>JAAGEH010000018.1:31406055-31441019 GCA_011751065.1 Lasiurus cinereus | reverse complement strand
GGAGGACAGTTGGACAGTATCTATCAAAATTCAAATGTACATATGTTAACTTGGAATTTATTCTGTAGATATATTGGTATATGTGCAAAAATAACATATGTAAAGGTAATTTTTTAAATTTACCACCCTAACCATTTTTAAGTGAAAACTATATGATGGGATGGAGGTAGTAGCTAATGCTACAGTGCTATTCATTTTGCAATTTATACATGTAGCAAATCAACACATTGTATACCTTAACTTTAAACAATATTATGTGTCAATTACATCTTAATAATACTGGAGTGGAGGGGCAGAAAGAAAACAGCTAGTTCTAGGGAGAAAATCTGGGTCTTTAAAGAAGCAGGTAATGTTTTAAGATATTGAACATCATAATATGAGGTCGGTTTGTGCTATATCCCTTGTTAAGCAAATTAATGATTGTTTATATCCCTGCTAGCCCTTATCTATAACAATAAACATATAATATGCTAATTAGACTGGACAACCAAATGACCTTTCAGATCAGTGATCGGCAAACTCATTAGTCAACAGAGCCAAATATCAACAGTACAATTGAAATTTCTTTTGAGAGCCAAATTTTCAAACTTAAACTATATAGGTAGGTACATTGTAATTAACTTAATTAGGGTACTCCTAAGCTGGCCTCTGCTAAAAACATCCTCAATCTGATTGTTTGCTGAGGTCGACGACCCCTTCCAACTCTCCCATCCACACTCCTCTTGTATACTTGTTCCATCTATCTACTTCCGTTCATCCTCTCTATATGTCCAAACCATCTCAACACACCTTTCTCAATCCTTGACACTACATCTTCTTTCACTCCCCAACGTTCCCTAAAATTAACCAATAAACTTTTCTTAAAGTTTTAAGTCTTAGTTAAATTATAGGTACAATGAATAAAATTTGATATCATATTTAATAACGATATTATTTATTGATAAAATTAAATTCCTTACAATTTATCTTACAATATCCATAAAATTAAATCATGACAATAACTGACAAACACTAATGTGAACAATGGCCTTGCATCTCCTTGGAAAGTTTGGGTAAGTCAGGATTGTATGTTGTTATTTTTAATTTTAGGCACCATTCCAGGTTCTCATCAATAAGACAACTTCTCAATTTACTCTTGATAAGGTTCATGCTTGAAAATGATTATTTGCATAAATATGTAGACCCGAATAAGGAAAGAATAGCAAACACTAGTTTGTTCAGTTGATTATATGAGTCAGGAATACTATTCCAGGTGTTAAAAATCAATATATCTTCCTTCTCCAGGTCTTTCAAAGCAGACCACTTGTGCTGTGAACTAAGTTCACATTTGTTTTTCTCCAATATTTCTATATCAGCACAAAGATGTTCAAATTTCGAGCTTCACAATTCTTTGTTGTTCAAATCCAGCAATTGCATTTCAAAGTTGCCAACGTCAATATTAAAGGGAGAAAATTTTAGTTCTTTTACAGTAGCTTTGCTGTTTCTGAATTCCTGAAACCTGTTGAGAAAAGCTTCCCTCATATTTAAAAGTGTTGTTTTGAAATAGCAAATGTCAATATCAGAATTATTTTCTTGGCGATGTTTCAACAGACTTGGAAAGTAAATCAAAGTTTCTCTTTCAAAATCTTGTGCAAAAAGAGATAATTTGTTTTTGAATGAAATAACTTCTAACATCGAAAAAATTGTGCTTCCTTTCCCCTATAGTTTACGATTAAGCTGATTTAGATGAGACGTAATGTCTACCATGAAATAACATTTTTTGATCCACTGATCATTTGTTAGTTCTGGATAGTGAACACCCTTCTCAAGAAGTGCTTTAATTTCTGTTAATAATGAAGCAAAACGTTTCAAAATGTTTCCTCTTGATAACTAACGTACCTTGTTATGCAGCAGAAGATCTGCGTACTCACTCTCCATTTCAACTAAAAATTCTTTAAATTGCGATGATTAAGAGCTTTAGCTATAATGGAGATGATAATGTTCATCACCAATTCCATAACTTTGCAAATTTCTTCTGAAAATGTCTTCGCACAAAGCGCATCTTCATGAATGATGCAATGGTAAGTATCTCATGATTAATTTTTCTTTCAAAATAGCAACAAATCTTCCCCCCTCCCCCGTCTGTTGAAATTGAGACAATTTTATCAAGTAGAATATGATATTTTTCAATGCACTCAATTACAGCATTTGTTATATCCTCTCCACGTGTTTGACCTTTGAGTGGCAATAATCCTAAAAGTTCTTCTTTAGGACCTGTAAATGAAATAAAAAATATAAAAAGTGAAACTTGCGCTCTATCATTTATGTCACAAGACTCGTCAACTGCTATTGATAAAACTGAAACCAATTCAAGATCTTCGACTTGCTGGTGGGTTATATTCAAAGACATTTTGACTATTCTATCTTTCACTGTTTTAGCAGACAATGGTAACTCTATAATTTTTTTTTTTGAATATCTGCTTTGTTGTTAAAATCCCAAAATAGCTCTTCGGATGCATTTATAAAACAACTTTTTATGTATTCACCGTTTGTATATGGTTTTCCTCTCTTAGCAATCTCTTGACTAACCACAAAACTTGTAATATTAACCTTGTTGGAAGATGGCATCCAATAATTAAATTCAGAACTTGATTTTTCTTGACTCTTCTGAAGTTCTTCAACTGCTTTCTTCCTTGCATCACCGACAGGATATTTAGTACTAAATGACACATGTTTACTTGTAAAGTGTCTCTCCAAATTTGATTTCTTGTTATGCTCCAGTTTTTCCTGACAAATAAGACAGGTTGGAAAGCCATTTAAATTTTGAATAAACGTGAAAGTCTCAGTCGATTCAACTTTAAATTCACAGTTTTCGTCTTCCGTTTTTCTTTGCTTCTTTTTTGTAGCCATGTCAAACAGGGCACCTAAAAAAAAAAACTTTTATTTTATAATAATAAAGCCACCAACACAAAATAATTACAATTCTTAAATTGATGACAAAACTACCTGTAGGATTTGCAGATGGTTGGAAAAATACAGGTAACTTTATGCTTCGAGTAGGTACTTTTGTCACCCACGCGCGATTTGCAGATGTGATTAGCACTAACCACTGCACAATGAGGCTGCTAATTGGTTCACTCAACTTGTACATGAATCACACATGCCTCCCTGCGCTGCTCATCCCACGGCCCTCCTGCACCGCATCTCCCATCGTCCTACCGACCAACACCCCCACTTCTTCTAACGCCACTTCTTCAAAATAGGCTCACCCAGGCCAAAAACCTACTTCTGCGCATGGGCCACGAAGTTTCAATCGCCCTGTATATGCGCGCCCACATGTGATATTTTTGGAAGAGTCACATTCAAAGGGCCAAAGAGCCACATGTGGCTGGAGATCTGCAGTATGCCGACCACTGTTCCAGATATCCTTCTGGATGAAGCTGGGACTGCGAGGGCTGAGTCCCTTGCATGAATTTCATGCATTGAGCCTCTAGTATAATTGCAGTAATTGTCTGCTCAATAAAAATTAAAAAGAGTAACTTACAGGCAGCTGTGAGTTCATGGATGACCCAGAGCAAAGTTGTCAGAATCTGCATGTGAGGCTGTAATTACAGGACCAGAGCAGAATCCTCCATGACTGGGAATCTAATTGTTGCTGAATACCAGAGATCTGGGAAAATTAGAGAATTATTTCTAAATCACCACTGCCAGATATTTTAGAGCTGCAGATCTGTGGCCATAAATATTTTCTTTTATCTTTTAAATTTCACCTTTTGTTTTATTTACTACACCAGGAAGGCTCAGAAGCTTTTCACTAGAATAATGAGACAACAAACTTAGTTCTAAGATGAAGAGGTATTTTAAATGGAAGAGTAAATTTATATTTAATGACTATTACAATTTCTCAAATACAGTTTAGTTTAAAATTCATTTGGCATAAAAACATACAATATGATAATATATATGTATAATAAAACTATATATTTATAAATTTACACATCAATATTAATTCATCTTTTAAAGTCTATAAGGACAATACCCATTAAAATATGACAATGGTATCACCTCTGATGAGGGGCATTATATTGAAAGAAGAAAAGTTAAGGTCACATGTAGCAGTTTATACTTTACATATCTCTACATTTTTAAAGGGTTTAGCAAAAATAAAACCCCAACTTCAATTAAGTATTAATATTGCTATTTTTAAAAATACAGTAAGAAACAAAACTTGTGAATTGGTAGAGTAGGATTTGGTCAGGCTAGATCAAATTCCCTGTGCCCTTTATAGCTCTGTTATTATGATCCATTTATATTATAAGCATGTTTACATAAAAAAGCCCAGAATTAATTTTAATATGCATCTGGTATTTTATTATTTTAATCGTGTAATTCATAAGCCCTTTATTTTGTTTCCAACTATTTAAAATAACTTTAAAACTTTCTGTTATAAAGTTTTCCAAACAAAAACACAAAGGACTATACAGTAGTTAGCAAAGTAGGTTTTCAGCTCTGAATAAATAAAACAGTTTATTCTTGTATTATTACTTATTGAATACTGTATTATTTTCCATGCAAACAATTATAAACCTATTTTGTCAACTGCCATAAATAAGAAACCCCCAAGTATCCATAACCCAGTTTCATTCTATGGCCAAGATTTGTTTACCTGAAATGAAACTTTATTTTTTCTATTTATATAACTTCTTCCTCTTTGTAATCATCTTTATCTAAAGATAAGAGTTTATAAATATCTGCATTCTAATCCATTCATCATTCTCAATAACTTCAACCTTTAAAATCATCTTCCATCAATTACAGGATTATTTTCAGAGTTCCAAAACTCTCTGGAGAAAATTTATTTAAAATCAAAATTCCCTAAGATTTTCTCTGTCTCTGTGACAATTCAAAAATATAAAAAATATTATACAAAGAACTACAATGACAATTATGTTTATAAAATTATCATTGTGCATTGATGGAAAGTTAAAGAGTTGGATAAAATAGAGGGAATCAGAAAAAAATAATTTGTAAAAAATATATATAAAGATTGTATCCACACTTAAAAATTTTTCTTTCAAGCCATGGCCTTTGTGTGTTTTTTAAGCATCTTTTGGTCAAACAAAAATAAAATCAGGCGGTCGATGCAAGCCCAGTTCACTATTTTAGTTCCCCCACATAGCATCCTCTTGAACATCTTGAAACTTAAAGCATAGAAAACAAAATAGTGTTCTTGTCCAATGCATGGCAGAGTGGATGGAACTCAGAGGCCAAGACCATCAGTTCGTATGGAGAGCAAAGTGGAGTGTAACCACAGGATGTTTCAGAACAATGACGATTCAGGACCATGGACAGCGACATGCAGGGCCTCACGTTCTGTACTGTGGTTACTTTGCTCTGAAAGAAAGGCATCTGTTTCTGTGTATCGAATGGCTAGAACAAACACACA
This sequence comes from Lasiurus cinereus, assembly GCA_011751065.1. Taxonomy (NCBI): domain Eukaryota; kingdom Metazoa; phylum Chordata; class Mammalia; order Chiroptera; family Vespertilionidae; genus Lasiurus; species Lasiurus cinereus. The sequence goes on along the minus strand of JAAGEH010000018.1, from coordinate 31,435,594 downwards.
CTGTTCAGAGTCCAACTGCAGAGGTCAACCTAGCATCCATAGAGCCTAAGCAGAGGCATGGTAAACGTCTTCAAATCCAAAGACAAATACCGAGGAATTACTCTCAAGGAAAAGAAGAGTCAAACTGAGGACAAAAGGAAGGACTGGGATACAGTAAAATCGACATGGGAAGGCATTCAGACTTAAGGTCTAGAAACAGCACTTTCAAGTGCAGAAGCAGGCAAGCAGGTCCATACAACAGTGCAACTAGAGTAATTCTATTTTATTTGAATTCAATTCAAGTTGATGCAAATCTACAGGCACTGAATGTATGCTAATAATAGTGAGATAATAGTTTTAAACAAAAACCCTGGTGTAGACAGATAAGAGCTAACAGATTGGCACTCCTTAGAGACATGAAGAGGGTTCTGCACTAGTCTGACAATGTCTGCAAGGTATGCTTTATACATTTCCACTTAATCAATCAGTTGCTCCTCTTAGGGAGGCATGAAGTTTTTCATAAATATATGTAGTTAGATTAAGCTTATTGTCAAGGAGGTGACACTGCCTGCTACAAATAGATGCCATATGTGCTAATTACCTCAAAACACGGGAGCTATAGAGAGATTAGGATAATGACTTGAATGGATGAACAAATAGGTCAGCTAGAGATGAGTGAACTGATTTGTCTAATATTAGAGCAGAGCCCTACAAACCTCCTGCCTGAACACAATCAATTCAATTGTTTCTGTAGCTTTAGAATTTAAAGTATGGTGTTTAGCCTCTATAGTTTTAAATTTCTATGTATTTCTCAGGTTTCTGCCTCTGAAAAATTATGATATACAAACACTCTCTAACAAAACTGCATTCCTAGAGGTTTATGATTTGTCAAAAGATTCTCTACTGCTGAAACCGATTTAGCTCAGTGGATAGAGCGTCGGTCTGCGAGCTGAAAGTTCCTAGGGTTCGATTCCGGTCAAGGGCATGTACCTTGGTTGTGGGCACATCCCCAGTAGGGGGTGTGCAAGAGGCAGCTGATCAATGTCTCTCTCTCATCAATGTTTCTAACTCTCTATCTCTCTCCCTTCCTCTCTGAAAAAAATCAATAAAATATATTTTTTAAAAAAAAGATTCTCTACCATCCTGCAAGGCTTTCCTAACTTTCCTAGTACCTGTCACAGAAAGGTTTTGAAGGTGAAAATCTTCAGCCACTGCATGGGCTGCCATCACTATATCAAAGTATAACGCCAAGATATTTTTCCATAACACTTAACAGCAGGTTGCACTTTATAACCCTATATAATAAAAAGGTAATATGCAAATTGACCATCACGCCCTCAAAAAGATGGCTGCCTACAACCAGGCTGGCAGGGGGTTAGCGAGGGACAACCAAATGACTGAACAAGCATACTATGAGGGACAACCAGGCCGGCAGTGGGGTTAGTGAGGGATGACCAAATGACTGAAGAGCAGGCTGTGTGGGATGAAACCAGGCCAGTGTGGGGTGGGGGGTGGGAGAGGGAGGGGCAATCTGGCTGGAAGAGAGGGGCAGTTGGGAGCAATCAGGCTGGCAGAGGAGGGGGGCCCAGAAAGAGGTGACCAAGCCAGCGGGGAGAGGTGACCAGGTTGGCAGGGGGGCAGTTGGGACAACCAGGCTGGCAGGGGAGCAGTTGGGGGTGATTAGGCTGGCAGGAGGGGCAGTGAGGGCAACTAGGCTGGTGGGGAGGGCAGTTGGGGGCAACCAGGGCAGCAGGGGGGGAAGTAAAGGGTGATCAGGCTGGTGGGGGAGTTAGGAGTAACCAGACCAGCAGGGAGGAAACAGCTGGGGGTGACCTGGCTGGCAGTGGGAGGCAGCTAGGGGTGACTAGGCCAGTAAGGGGGGGATGACAGTTAGGGGTAATCAGGCTGGCATGCAGAGGCAGTGAGGGGTGATCAGCTGGCAGGGGATGGCAGTTAGGAAGGACCAGGCAGGCAGGCAGGCAGGTGAGCAATTAGGAGCCAACAGTCCAAGATTGTGAGAGGGATGTCCGACTGCTGGTTTAGACCCGATCAGATCGGGTCTAAAGCAGGAGTCAGACATCCCCTAAGAGATCCCAGATTAGAGAGGGTTCAGGCTGGCCTGAGGGGACCTTACCACCCCCCCATGCACAAATTTTGTGCACCGGGCCTCTAGTTTTAAGTATATAAAAGAAGGTGGTAAGTTCAGAAGCCAACACAGATGGTTTGCTGATCTATGAGCCAAGGGACACAGATCCTTAGTTCATTTCTGCCTTTAGGGACTTTGTGAAGTTCAGACATAGTTAACCCTCTGTGCCTCATTTCTCTCTCTCTCTCTCTCTTTCTCTCTCTCTCTTAATATATTTTATTTGTTTTTTTTACAGAGATGAAGGGAGAGGGATAGAGAGCCAGAAACATTGATGAGAAAGAAACATTGACCAGCTGCCTCCTGGGCGCCCCCCACGGGGGATGTGCCAGCAACCAAGGCACATGCTCCTGACCGGAATTGAACCTGGGACCCTTCAGTCTGCAGCCTGATGCTCCACCCACTGAGCCAAACCATTTTTCCCTTTTTACAAAGCTGTTTTCCCAGGCAAATATCTATACCTCAATGGTTAAAGCTAAAGTTATCTAAAAAAAAGAAGAAAAAAAAAAGAAAGAAAGGGGGATTTATTTTGTACTTCTCCCTGCCTTTCAATTACATACTCTTCAATGTTTATCCCACAAAAATAGTGATAGAATGAGAATGATCATTTGTCAAATTTAAAAAAGAAAAGAAAGCTAAGGTATTGGACAATGTGATCTGATTTAACATCTTTTAATTTCCTTAGGCATCTAAACACCATCTCTATATGTTCTGCTGAGACATTGCATTTCTGTGATGAGAATGAGGTCAGAGAATTTAAATAACAAACACCATTTTTAACACCATAGGGAAAATGGAAGGTTACTCATACAATTGGATATAGTGGGCCTCTATTGAATCAAAACCAGCATTTAGATATGTCGAGCCTGACTTTTTAAAAAATATATATATATTTTTTATTTCAGAGAGGAAAGGAGAGGGAAAGAGAGATAGAAACATCAATGATGAGAGGGAATCATTGATTGGCTGCCTCCTGATGGAGGGGATGGAGCCCATAACCCGGGCATGTGCCCTTGACTGGAATCAAACCCATGACCCGTCAGTCCCCAGGCTGAAACTCTATCCACTGAGCCAGACCAGCTAGGACTCAAGCCTGACTTTTTTTTAAAAAATATATTTTATTGATTTTTTACAGAGAGGAAGGGAGAGAGATAGAAAGTCAGAAACATCAATGAGAGAGAGACATTGATCAGCCGCCTCCTGCAAGCCTGACTTTTAACATTCTTCTTTTCCTTTCTCCCCTGCCATCTCCCATAGCCTCACACTCTCCCAACCACTCACCTGAAGCCAAAGATGGAGAATACAGTATGCTGTGTGGCTGAACTCCATTAATTCCCACTGGAACCCTCTGTAAAGAGAAGTTACGAGATGAGTTACAAGGGACACTTTAAATAGCACTCTGGAAGCCAAAGGACATAGCTTGATATAAGCGAGGAAGAGGGGCAGTCTCTACATGTCTTCTCACAGCACATTATGACTTCAACTATAGCTTCAGAAAGTTTAGAGATGCTTCAGTACCTCCAGATTTGGCAACTCTGAAAGCAATGAGAAATGGCACCCTCAACAGATTCATCATTCTATCAGATGGCAGTGAGGGCAGGCACAACTTTCAGGGGCTTCTCTTCTCAGGCAGCACATTAACCAGGTGACCAGAAGTTCAGAGCACGGAAGGGCTTCCTTACGAAACATGCTCTGGGAATTTAGAGGAAGATTAGGGGTCCTGTGGTAGTAGATGCGGACAGAAATATTGAAATGTGATCGATCATTTACTTGACTCTCTCTGTAACCACAGATTGGTGAAGACTGACAAATTCAGCTTGTGAATTTTCTCATAAAATTCGGATTTCAAATATTCTTCCCATCATGTTCATAAACCATAGAAATGCATAAATCTGATCTTCAAATGAAATGCCTGATTTGAGGCAGAAATACAGTTAGCATATTCATATGTTATAAAGAGAGAAGAAGTCATTTCTAGTGATAGCTGAAATTCCAAAATAAATAATACATTCTTTTTTTTTTTTTTGGTCAGGCCCTGCTTTTGGAAAGCAGATCTATTCCTTCATCAGGTAAAAAGGAGATGGAAAGGAAGTCAAGAAGTGGCTCAAGCATGTCAAACTTGCAGCCTGTGGGCCACATACCTTATTTATGAGTTTGACATGCTTGCAAAAGATCCTTTTGTTCTCTGCTTCAGTCTCCCCTTCCCCAGTGTGTCTCTGAGTGGTTTCTAATTATATCGGTGAGTTGGATGGCAGGATTTGGTGAAAGGATCACTGGATTTAAGAACAGAACACCTGGTTTTAGACCTGTCTCTACAACAAGCTAATAAAGGCTCTTGTGGGGGCAGGGGTAGTTCAGGAAGAGTGGCCATGATTTACAGTATGTATTTGCCAATTTCTGTGATGTAAATATTCCAACCATGATCTATTTCAAATTACCAGCATGACGTCAGTGAATGTGGAACTGTAAAGAGATTCAAAACAGCACATTGTCATATAATACTGCTACCAAACAGATGTGATAGTTGTAAATAACCTCAAGGATGCACATTATAATATAGTAAAATAATTAGGAAATAAGTTCTGAGTATCTCTTATCTTTGTGTGGGTGTGTGTTCTTAATAATAAATCTTATTTAATTACCACCGTGGGTCAGAATTTTTTTCTACTCGAGATATAATTGACATTTAATAAACAATACATATTTAAAGTGTACAATTTGCTAATTTTTGACATTTGTATGCAACCATGAAACTATCCACAAAATCACAAAGATGAACAAATCCATCACTCCAGAACGTTTATAATCTCTCCTCCTGCCCATTGGCCCCCATCCTCACTCTATCTCCCAGGCAACTACTGGTCTGCTTTCGGTCACTATAGATTGACTTGGATTTTCTAGAACTTCGAATAAGTAGAATCATACAGTATGTATCCTTTTGTTATCTCACTTCTTTAAAAACCTCCTATACTGAGATTCATCCATGTTGTTGTGTATATTAATAGTTTATTCCTATATATAGTTGAGTATATTCCGTTGTATGAGTAGACTATAATTTGTTTAGCCACTCACCTATTAATGTATGTTTAGGTTCTCAACATTTAATGAGAAACAATCTTTCCATTTTTTTGTTTCATTTTCTTTTTTTGTTGTTAATTCTTTTTACTCTTTGGGTTTCATTGTGGATAATTTCCATTGCTAAGTATTCAAATTCACCAAACTTTTCTTCTGCAATGTCTAATAAGCTGTTATTCCATTCCAGTATTTTCTTTTTCATTTCAGACATTATAGTTTTCATCTCTATAAATTTTATGTGGATTTTTTTTTAAATATATTTTATTGATTTTTTACAGAGAGGAAGGGAGAGGGATAGAGTCAGAAACATCGACGAGAGAGAAACATCGATCAGCTGCCTCCTGCACGCCCCCTACTGGGGATGCGCCCTCAACCAAGATACATGCCCTTGACTGGAATTGAACCTGGGACCCTTCCGTCCGCAGGCCGAAGCTCTATCCATTGAGCCAAACCGGTTTCAGCTCTATGTGGATTTTTAAAATATTTCCATGTTTCTGCCAGAACAGTTTGGCTCAGTGGATAGAGCATCGGCCTGCAGACTGAAAGGTCCCAGGTTCAATTCCAGACAAGGGCATGTACCTTGATTGTGGGCATGTCTACAGTAGGGGGCATGCAGGAGGCAGCTGATCGATGTCTCTCTCTCACTGATGTTTCTAACTCTCTATTTCTCTCCCTTCCTCTCTGTAAAAAAATCAATAAAATATTTTTTTAAAATATTTTCCATATTTCTACTTTAATGTTAAGGACATGTAATATAATTAACCTATTTTTTTACTGTCCTTTTCTGCTAATTACTAGAGGCCCAGTGCATGAAATTTGTGCATGAGGGTGTGTGTCCCTCAGCCCAGCCTGCATCCTCTTCAATCTGGGAACTCTCGAGGGATGTCCAAGTGCCCATTTAGGGGGGCCTAAACCAGCAGTTGAACATCCCTCTCACAATCCAGGACTGCTTGCTTCCAACTGCTTGCCTGCCTGCCTTCCTGATTGCCCCTAACTGCTTCTGCCTGCCAACTTGATCACCCCCTAACCACTCCCCTGCCAGCCTGATTGATGCCTAACTGCTCCCTTGTCAGCCTGTTTGCTCCTAACTGCCCTCCCCTACAGGCCTGTTTACCCCCAACTGCTCTCCCCTGCAGGCCTGGATCCCCTCCCCAACTGCCCTTCCCTGCAGGCTTGATCACCCCCAACTACCTTCCCTTATAGGCATGGTCCCTCCCAACTGCCCTCCTCTGCTGGCCATCTTCTGGTGGCCATCTTGTGTCCACATGGGGGCAGGATCTTTGACCACATAGAGGCAGCCATCTTGTGTGTTGGAGTGATGGTCAATCTGCATTTTACTTTTTTATTAGATAGGCTAGAGGCCTGGTGTATGGGTGGGGATCAGCTGGTTTGCCCTGAAGGGTGTCCCAGATCAGGGTAAGGTTTCTCTTGGGGCATGAGGTGGCCTGGGCGAGGGGCCTGTGGTGGTTTGCAGGCTGGTGACCCAAGCAGAGGCTCTGGTATCTGGGATTTATTTATCTTCTTTAATTGAAACTTTGTAGCCTGAAGAGGGGCCAAGCCTCCTGATTGCTCTGTGGTGGCAGCCATTTCTGTTGGGATTTATTTAACTTTTATAATTGAAACTTTGTAGCCTTGAATGGAGGCCTGGGCCCACAAGGGCGTGTGGAAAGCTTGGCTTCCTCCATCACTGGGGAAACCCAAGCCTCTCTCCTACTCCCTCTGTGGCCACAGCCATCTTGGTTGGGGTTAATTTGCATACTTGCTCCTGATTGGCTGTTGGGCATGGCTTATGGGTGTAGCAGTATGATGGTTAATTTTCATATTACTCTTTTATTAGACAGGATAATCTCTGTATCTGTTCTAAATTGGTTTGAATTTATTGATTTTTTTTTCCTTTTAGTTTCCATTTTCCTGCTTTTTTGCATTCCTATTATCTTGGATTGGATATTGTGAATTTCACTTATTTTTGTTGAATGCTGCATATTTTTGTACTCCTATAAAATGTCTTGAGCCTTTTCTGAGATGTAGTAAAGTTACTTGAAAATAGTTTGGACCTTTTGGACCTCAATTTTAAGATTTTTTTAAAGGAGGGACCAGAGCAATATTTAGTCCAAGGTTAATTCTTCTCCACCATTGAGTCAAGACCCTTTTCAGTATTTTACCCAAGTTGTAATTTTTTCCAGATAGTGGAAACAGGCACTATTTCAAAACACATGTGAGCACAGAGTACTATTTCCTATAATCCGTTCAGAGAGTTCTTTTGCTGGTCTCAAGTGATTTCCTTATATACACATGCTAAGCATCAGTACTCTGCAAAATACTCCAGAGACTCTTCAGAGCTTCAAGATGCTTCTTCTCTACAGCCCGCACCTCTCTGGTACTCTGTCCTGACCAGAGCTAGGGAACCCTTTTTCTGCCAAGGGCAATTTGGATATTTATAACATCATTGATGGGCCATATAAAATTATAAACTTAAAACATAGTCTGCTATATTTGATCAAACATTTAATTAACCCACCACCAATGCCTTGGCAGGGCCAAATGATTTCTCAGGCCTTACATGGCCTGTGGGCTAGATGTTTCCCACCCAGGCTCTAGACTCTCAGCACTGTCTTCACAACTTAGGGAATCTTTAGTTCTGTCTGCATTCTCCCCCTCTGCTCAAACGCCAAGAATCTTTCTCAAGGCAGTAAGCTGGGGTCAGCTGTAGAGTTCCCCCTCATTTGTTTCTCATCTCCCAGGGATCATTCTTTTATTACCAAACTAGAGGCCCGGTGCATGGATTCATGCACTGGTGGGGTCCATCAGCGTGGCCTGCAGGGATCAGGCTGAAACCAGCATCCAACATCCCCCAAGGGATGCAGTAGTGCATAAAGTGGCAGGCGGCTGGGGAGGAGCCACTCCCACTCATCCCGGCATTGCTCATCCTGATCAGCTGAGTGGTGCTCCTGCTGTGGGAGCACACTGACCACCACGGGGCAGTTCCTGCATTGAGATTGCCCCTGGTGGTCAGTGTGGTCATAGCAACTGGTTGACTGGCTTTTATATAGAGAGATGCACAGTGTCCACAACAATGCTCTTTAGTATATTTTATCTGAGTTTTAAAATTATTTTTAAGATGGGAAAATAAATCCAGTCCCTGTTACTTCATCTTGGCAGGAAACAGAAGTAATTACTTATAATTTATTTCATCATAAGTTTACATAATCAAATTTTTAATGATGGCTGTGTAAATCAACTGACATACAAAATTTCTGAAAATTTAACAACTGGTTCACACAAGCCAATAAAGCTACCTCTAGCACACCTCTGTGTAAGCTTCATTTTCTTATTTTTTTAAAAAACACATTTTTTTGATTTTTTACAGAGAGAAAGGGAGAGAAATAGAGTTAGAAACATTGATGAGAGAGAAACATCGATCAAATGCCTTCTGCACACACCCTACTGGAGATGTGCCTACAACCAAGGTACATGCCCTTGACCAGAGTCAAACCTGGGACCATTGAGTCCACAGGCCGATGCTCTATCCACCAAGCCAAACCAGTTAGGGCAAGCTTCATTTTCTACATCCATCAGACAGAGACTGTTCAAGGAAATTTAAGATTACTTCCAGTTTATCAAGTCTAATTTCGAATGGCTTTAGAAAAAACTTCTCTGATTTATTCAATAATTTAAAAATATGAAACAAATAAAATAAAATAAATCATTCAAGATTTAGACTCAGAATTTAACCTATCATACTATTCTCTCCTCTTTATTTAATCGTCTCCTATTTGTATACCAAGGAACATTTCAAGTTCAGGCCTTTGTCATCACTCTAGACCAAGACATTGCTGTAACTGGTATGTCTGCTTTCAGTCTTGTTCCTTTTCAAGTGTACCCTCCACGCATCAGGAGGACCATCTTTCTAAAACTACAGATTTGATCATCATCTGCAGAATAAAGCCTAAGCTTCTTAGGATGATATATAAGGCCTTTAAAATAAAATAAATGTAACAAAATAAATTATTCCCTCAATTTCATTCCCCTCTGGAGAATGATATGTCCACACCCACGTCATTGCTCAAGGAGGCACAGGATGCTTTACAGTCCCTTGATTTTCAACTTGAACATGAAGTTGCTTTGACTAGAGCATTGGCCTGCGGACTGAAGGGTCCTGGGTTTGATTCTGGTCAAGGACACATACTATGGTTGCAAGCTCCATCCATTGTCCCGGTTGGAGTATGTGTAAGAGGCAACCATTCAATGCATCTCTCACTCACATCAATATTTCTCTCGACTCTTTTCCTCTCTTCCACTATCTCTAAAAATCAGTGGAAAAGTATTCTCAGTTGAGGATTAACAAAAAATAGAAGAAGAAGAAGAAGAAGAAGAAGAAGAAGAACAACAACAACAACAACAACAACAACATACCCTGACAGCCTTTGTCATTGCAGCCTGAGTTCAGAATGACTATGTGGGCTCAACCCATAGCCTGAAGCAGAGTTCCCTAGGCAATTCCAGCCTAGATCAGCCCATCTACTGTTTACCTGCAGACCAATGAACATGAAAATAAATGCTAATTGTTATCGGCCACAAGGATTTCTGTGGTTCTTTATATAGTGCATCAAAAGCCGATGGGTACAATAACCGTTAGCCCTTATTCCTGCCAGGAACTGTCATATCTTTTAGTTCATTTAACTTTCACGATAACCTTGAAACAGCCTTACTTGCATTGTACAAATGGGATAAATGATATTTAGTGAGCTTATGTTGCTTGCTTAAGTTTACATACAAAGTATGTGTGGTGGATATGGGGTTCGAATTCAGATTTGTCTTTCCCTGCAATACACTATGCTTTCATATTGCTCCCCCAATTTCTACTTGTTTTTGCTTTAGCAATAACATATCAAAAATATCATCCATATCTCTAGGCTTTGCACATGCTATACTGCACTAGGCATATGACAGATATCCAATAAATATTTACTGAATAGTTAATAAATAAGTGACTGGAGTGTCTTTCTTTGGTCATCTGGATAATTCATAAATAATCTTCAAAACCTGGTTTAGAGATCACTCCTATGTGAAGTTTTTCTTCCTCTCTCCAATAATTTCTTTTGTGTTTTTCAATCTTTACCATAGTTCCAATATCCTACCTCTTATACTATATTGCAATTATTTCATGACATTTGTTTTTCTTACCCTAAACTTCCTCAATAATTCATTTTGTGTACCTAGGACTAGTCTAAGAATAGTACATGCCTAATAAGTGTATGTTTTCATTCTAAGCATTCTTTGTGATCATCAAAATTATACTAGAACTAAGCTTCCAGGGATGATATCCACATTATAAGCAGACACTAAAGAAAAACTTAAAATCCTTTCCTTTATCCTAGGACTTCTCACCTTTCTTTTCTGCTCCTCCTGAAAATGATTGCATGTAGCAGGATCTTGTGATGAGAAAGCCCTATGCTTATACATAGCATACATGCAGGAAAAGAGTGAATATTTTGTTTTATTTCAAGGTTCGGAATAACTTTTCTTAACCAAATTATTTGAAATGCATAGAGTTTTATAAAGAGGACTAAAATTACCGTAAGTTTTGAAGTTGGTACTTTTTAAACCACTTGATAGAGCCCACAGAAAAGACTGCTTGACTCAGTTATCCAAGGAGAGCAACAGCCACTAGATGTCAGCACTTCTGAACTGTAATCTTGCCAATGGTTCTGATGTCAGTTTTCTTTATTTTTAAGGTTATCATTTATGACAAAACAAATCTGAAAACATATATAAGGTATGATTGAAATATAAAATAATCAATTTAGAAAATAATAAACTTAATTGTAAAGATACCTTATAACAAGAAAAAACATCTCATGTTAAGTGACCATTTTACAAGCCCTACAAGTCCATGAACTGGCACTTTACCAAATCAGGACCAGGACAAAACTTCTCCATGTAAGGATTTTTCTTAGTAGCCTGTTATCTCAAGAACCAAATAGGTGGACCTTGCATCTGGGTATTTGGGGTTTTCTTCAGGTCATGAAAATAAGATCTTCTTTACGTTGTGGTCCTCCATGTGCACCCTCCTATGTACCTTCTTGCTACCTACCCAACAACTTCTTTAATGTCTCTTTTTATTTATATGTCACAGAATCATTAAATTCCCAAGTGCTCCTCTTTTGAAGTATATTCAACAAAACAAATCAAAATCAAAGCACTGACAGGCTGCATAAAATACAAAAGTTTCCTCCTTCCCCTTGACCTCAACACAAGAATCCCTCTTTAGGCTGCTTTTGAATAGCAACACAAAGTAAGATGCACCAAGAGCAAAGAGCATACCAAAGGTGTGTCCACTGAGACTCTCACTGAGAGTAATGCAAGTGTAATTAGCTGTTTAATAAACCATTATTAAGCTGTCTGGGGGTGAGGGTGGAATGTACACATTTGGCTCAACTAACTGGCATCATTTTGATCAGAGTCTGAAATAAAACAATAGAATTTGTTAGATCATTGGATAGATACTTTCATAGGTAGCCTCAGAGATCTCTTCCATATCTGAGGTTCTATAATGAGGCTAATATCCTATTTCTTGCACCATCAAAACTTAGTTTTAAAAAAATATCTTTATTCTTATTTAAAAATAAAAACACTGGTAAAAACCTCATCACAGAATTAACATTTCTATTGAGCATTCCCTATGACAGAGAAGTAAAATAAGGCACTGATATTGCTTTCCATTTTCTTCAACTTCAAGTTTTTGTTTGCATGCTCTGAGAATTTTGTCCTAAACTATTATAGTTAAATTATTATACACTAAGATTCTCTTTCAATAATTATAAGATTTATATTTTTCTCTCTAACCATAATTACCAGAGTTATTTAAGCTTAATTTGTTTAAATGGGTTCATTGTGTATTACTATTATTTCCTACATAATTAGATCATTTACTTTTATTTATCTTTTGAAGATGAGGAAAAAAATTCTTGAAGTGCTTTTATTTGTTTCAGTAAAGATTTATGGAGGGTTAGAGAAAGAGTTAGGGTTATTTGACATTGTCTTTTCTTGTATTATGGAGTTCAATTTTTCTTTAATTTCCTTGAGAATCAAAACAATTATGTAAATTTTTGTTCTTTCAAAGTGTGCTCTTCATCTATAATTTACATTCTTTATTCCATTCTGTTTTGTTCCAGTATTTTTATATGGGTCCCATGTGGGTGTTTATTGTCAAAAAGAAAAAAAAATAGTGCAGTGGAATTGTCTTAATGCTGCCTTTCTTATTCATTTGAGACCATGTGAATCCTTACCTTAAAAAATGAACTGAAGGTTTAATTTTAATGCTTTTTATTTCATATTCAGTCCTCTCCATGTCTAACGAAGGGAATGGTTGGGTACCAAACCTATTGCTATAGGTAGCCACAGTGTTAGGGCTTTATATTAAAAACTCCTCACCTCTGTCCAGTTATGCCTAATTATGAAAAAGTACTTACCTGTCATATTCAGTAGGATGTCCTTTGGTGAAGACTTATTTTTTAAAGCAAATCACATGATTTTGTGAAAAATCAGGTCACTGTGACACCCCATTGTTTGTTAATAATTTTATTTTCTTTTTAAAATTCCCCTTCCTTCCTTCCTCCCTCCCTGTTTCCCTCCCTCCCTCCCTCCCTTCCTTCCTTCCTTCCTTTCTCTCTGTTTGAATGGGTCAACTTATCATTTTCTCCATCTAGTCATTTTTGTTCCTCTGCTGCAGATTTGGTTCTTCATATAGAATCCACTTTCTCTTGGCATCCAGAGCTCTCTCTTGATTAAGAGCCAGAATAGTGAATCTTATATAATAAAAGGGTAATATGCAAATTGACCCTAATGACAGAATGACCAGAGCAACTGCTGAACCAGTCACTATGTAGCGCACCAACCATCTCTAGGTCCCTTTCCCTGGCCTGCAGTCTCCAATTGCCTGATGGCCACCTGCAGTAGGGGCGGGTAGGCAAGCAGGCGGGAACAGCCAACCTCTTGGTCCCTTATCCCCACACACGCCCCTCCCCTCCTGCTGTCAGGCACCAATCACCGGATGGTGAACGGGGAACCAGGGATGGGTGGTAGTGCAGGTGGGGCCAACCAAGACTGCTGGGGAAAATGGCCCTGATTGCAGACCAGCCCTAGGGACCATTCCCACGTAAGAATTTCATGCACCAGGCCTTTAGTTCTTAAATGATAGCTAGTGGCCACCGGGTCTATTACAGCTGACCGTCTTGCACTGGGGGAATGGGCTCCAGGATAATTGGTCTTTGCTCTTCTTGCTGCCTCTCAATGCTTTCAGCCTTGTATCTTCAAAATGGGAAGTAGGCAAGTTATTACCTTGACTTATTTCCAACAACACTACAAAGACCTAAAGTAGGGGGAACCTTTGCTGATGCGTTGAAAAAGCATATATTGAACTCTTTAACTCTAAAAAATTTCCCAATTAACATGAAAATGATTCCAGTTCAGTAGATGATAGGCATCAGCCATAAACCTTTGAAGCAACCTCCTACGTATTTCTATGAGATGATGATTATATCACAGATGCTCTCATGCATACATTACAGATATTTTAACTTAAATCAGACAATTTCCCTATGATGCACTAATTATTATTCAAACCTCTTCCAAGTTGCCTGTTGAGCTAAGTAGGAGTGCCTGTGTTCCAAGTCCTTGGGGAACCCTGCTGAAACTGAAGTCTAAAGAATTTGAGCATCTCATACCACTCTGAGTTCACTGCTTACTTTATGGCTGCCTCAAGTTGTATTGCAGGTTCAGCATCACTGTAGCAAAGTGTGTTGTTAGATAAATTAGTCCTATAAATCAATATCTCAGATAATATTTCTGTCCCAATCCTGATTCTTATTGGTTATATGAAACACAGCCTCAGTTGTCTCATGTTTATATATTCTGTTATTGTCCAAACAACCCTTGGGATAATCATACCATTCCCTTTATGTATGTCCAATGTAGTCCTGGGAGGAGATGAGAATTGGCTTGAGTCTCCACTGTCAGGACTGGGACTCCGAAATCCGTTCCCTGAGCTAGTTCATGGGGCTCATGCTCTTCTTTGGTAAACATTCTGGGGTTCTGTTCCTTGGCAATGCTTTCTGAGTTACTGCTTTCACTATTGTTCTGTGTTGGCACATTTCTTTGCATCTCCAGCCACAATGTGCTCCTGATCTTTGTTGTACGGACAGCATAATGAAAGACAGAGATGTGATACACTGTTCTCTTTTTTATTCCTTTTTGGTCTACAATATAACACTTCCTACTAAATGATTCCTCTTGCTACTGAAAAGTCCCCTTTTCGAGAGCAGGCACCAAATCTATCTCGTTCATTTCCCGATTTCCAGGATACTTCCTGGCACGTACTAAGTTCAAAAATATTTGTTCAATTAATGTTCCAAGTCTCACTTAATGATTGGCAAGAGAGTATTTAAATGATAACCTTGTCTTTAAAAATGTCCTTTCTGGCGGGCTTCTGGCCCAGGCAAGATGCATAGATTTGCCTTTCCTTGTCCCTGCTAGGTTAAGTACAACTATAAACCCTGGAATCAGTGAAAGAGGCAACCACAGGAGGGCTCTGAAAAGGGAAAGGCAGATTGGCTAGGCACCCAAGACCAGAGGAACAATACAGTGGCCCGGCATCTTATGATCCTCCCTACCCAGCAACAGAAGGCATCCTAGATCCCATGTCTCCTGAACCCAAACCTAGTGGCAGAAGATGTACCAGCGGGCTCTTTTCTCCCTGAGTCAAATGGAAATCCTACCAAAAACTCCAAGCAGACCAAGGGCACTGGCAAGGGGAACAGAGCAGAAGCTCCTCTGACAACAAGTGGCCCTGAGGAACTACTCTATTTCTTGTCAGCAGACTTCCTTTTCCAACCCAAAGGCACAGATATGTGGTCGAGGAAAATGGCTTTCGACCCCACAGGTTTCAACAGCAGGGATCAGTGGGAGCCTTAGTGGTTGTAGAGCAGTGGTTCTCAACCTTCCTAATGCGGCGACCCTTTAATACAGTTCCTCATGTTGTGGTGACCCCCAACCATAAAATTAGTTTCGTTGCTACTTCATAACTGTAATTGTGCTACTGTTATGAATCATAATGTAAATCATATCTGTGTTTTCTGATGGTCTTATAGAGGAACAAAGTAGACCAAAATAGTACTGCAAAGACTGAAAATTAAATTGTCATTGGAACCACAGCCTACAAGTAGAACATAAACAGAGTAGAGTGACTGCTTGCTAAAACAGAAGATTTAAACAGATCCTAGAATTTCCTAACACAACAGCCCGATTGTCCAGAATACAACAAAATCACCTAAGAGTCAGGAAAATCATACTAAGAGCTAGGAAAATCACCACTTGAATTAGAAAAGGCAATGAAATGACACCAACACTGACATGAATCAGAGTTATCTGACAAGTTATTTAACAAGCAATTATGAATTCCCTTGCAGAAAATACTTAAAAATCTTAGCAAATAAACAGAAATTAAGGAAGAACCAAATAGAAAATAGAAAACTGAAAAGGACAATAACCAAAAAAAAAAAAAAGAAACACTGGATGTGCTAAATTGTAGATTGGCAATAACAGAATAGAATCAGTGAATGTGAGAACAGATAAGTAAGTCACCGAATCTGAACAATAGAAGAAAAAAAAGAGAGAGAGAGAGAGACTGAAATAATTTTCTTTTTTCTGGTAATCAAGTAGAACCTCTCTCTTGCTAAGAGGTGAGTTGTCTTCCTTCCCGATGCATTAATCCCCATCTCCTTCCTCCACAGAGATTGGCTGGATTTCATCTCCCCTCAATTATCACAGGGAAACTACCTGTCAGTCCCTAAAGCTTTCTTCAAGGGCTCTGGGACTCTAAGTAAAAAGGAAATTCTGTAACCTGCCCTGAGCTTCGCATTGGGTAGATTACTAACCAGTGTCACCCTCTGCATCCTTCCACATACCATACATCAGATATTTCTTATAGTTCACCATATAAAATAGCGTGGGCCTGTCCCATCAGGACTCAGAAGCACAGACTCCTAGCTGGAATCTATTTATGACAATCATTTGAGCTCCAGAAGAACTTAGCTCTGTATGTTTCCAAAGTAAATATTTAAAGCTAAAGATACAACCTTTTATGAACATAAAAGTATAAATTAGTTACTCGTTATATGAAGTGAAAAACATACAAAAAATATATAAAAGATATGGATCTTTTTAGGTACAAGTCACATACCTTTTGGAGTAAATCTTAACTTTTATCAATGACCCCTTAAACTTTGGTTTTCTTTGCTCTCTTCAAAAAAAGAACAGAAATTGACGAAACTGGTTTGGCTCATTGGATAGAGCATCAGCCTGCGAATTAAGGGGTCCCGGGTTCTATTCAGGTCAAGGGCATGTACCTTGGTTGCGGGCACATCCCCAGTTGGGGGGCATGCAGGAGGCAGCTGATCCATGTTTCTAACCCTCTATCCCTCTCCCTTCCTCTCTGTGAAAAAATCAATAAAATATATTTTTAAAAAAAAGAGAGAGAGAACAGAAATCTTCCACTTCTGGTATTCTTACCCTTTTCAAAATTGTATTTGCTGCTTCAACTTGTATGGTCTACTTTGGGAAGAGTTTCAACATCTAAAGCCTTATTTTAGCTCTGTTTCAGCTGCTTTGTAACATTAGGTTTTCAGAGCTTAGGCTGGCGGGAAGTCTGCTGTTAACTAATTAGCTCTGGCTAATTACATGCAGAGCTATCTATGCCTGAATCCACCATAATCTCTAGGACCTAAATTCTTGGCACTCCTCTTACATGTCAGATTTGGCTCCCCTTGGTAATGAAGCTTGGATGCTAAAGCCTCTCTGTTATGTTTCCCTTTAGGTCAGGAGAATTACAGAGAAAAACACACACTCAAATCACAAAATATGACCCCTGCCACTTCTTCCTCCAAACTCATGATAAACTCATTATGGTTACACACACACACACACACACACACACACACAGCAACATGTGCTTATTATGTTTAAGACATGGTAATGTTCAGGGAGTTGGCAGCAACCACACTTAACCATCTCCCCAGTTAAGTCTCTCTTCCCATCTGATCCACTGGGTTTTGTGTTTGTAATTCTTTGCATATTATTTTTCCTAAGTTTAAATTTTAGCTTAAGAACCTATTTTCTGTGTGTTCAAGAGCAAACCATTTCATCCAAGTCTGAGTTTATCTACTTATAAAATTAAGAATTATATTAGTACCTACATCACGATTCTGTGGTAAGGATCAACTTTATAATAGTGTCTGGAACAGAGTAAGCACTTGATAAATGTCTGCTGTTGTAACTAATTTCTATTATTGAAGTAAGTTGTTCCCATCTCATTTATCTACTAAATTATACATTCTGTGAGGGCAAGGCAGTCTTACTCCTCTCTGTATACCATTTTAGGAGCTTTATCTGAAGCTGACTGATGCTGTTTCATGGTGGTTGCTACTGCCACAAATATCACCACCACTGCCACAGACTAACTGTTAGACACCTCCAATAGAACTCTCAGTTACATGGCTACAAAAGAAGCAATCACAACAGCCTTCTAACTTTGGGGAAATCTCATACTTGCTTTATTATGAGGTTGACAAATATAATAGGAAGCAGCTGTGATGTCTCTGGCTCTGTTTTTCTAAAACCAATTCAGAATCACAAAGGGTTGGCACTGGGGCCTGGTGTCTAATACATGGAAATCAAGATGGTATCACAATGTTTTAATTCTGTCCCACAATTTTACTTAAATTGTTCAGACCTATTTTAAAAA
Organism: Lasiurus cinereus; assembly: GCA_011751065.1. Lineage (NCBI taxonomy): Eukaryota > Metazoa > Chordata > Mammalia > Chiroptera > Vespertilionidae > Lasiurus > Lasiurus cinereus. The sequence continues at coordinate 31,417,598 of JAAGEH010000018.1, read as the reverse complement.
TCAGGTACCATTTGTATTTTAACACTATCTTAACATGAACTGATCTGTATGGCTGAAAGCAAAGTAATTTCAGTTACTAAGGTAAAGCTATTAGAAGAAATGATTGTGGGAAAATCATCAGTTTGTAATTCTTCACCAATCAATTATTTTAAAATTTTTTTAATTATTTTTTTATAGAGAGAGAAACATTGATTTGTATCTCGCTGATTTATGCATTCATTGGTTGATTCTTGTATGTGCCCTGACTGGGATCGAATCTGTAACCTTGGAATATTGTGGGATGACACTCTAACCAAGTAAGCTAGGATGATAGTGAATTTGTTAATCAAGTGTTTAATATTATCTATTTTAAAGCTAAATAACAAGGAAAGCTAATGTGTTAATTATAAATTTATGAGGCATCCTCCCTTTTCCTTCTTTTTAAAAAAGATTTTTTAAAAAATTTTTGAGAGCATGTGCCCATACCTGGAAACAAACCAGTGACCTATTAGTGCACAGGGCATACCCCAACCAAATGAACCACAACAGCCAGGGCCAATGTCTTTCTTTCTCAATAGATCTAGTCTCATGGACAGTGATTGAACGCTCTGTGAATTTTCGTTAGGGGAGAATCTGGTATCTAAAAATGGGCTCTAAAAGTTAGCAGGGCTATCTTCATGCCTATCACCACCTACAATTCTGTGGGGTTTTCTAGTTTTTAATTGCTTAAAATACACTGTCTCACATCTGTTTCTGGCGATACTAAAAGCAGATGACTTCTGGCATTTCTTTTCCAGATAAAACAACAAGATAATAGAACCTTGAAATATATATGTCAGTACCTCTTATCATTTACTAGAGGCCCAAATGCATGAAATTAGTGCAAGGGGCGCGGCCCTTGCAGCCCCAGTTTCATACAGAAGGGAAGATCATCTGGAAGGATGTCTGAAAGGACATCCGGAAGGTCATTCAGCTGTCTGGTCTAATTAGCATATTATACTTTTATTATAGATATTTAGAAAAAGATCTAAGTAACATTATGAATAGAAAAACTGTCAAAGAAATTCCTGAATTGTTTTATTTGTATGACAACTTTAACCTTTTTATTTGGTGGCCAGTGAGTCAGTAATAATTTTAGGTGAAAAAGATGGGCATGATTTAAAGATTAGGAAAGTGTTGTCCATCTATGCTTCTTAAATACCATTCTCTCTCCCCAACCCTGTGACTCAGAAAAAATCTGCCTGTCCTGGAAATTCTTTTAGAAAGGAAAAAGTGTAAGAAGCCCCATAAAGAAATACTAACATATGACTGAGTGGGCAAAAAGATTTTATTTACCAGATGAGATCCCATCAGAGACACAGTGAGTGAGTCTGGATGAAATGGAAGGGCAAGAAAGTGGCCAGGGAAAATGCCTGACACAGCATTGTTTACAACAGCCAAGCTATGGAAGTAAGCGAAGTGTACATCAATAGATGAATGGATAAAGAAGTGGTGCATATATACATAGAATATGACTCAGCCATAAAAAGAATATCTTGCCATCTACAATGATAAGAATGGACCTAGAAAATATTGTGCTAGGTGAAATAAGTCAGAAAGAAAAGACAAACGCCACATGATTTATGTGTGGAATTTGGAAACAAAATAAATGAGCAAGCAGAATAGAAACAGACTTATAGATACAGAGAACATTTTTATAGCTGCTAGATGGGAGAGGGTGGAAAGGTATGGGTAAAGATGGGTAAAAGGATTAAGAAGTACAAATTGGTAGTCACAAAATGGTCATGGGGACGTAAAGTGTAGCAATAATATTGTGGTAACTATGTAGGGCAGTGGTTCTCAACCTTCCTAATGCCGTGACCCTTTAATACAGTTCCTCATGTTGTAGTGACCCCTAGCCAAAAAATTATTTTTGTTGCTACTTCTTAACTGTAATTTTGCTACTGTTAATGAATCATAATGTAAATATCTGTGTTTTCTCATGGTCTTAGGTGACCCTGCTAGTGGTTGAGAACTACAGGTTGAGAACCACTGATGTAGGGTGTCAAATGGGCACTAGTTTAATCGGGATGGACACTTTGTAAGTTATATGAATGTCTAATCATTGCGATGTACACCTGAAGCTAATATAATGCTGTATGTCAACTATAACTGAAAAATAAAAAATTAGAACCACATGGTTTCACTTACATGTGGGATATAAAACTGAAAGCAAGAAATGAACAACTCATAGACACAGAAAACAGTACGGTGGTTACCAGAGGGAAGGCGGGTAGAGGAGTAGTAAAGGGTTAGGGGGACAAATACATGGTTGCAAGAAAAAATTTTTTAATAGTTCAGTCCAGGGGAGATCCAAGATAGCTGCTGACGGGATGGCAAGCGGCAAGATAGTGGGTGAGTGAGAGAACAAAAGAAGAGTGCGTAGATATGTAGGGTGTGTGTTTTTTATGAGTGAGGGCCAACTAAAGGCAGCCTGGAGTTCTGTTCTGGCTGAGCAGAGCCAGACTGGACTCCCCTGGCCGGGCAGCCTCTACCGCTGCTGAAATCTCTACCAAAGCAGCCGGCTCTGCTGCAGAGACCGCACCTTCTGGAAGGGAGGACCAGCTGTGATTGGGAGACCGGCTGTGATCAGAAGCCCAGCCTGACCTTCCACCAGGGAGACCTCGGATTACCTCCCAGGATCTTACAACCTCAGCTGCAAACCCATGAACACCAGGATTGAACCTCCTGGCCCGCGGGCTGTCCAGAGGGAGACAAAGCGGCACCGAGAACCCGGACAGGCCCTGCACCTTCTCACTGAGCAGATAGAAGGAACAGCTGAATTGAACAACACCCACCCGGAAATGGCGAATTAAACACAGCTGGGGAGGCAATCCACAGAGAAGTTAGATGGTGCCTACAGCAGTGGTCAGCAAACCGCGGCTCGCGAGCCGCTGTTGACTAATGAGTTTGCCCACCACTGGACTAGACTAAATGTTACCATGTAGGTAGAAGCTGTGAGGATCAGGCAATTGTGGCATATTGTGTGCAAAGAGGTAAAGGGTAGTATAGGACAGTGGTCGGCAAACTCTTTAGTCAACAGCGGTTTGCCAACCACTGGACTAGACAAAGGTGAGATTTGGGATCCAGGATGGAGGGAGAAATGCAGCAGGGGGGAGCTTGAGTCTCAGAGAAAAACTGCACCCCACAAAATCCACAGCCATTGGGGTCAGTGTAGCCCTCAAATGTGGAAGGGGTCCACAGAGCTGCTGGCAGAAGGGACAACTATATTCCAAGGGACAGTTGGGAACTGGCAGACTGGACTCCCCTGGCCTGGACTGGCAGACTGGACTCTAGATAACCCACAACTGGACTGGGCTCAGAAAGGCAGCCTGAAGTTCTGTTCTGGCTGAGCAGAGCCAGGAAAAAAAGACTTGTGCAGTGCCAGGGGGAAAAGACGCATTCTCTGACAGTCATCTTTATTTGGGGGTATTAATAATGTGAATACATTTGTGTTTGGTGCTCAAATCCTCTGGCTTTCTTTTTTCTTTTTAAATCCTTACTTTTGCTTGCAAAGTCCAGTACATAGGATCTTCCGATTAAAAACACTCACTGAGAATGCAGGGGAAAGTAGTTTTTGTGGAAACTGGGAATCAAAGTGGGGAGAGACAACAGAAAACTAGCTTTGGTGCCGTCTGTCCCTCAACCCAGTATTAAGTGTGGCAGGAAAAGCAAAAGCTAAATATGGGGTAGAGAGGCCTTTTAGCCCCAGATATTAAGACAGAAACACTGCCACACCGGGGTTGTAACAGAAATTGACTCTTGTGTATAAATACAGCTAAAGGCAGGCTGAGAACCAAAAAGAACAGAGAGATCCCATCTGCTTGAAAACAGGGTTGTGGCTTATGACACAGAGGAGCAGAGATCGCAGGGAACTTCAATACTGTGCTGTCCTCAGAAAGGAAACATACGTGCCAAGCAGAACAGTAGAGGAGGTGAACAACCTTCACTACATCACATTTTATCTTTTATTTAAGAAATAAATTTTTTTCTCTCACTTGATTTTACCTTGTTCACTATATTTTTAATTTTAACTATTATTATTACTATTATTTTACCCTTTTTAAAAAGTTTTATTTTATTTATTTTATTTTGGAATTAGTGTTCTACATTCTATTTTTATTTTCCCTTTAACATTATTTTACTCTTTTTCCTTTATGCTAACACTCTCTTCCTCACTTTTCCCCTCTTTTTGTTCTGTTTCTCTTAGCCTATTCCTTTCGCTTTTCCTCTATTCTTTCTTTTTACTTCCTGTTAAAAATTAATGTTACTCATAGATCTAATTTCCTCTTCCCTGCTCCAACACCATACACACTTCTCTCTTCTCTTTCTTCACTAATTTTTTTCTTTCTTTTTGTCTTGTTGCTGTTGTTTGTTTGATTGTTGGTTAGTTTTTTTGTTTGTTTGATTTTTGTGATTGTTGTTTTGCTTCTGTTTTTCCTCTCCTCGCTTGTTCTCTTCTTCTACTAATAGTTTAACTAATCCCAATAACCAACTCAGACCTATCTACTCTCTATTCTTCTTCTCCAATAGTGAACAAATACAGAATAGATTGAAGGGAGAAAATTTTATATATATGTGTATATAAATTTTCTTTTATATATTTTAATATATGTATATTTTTCTTATTTTGTATTTTGTTTTTACTTTTCTTCTCATACATTCATTCTCTTTCTACCTCCTCTATACTGAACTGTGGCTATTTCTAGATTCATTCAATTTCTTGACCTTACCTTCTGGAAATATGCTCTGCCTCCTCAGATTCATTTGAGTGTTTGTTGTTTGGATATTTGTTGTTTGCATTTTTTTGATAAGTTGTTGTTTGTTGGAGTTTTCTCCCCATATACATATATTTTTCCCCTTCTTTTTTCTTCTCTTTATTTTCTCTCTTACATTTTCCCCTTTTCCCAATGTCATTTTTGCATTCTTTTCTATTCCCTAATTCTCTGGTGCTCATTTTTATTTGGGGGTATTAGTATTGTGAATACATTTGTGTTTGGTGCTCTGTGTGTTGTGTCTTGTGTTGTATTTTGTGCCTTTAAATCAACACAGGAGAGAGAGAGCTACATAGCCAGACACCCTGAGAGGAGTAACCATGGGGAGACAAAGAAACAGCCCACATACAAAAGAAAAGGAGGAATCACCAGAAAAGCAAGTAAACTAAAGGTAGGCAAGCAACATTTCAGAGAAAGAATTTAGAGCAATGGTCATAGAGTTGCTGAAAAGGATGGAAAACAAATTCAACAATATGTGTAAGAACCAAGAGGAAATGAAGAACCAAGAAGAAATGAAAAATGACATTGCTGCAATAAAGAACTCAATAAAAAGCATCAACAGTAAACTAGAAGAAGCAGAGGACCATATCAGTGAGCTAGAAGAAAAGGTAGGAAAAAATACCCAAATCTAAAAAACATCTAAAAAACAAAAAAACTTAAAAAGTCGGAGAGCACAAAATAAAACAACATCCACATAACAGGGGGGATGGGGGTAGAAGGGGGTTCCAGAAGGAAAGAAAACTGAGCGAAGAATAGAAAACTTGTTGGATGAAATAATAATAGAAAACTTCCCTGATAGAGGGAAGAAGAAAACTCACACAAGTCCACAAAGTTCAGAGAGTCCCAAACAAGATGAACCCCAAAAGACAGACACCAAGACACATTATAATTAAATTGGCACCTAATACAGGAGCAACCAAATACATTAAAAAAAACTTCTGGAGGATATCAAGGGAGAGATTGACTTTAATACCCCACTAACACCACTGGATAAATCCTCTAAACAAAAAATCAGCAAAGAAACATCAATCCTAAATGACTCACTAGATCAGGTGGAATTAATTGACATCTTCAGAACATTTCACCCCAAAGCCATAGAATATACATTCTTCTCAAGTGCACATGGGTCATTTTCAAAACTGCCTGGTACTGGCACAAGAACAGACATATAGACCAATGGAACAGAACAGAGAACCCAGAAATCAACCCAAGCCATGATGCTCAATTAATATTTGACAAAGGTGGCAAGAGCATACAATGGATTCAAGACAGTCTCTTCAATAAATGGTTCTGGGAAATTTGGTCAGATACATGAAAATAAAATGAAACTAGATCACCAACTTACACCATACACAAAAACAAACTCAAAATGGATCAAGGACTTAAATGTAAGATGGGAAATCACAAAAATCCTACAAGACTCCATAGGCAGCAAAATAGCAGACATATGCAGTATTGTAGCAATATCTTTACAGACAAGCTCCTAGGGCAATGGAATCTAAGGAGAAAATAAACAACCGGGACTACAAAATTAAAAGCCTCTGCACAACAAAAGAAACCATCAACAAAACAAGAAAGCCCACTGCATGGGAGAACATATTTGCCAATAATATTTCCAATAAGGGTTTAATCTCCAAAGTTTACAGAGAACTCATACAACTCAACAAAAGGACGATAAGTGATCCAATAAAAAAAAATGGGCAAAAAATCTAAAGAGACACTTTTTGAAAGAGGACATGCAGAAGGCCCAGAGATATATGAAAACATGTTCAAAGTCACTAATCATCTGAGAGATGCAAACCAAAACGACAATGAGATACTATCTCACACCTGTCAGAATGGCTATCAACAAATCAACAAACGACAAGTGTTGGGAGGATGTGGAGACAAAGGAACCCTCATTCACTGCTGGTGGGAATGCAAACTGGTGCAGCCACTGTGGAGAACAGTATGGCATTTCCTCAAAAGTTAAAAACGGAACTCCCATTTAACCCAGTAATCCTACTTCTAGGACTATATCCCAATAAACCAGAAATATCAATCAGAAAGGATATATGCACCCCCATGTTGATAGCAGCACAATTTACAATAGCTAAGGTTTGGAAACAGCCTAAGTGCCCATCAGCAGATGAGTGGATTACAAAACTGTGGTACATCTACACAATACTACGCTGCTATAAAAAAGAAGGAATTTGCCGAGACCGGTTTGGCTCCGTGGATAGAGCGTCGGCTTGCGGACTGAAAGGCCCCAGGTTCGATTCCGGTTGGGGGCATGTACCTTGCTTGCGGGCACATCTCCACTGTGGGGCGTGCAGGAGGTGTCTCTCATCGATGTTTCTGACTTTCTATCTCTCTCCCTTCCTCTCTGTAAAAAATCAATAAAATATATTAAAAAAAAAAAAAAGAAGGAACTTTTACCATTTGCAACAGCATGGATGGGCCTGGAGAGCATTATTATGCTAAACGAAATAAGCCAGTTGGAGAAGGATAATTATCATATGATCTCACTCATTTGTGGGATATAATGATTAACATAATTTGTTGAAAAAGAATACATCCAGAGACAAATGGTAGGAGAGTGGAGTGGGGGGGAGGGAGGGTTAGAGGAAAGTTAGAAAGCAACCAAAGGACTTGTATGTATGCATATTAGCATAACAAATGGACACAGACACTGGGGCGGTGGGTGCTTGCCCAGGGTGGGAATGGCTGGGAAAGAGGTTCTTTAAAAGAAGACATATATAAAAGTTTAGACAAAAAAAAAAAGTTCAGTCCAGTAACACACATAATTAGCTATATCTGTGTACTTATATCTGTAGCATATTATCCCAATAGAGGGATTACTGAGCCATAGAGTATATTTATAATTTCTTTAAATATATCATTTTTATTGACTTCAGTGGAGAAATACAAATATCAGTGATGAGAATCATTGCTTGGCTGCCTCCTGCATGTCCCCTCCTCGTTGGGGATCAAACCTACATATGCCCTGACTAGGAATTTAACCAAGACCTCCTGGTTCATATGCTAACGCTCAAACCATGTCAGATGGGCTATTTATAATTTTTATATTTATTGCCCTTTCTAAACTTTGTGCCACATTTGTACCCTATAGCAGTATATGAAAGTAGCAGACACAGCTTTCCAACAGAAGGCAGTTAAACTTTAGGATTTTTAAGTTTGATAGGCAGCACAGGTTTGTTATAATTTTAATGTTAAACTTTCTGCCCATTTTTCATTTTTCCTTTCTATATGTGAGAGTTCAATAGATATCTTCATTATGGATGATAGGGCTTGCTTTATAAACTTTTAATTTCAATAAGCACACAGTAGTCAAAAACAAGCATTTGTGAATAGAGGGCTTTTGGTTTTTTAACAATATAATAAATGGGCTGGGGAGGGCGGGGGAGAAACCACCTGTGTGGATTGAGACAGTTCACTTTTCTGTGAAGAAGCAAAACCATCTAATTTTAACTGATAGGTTATGAGTTGAATCTCCCCAAAATATTGATGTCCTAACCCCCAGTACCTGAGGATGTGATCTTATTTGGAAATTGGGTCTTTAAAGATGATCAAGATGGTCATTAGGATGAGCTTTAGAAAACAAACACTATTACTTCCTTATTCTTAAGCTATGTTTTAAAAATGGTTTTAGAGCAGGAAAATAAATGTAATATATAAAGACCTCATTTTTCAATATTATTATACTCAATATTTGTAACTCATAAGTAAAATGCTCTTTTAGGGAGTAATTGTTACATATAGTTTCAAAAGTAAAGCAAACTACCACCATGGTCCCAGATAGAAAGGAAAAGTTTTTTGAAAAGTTACTGAGAGCCATATAGTACAAATGATAAATTCATATGCTTTTAACTTTCTCCTGTGGTTGTTCATTATGCTAATATACCTAATTATGCTAATATATCCTATCAAAGTTCCTATCTTCCTTGCCCAGCACCTGATATAAAATAATACAAGAAGTCCCATTTTTATAATGTCCCATTTTTCATTTTTGTGACAGCAACATGATGCCATGACAATAATTAGTTTGAAATAAAAAAGAAAAATGACCTCTTGATTTTTTGGGATACCAATTCTAGGTTATGTTTTCATCTGTTTTGATTTTTATTTTCTGTTTATAATTCTTCTCATGACTTTAAACAGTATTACATCAATACATCAAAAGTTTTATAAAACAACTGACAGTTATTGAAAAAAAACACACCCACAAAGTTCATTCTGTAAGTGCATCATTTATAAGCTCCACTCATAAATAAAAAATTAGTATAATGCTTTTAAGTTAAAGCATATCATATTTCAGATGGTGATATATAATGAATTGCTGTTTTTCATTTCTTGTGATCAATGTCTACATCCTTTCTGACTAAATTATATGTGGAATCATAAAGTATGCAGCACTGTAAACAAATCAATTGCAATTGATACAAGGGTTGTATGTAAAAGAATTTTCTGTACTACTCAATGGGGAATTTAAGAAATACTTTGAATCTTAAAGTCAGTCTCATTGTACACAGGCTCAATAGAAAGTTGGACACCATTGAAAGAATCCATCAAAGGTAGCCAATCTGGCAAGTTCTTATGGGGTCACAATGGGATTTTCCTTCTGACCAGTTTGGCTGCACTCATCTCACTTGTGTGTGTGTTTTTTTCTAGAGCATAGTATCTCTAAAGGATGAGCTGCTTTCCTACTCTAATCCAGGAATTCAAAGGAAGAATATGGTCATCATTATGCGGCAATGATTGAGAAATATGCCTTTTAATCATCAATTATCAGGCTAACTGGCCTTATATTATTCACAATTCTCCACTTGTACCTGGTTGTTATGCCATATATGTAGCATATTCATACATATTAGAGAAATGTATACAGTATGTACATACATATATATTGAATATACCTGGGGGTTTCATTTGCTGAAATATTTAATTCCTTTTTAATCGGTTCCAATAGACAGTCCATATTTGAACAGACCAGATCATAGATTACAAGTCTATGTCTGGTCAAACAGCAGCTGACCAGGACTATTGGCTCTGCGGGTATCAAGAGAAACTTTGAGTGACAAAAATGAGCTACGAAATCAGTTGGTGGGAAATAGGAAAGAAGGCAGTGACATTTAGGGAAGATCTACCAAAATCACAGGGTTAGGTATACATATATCACAATTTTTTTTTTCCCCACAGAGCTTCTGGCAGTTCGAGAGAGAATGTCTTCAATTTGAGGTGGGATGTTTTATTGTTTAGGAAAAGTGCAATGCAGAATACAGCTGAGAGCAGTTTCTCCAAACTTCTGATCCTGTCTTCGCGGCTCGGAATTCACTCTCTCTTGGTGCCTCCGGAGCGGTTTTTTTTTTTTGTTTGTTTTTGTTTTTAGTTACGGAGAAAATGACCCGGTTCCCTCTTACAGTGTCTGCTCCCGCTTCCCGCCAGGCGCACCCCAGGGACCGGCAGCCCGGGTTCCCCCCAGAACGCGCGCAGCGCGCCGCACGACCCGAGGAGAGGCTCCCTCCCTGGCGGCCTCCGCGCGCGCCCAGCGGGCGGCCACCGTGCGCGCCCCCGCCCCGCGCGAGCACGCGCCTCCGGGGGTCGGAGGACGGCAGCGCGCGCCCCCGGCAGCCCGCGGGGAGAGCGCGGCCCCCGCCGGGCGCGCCCGTCCGCCGCCAGAATGAATGGAAAGTTCAATCTCGCGCGCTCGGCGCGGGCAGCCAATGACGCAGCCGGGAGCGGCGGCGGGCAGGTGTGCGCGTGTCGGCGCCTGACGCAGGGCGCGAGTCGAGCTGCCTGGTGTCGCCGCCGCTCCCCGCGGCTCCCGCCGGCCCGGCCCCCTCCTCCCCACGCCCCGCCACCCGCCGGGCTGCGGCGGTGGAGCGGCGGCGGCGGCGGCGGCGGCGGATCCCGCGTGCGGCTGCCGAACGCCGCCCTCCCCGACCCCTCCGCGCCGCGTCCCCGCGCGGCTCGCAATGTGCTGACCCTCCCGGCCGCGCCGCGCGCACTCCGGTCTCTGGCGGCCGCGCTCCCTCTGGAAGGGACCGACCGCAGGCCCCTTCCCCCGTCCCGCCTCCCTCTCCCCCGGACTGAGCGCCACGCGCGTCCTCACACCTCGTTCCCCGCTAACACCCGGGCTAGCGGGCAACCATGAGGCCCTGCAGGTAAGCAGCGCGCCCGGCGGCCGTGCGAGCGCGAGTGCGGCCGGGTGTGCGCGCCGGGGCGACGCGGCCCGCGGCCCGGCCTGGCACGTGAGCAACGTCGAGGGCGGCTGGGCGCCGAGGAGCAGGCAGAAAGGACGGGGCGCGCCCCGGGGCGGGAGGACGGGGCGAGGTGCGGAGGGGACACCAGCGGCCGTCCGGACGCTGGACCCGATTTCTGGGTCGCCAGTTGTCCCCGAGATGCGGGCGGTCGATGTACTTCCGGGTTCACACCTTTCTCACCTCCCCCCCCCCCCCGCCCCGCTCCGCGCCGCCGAGCCAGCGCCTGGTGCGGGGCGAGGCATCGTCTGCGCGGCCGCGCGGCAGCCCTCCTCGCGCGGCCAGCGGGCCGTGAGCGGGGCCGGGCCGGGCGGGGAAGCGGCGCCGGCGACGGGGGGCCCCGGAGAGGCGGGCCGGGGTCCGCGGCGGGGTCGCGCGGCCGGCGCGCGCTGCTCGCCCCCGCGGGGCCGCGTCGCCAGGGGGCGTCCGCACCTGTCCCGGCCGCGTCCCGCCCGCCGCGCGGCTTTGTAGCCGGCAGGGCGTCGGGGAT
>JAAGEH010000018.1:31362419-31405955 GCA_011751065.1 Lasiurus cinereus | reverse complement strand
CCATGGATTTAACAAGGAAGCGCTTGGCGGAGGGCGAAGGGAAACGTGCCGGGGATTTAGGCTGCTTTTGAGAAAAAACGACCCCAGGAGGAAGCGATGCGTTTGCAAGAGCGTTAACTGCTGACGGGAGCCCTGGATGCGGGGGCCTGACGCGGATGTGTACCCGCCCCCCCCCCAAACTTTCTTTTTTTTTTTAAGTTGCGCGTTGGTACCTAGTAAGCGCTCGCGGGTCCTCCTGTCTTGCAGTATGTATGTAATGTGCTCATTGCGGAAATTGCTTAAATGTAAGTAATATAGTAGGTCCGCCATTTTGAACTGTTTCCCTGGAACAGACCCGTCTTGGGCGCCTGTGTTTCCTTTAGGGCCTTTCTGTCCTGTCTCTGCATTCGTTCTCATCCCTACGTGGTTGTGGGTGTTTTTTTTTTTCTGTGTGTGTGTGTGTGTGTGTTTTTCAGGTTGCTGGGTATTGTTACTGTTCACAAAACCGAATGGCCCAGGGAGGGTTTGCATGCCATTGTTCATACAGGGGGGAGAAGCAGATCAGGCTCCTCTGTTTCTACCTCCTGGCCCGCCGGCTCGGTGGGACGCAGAACCCCGCGGGCGGCCCGTGTTGGAAAATCCGCAACGTTGCTGCTGGCCGAGTGTGATGGGCGGTGTTTTCGCCCCGATGGAAAAATTCCCGTGCCGTGTTTGTGCCCACTGATAATCAGCTAGGTGGTCATGCAAAAAAGGCTTTTTTTTTTTATTTAAAAAAAAATGCATCTGTTGGTAAGTCAAATGGTTAAGTTCAAGAATCATTCTTAAAACCTCACAGTTGAATTTTATAAAAAGATGTTGGGAAAACTTTAGAGTTGAATTTTTGGGGGAATTTATGCCAGTCAATGTAATTTTGAGAATGCCAATTTGGTTGTTATAAAATGTATGTGCCATTTAGGGTTTTTTGGGGTTGGTTTTTTTTTTTTTTGGCTGTGGGTTTTGCACAGATTTGGCAGTCATAAATTAACAGAATTGTAATAGCACTTCCTTTAGATTAATTATTAGACTTTGGTCCATTTGGGGGACAATTCTTCCCAAATTCTTTGTCTCTCTGAGTGTATGACATAGAACAACCCAGTATGTCTAAATTTCCTAAAGAGCTTTAGGAATTAAACTGACACAGGCCTCTTTCTAGTGCTTGAAGGTGAGGTGAAGATATTACGAAGAATAAAATACTCCATTCAACTTTGCCATTTTACAAGTAGGATCAACTAATCATTGCTGGATAATTAAATGTCAAGAATTTAAGGATCTGAATAAATTTGTAATATATATTGTTAGAACTATTTTAGGTATTTTTAATAGATCTGGAACCAAATGATTCAAAGATCGATTTTCATTAATCCTTGTCAAATTGTAGTGTCTTATTATATGTCTATGCCAAACTTCTTTCAGAAACAATGAAAAATTTATTGTGAAATAATCAGCACTTAAATAATTCTGGGTTATGGGGAAGATACTGTCAACTGTACTTCTTTGTAAGTGAAGGAGATTGAATTTTAATATGGGAGTGCTTAGAATTAGTCCAGTATGACTTATTTTAAAGTATGTTGCACATGTAAATTCTAAAAAAAAAACCAAACACCAAAATTTTAGTAAATATAGTGGATTTAAGGGTTTTTTTCTTTTTTACCCATTTATTCTGAAAAAAAAGGAGATTAAACAGATCTTACCTGTCTGATATTTGATAATGTTTGGTATCTGATCATATCATTTTGGGAGGGGGTACTTGAAATACTGCTATCATAATTAACAAAGCATGATTAAGGGAAAAATGTTATTAAATAAAAGTAAGTTATTAAAACAAGGGGAAAATAAGTTATTAAATAACAGCTGTCTGTCAGGTATAGCACTGATGTCTCTTTAAAATAATTGAAGTGTTATTTATAACTACTAAATTTGGGAGCTGTAAATGATCTTTAAACATTTAATATAGAGTTGAGTTGATTTAAAAAACGAAGTGGACATTCAAAGATGAATCTGTTTAGAAGTAATTAAAACTGTTGAGTATAAAAGGAACATTACAAATTTTTGGTCAGTTAAAGAATTTTCTTATTTGGTAATTTTTAGAAGAATCTGATTTTCTTTTAAAATAGTATAGCCTGTAAGTGCCCAGAGTTTTTATATTTAAATGGTTTAGAACCTGTGCCTGATTTTCTTGCCTCCTAAAGTGACATTTTCTTTCCAAATAAGTACTGTTTTTAATGAACCACAAGGTAAAGAAGAATTTCTAGCTTAACAAGGAAAACAATGAAAAATTTTTACATTAAAAGTTAAGATTTATTTATATTAACGTATCTAGGAATATATAAAATATAGAATCACATTGATTTGAGAAACTTGACCATAATATACAGACTTAGATTTATCTGACAGTGACTCTATGAAGTCGCTGACCATAGTGCTGAACCAAGACGGCCATATTGGTCACTGCTAAATCTGACTGAAAAACACACAGAAATTGTAGAGGTTCAAGTAACATCATCACTGTAAGAATGTGCACATATATTTCACATATACTTTTTAATGTATTCTTTTTTCCCAGCTGAATTGAATTCAATCAGAAATTGTGATAAAGAAATATTATCCCTGACTGTATAACATTGATTTTGAATACTGTCAGTTTAATCAATGAGATCAATACTAGAGATTTTCTCTTTCTTTGAAAGCAGCTACTTGCAGAGGAAGACAAGATTTTAAAACCAACTTAAGCAACTAATGAGTTCTTACAAAAAGCAGAATTTTAGTTGATACCACTGTAAGGTTCAGTATGCATTTGTTTTTTGCAATTTTTGATTCAGGTTTTAGTCTGGCACTATCTAAACCATCATCAAAACGTGTTATCAAAATTAATCAAATTAGAAGTAACTCATGAAATAAATTCTACCTGGAAACTATAATAACATGTAATTTTCTAAATAGAAATATATACTAGTACCTTTTGACATTATAATGGTCTTGACTTAGTACTTTGGGGAAATTTTCTATTGTTTAAAGCAGGACAAACACCAGGCTGTCACTACTTAAAATATTACTGAATTGAATACTGATATGAAACCATTATAGAAATTACCTGCAAAAGAATGCCGTAATACATTTAATATCTCAGTAAAAAGTCGTATTTTAGAAATAGAACTTTGACATTATTTTCCTAAAAATAGAATGGGTTGATATGCAGGATCATCAAATTAAGGGTCAAAGGTGACCAACCAGGACAAAGGGCATGCAGCTCATTTTCAAGCAATCAGTTTCCAGTTTTGTCATGGCTGAACAAAAGCTTAATTATATAGAAAAAAGGACATAGTGTTGTATGACCAGTTGTAATGGTGGAAAAACATGTTTTAAATTTTCTAGATACTTTTAAATTAGTATTTCTCTTACAAATAGTGGAAATGCAAGAGCCAAGTGCTTTTATATTTTCAAACATTTCTTTTACATTTTTTCATACTCTGCCAAAACATTTCAACTAACATATTCTATATTGTATAAGTTGAAAACAGATTTTTCATAGATTAAAAATTTTAGAAAATCTGTAAATTATGCTCTTATTTTTTTGCATTAGCCTCTTGATATAATCTCTGCTAATTAATGTCCTATTGTTTTTACTTAGTATTATATTTATTACACCATTAGATTACTGGCAGTGACATAAAGATGAGCAGTCTTTAAAATATCTCTTGATCTTTATTACATAGAGGTGTTCAGGTTTAATTGGAATCCTTTTTTCCCCCATCATACCAAGAAAGTACATTAAAGTTTATATCTTTAAAGTTATGTGGGCCTTCAAAATATGTGATTAGCTTTTTAAACAGGAATTTTGCCATTATTTTGGCTCTTTAATTTCAAATCAATATTTTGTTATTTAATTTAAAGTGACCCTATCAATGATTCATCTGTGAGCTTTATTTTATAAAACTGTTTAATACTGTGGAAAATACAAACTATTCCTTAACTGAACCAACTATGCTATAGCTAAACTGTGTTACAACTTTCACATTTAAGTTATTGTTCTTACCAGTTAACTATTGTGCTGTACTCAGTGCCCTTAAACAATCTAGACAATATGCCAATTGACTTAATATTCATTGAAGTTTATTTTCTAAAATAAATTTTCTACTACACTTATTTGAATAGTATTCTACATCTGCCAATATCTTATATGAAACCAATAAAATTTCAATTTGAAAGTGTTTGAGAAAGTTAAATTTACCTCTGTAATTAAGTAATATTAGAGATATTAGCCTCTGATTTTAGGTTAACTGTTTATATATTATAAATAGTGAAAAATAAATCACATATTATAATTTAATTCATAATTATAAAAACACAGTTTTGAAATATTTTTCTTAAGTAATATAAAATTTTTGACTCCAGGACCTATGATATTTTAATTGTATAAAGTCCCATGTAAAAATCTTTAAAGTAGATCATTTTAAAAAAATTGTCTGTGCCTGTATATATTTAAAGGTACAGTATTTTCAGTTATAGGTAAAATTACAGTAGAATATTCAGTTGAATTACACAGTTTATCCTGATTTTGCTTATGCAGCATTTGAATTGTCTGTTGACTAATTTGCAAAAAGTAATTACAGCGAAGGGTTTTAATACATAGTAAATATTTCTTTAGAGGACAGTATAAGGGGAGGGTAAGGGGGGAGAGATTAACCAAAGATCTTATATGCATATATGCATTACCTATGGACACAGACAATAGTGATGTGAAGGCCTGGGGTGGTGTAGGAACAGGGTGGAAAGGGATATTGGGGGCAGGGGAAGGGAGACATCTGTAATACTCTCAATAAAGGTTAAAAAAACATTAATTTCAATATTGAGCTTCAACATTTAATATTTACCATGTTGATGTTATATTTGTTACAGTAATATAAATAAGTACGTATTATGCTTTAGGTTTTGATCTGGTGTTTGTATAGGATGTTTGCTCTATGATTTTAAGTAGAGTCATTCAAAAACTTTTACCCCAATTATTCTTCTAGGAAGGAAAAGTTACATTGGTGTTTACTTCTCAAATAATGCATTTACTTCAATCATAATTAAGTCAGATTGTAAATAGACTATAACTTTTGTTATAAACCATAAAGTGAATGTTTTTGTAGTAAACTATATTTTATACTTACATTATTTTAGAAAATACTGATAATGAAAAACAAAAAATTTGTTTTCTATAGTATTTTTTAAATGTTGAGAAATTATAGTGATGAGAATAAGTAATGAAATAATTTTCCTTTTATGTTGGTAAATATTCTCGATTACTAAATCATTTTTTGAGAATTTAAAGTAACTTGCATATTAATATTAGAGAAGAAAATTAATATGATGTAAATGGAATTGAAATAAAGTTCTGAGTAATATGTTATAGTAGTGTTTTTACTTATTACTCAGTTCTCTGGGCTCAACAGCTTAATTGGCAATTTTTTTAAAAAAAGGAGTGTATAATGTGTAGTAGTAATCATTTTCCTTTATATTGAATGGTTACAATAGTGGATTAACAATAATATGTCAAGTACTTGAGAAAAATATTGTTATATAGTTTAGTAGTAAGTATGAAGTCTAATAGTGTTTGTAATAGTGTTCATCAGTTAGGCAATTTTGCAATAGTAAGTACATATATGCAAATGTTTTGTATTTATAATAGTTGAAAGATTAACTACCTAGCACATTCTCTTTTTTTTAAAGGTAATTTTTAAGAAAATGTTGTATACAAATTCATTTATTTCATAGTAAGCTATTCTATAGATGGTTTAGTCAGGTTCAAAAACACATTAACTACTTATTGATTTATTTAAAATGTGTTAAACACCAAAGAATGCCAGGATTAAAATGATGTGCTAAATCTATACAACCCCTGCCAACAGAGAGCATAGAATCATGTGGAAGAGAAAACATTTTCCTGGGCTTATTATAGACAATTGCAGTACGGTATTAGATGGTAAAAGCAATGTACCTAGTGTGTAACAATGAGAAAAAATAGATTGAAGTGGAGATAAAAATGATGAATAGGTATTATTCTAGTGAAGAGTCAGAGAAGTATATTCTAGCATATCAAATTTTAATTAAATTTTTGTTTTTTAATATTTACTCCAGAGTATAGTATTAAATAAATACAGGCATGTATAAAATTATGAATAGTTTTTTATTCATCCATTTAAGGAATTATTTTAATTCTTTATTATTTCATTTCTAATAGTCACCTATAATAATATGAGCATTTAATATTATAAATATTTTATGTAACATTTACCTATCTCATTCTTATTATAATTGTTCAGTAAATATTGGATGGAGTATAATATTCATATTTAAACTTAATTCTTTACTAACTTGTTTTTGAAAAATTTTATATCATTAACATCAGTGAAATATATCAATGCCTAGGATATAATTCCATCTTTTTCTTTGAAAGGGGATATTCAAACTATAAAAAAAAAAAACCAACACTATCATATTTAAGTTTGGACGGTGAAAAATGTGAACATCTTTATAATTTCAAATGATTGCCTCTTTTTAAACTCAGAAAGCTCATAGAGTTCTTAAATAACATTATGCCAGTTGACTTTTACTTTTAAAGCTACCATTTATAATAATTTATCTGAATTAGTTCAAAAATTTTATCGAACTCCATTGATTTCTTTTATGTCTTTAGAACATGTTGGTTTGAACTTTTCTGTAAATATAAGTAGAGAAAATTAAGCATGGTTCATGGGCTATTGGAATAGTAAAAATATGACCTATGGTTTTGCAGAAATTATATATAATATTTAAATAAAGCCCTATATAAAAGTAGTGTGCAAATAAAACTTAATATAGTCTCATTGTAAAGAAAAGCTTTATTTCACATGTTATAATGAACTTTGTTAACATTAGGGTCTGTCATCATCTGTCTTATGGTTGTAAACATAGGATTTAATATAGAGTTTCATGTCCTTTTGTTCACATTCTTCCTCTATTCAAATTTTACTGAGTGGGATTGTCATCCTTTATAAGAATATTGGGTCAACATTCAGAATAACTCTGAACTTGGAAAAGCCTCTTTTTTTTTTTTTAATTTAATCCTTATCTGAGGATATGGTTATTGCTTTTAGAGAAAGAGGAAAGGAGAGAAACATTGATGTGAGAATGTGAGAGAGGAAACATCCATTGGTTGCCTCCTGTCCATACCCTGACTGGGAATCGAACCTGTAACTTTTTGGTGCATGGGATGATGCTCCATCCAAACTGAGACACACCTACCAGGGCTCCATTTAGTTTTGAGAAGGAAATTAAATTGCAACTTAAAGAACTTACACATAATGGCTTTTTTGGTGAGAACTGATGTAGTAGATACACCATGTAAAACTTAGTTAAGGGAACAAAGACAACTCTGGGTGGTGGATGCATGTTCAAACAGATCTACTTTCCAAACTTTAATAACTAACTTGGGGATAAAAATGATAATTCAATGGCTATCAGGAGTTTCTCTTCCAATTGCTATACTCCATTAGTGAATAAACTCTTTATTGCAGGTTTTATTGTGTTGTGACATATGCTAGCAGATATATTAGGTATTTCAGAAGGTATTCATATTTTTTAAATAAGAACTGTTGCTTTTGCCCTGACCAGTTTGGCTCAGTGGATAGGGTCGGCCTGTGACCTGAAGGGTCCCAGGTTCGATTCTTATCAGGGGCATGTACCTCGATTTCGGGCACATCTCCAGTAGGGGGTGTGTAGGAGACAGTTGATCAGCGTTTCCTCTCAAAGATGTTTCTAGCTCTCTATCCCTCTCCCTTCCTCTCTGTAAAAAATCAATAAAATATATATTTTTTAAAAAGAACTGTTGCTTTTTAAAAATATATGTTTTATTGATTTTTTACAGAGAGGAAGGGAGAAGGATAGACAGAAACATCGATGAGAGAGTAACATTGATCACCTGCCCCCTGCACACCTCCTATTGGGGATGTGCCCACAACCGAGGTATGTGCCCACAACTGAGGTATGTGCCCTTGCCCAGAATCATACCCGGGACCTTTGAGTCTGCAGACTGAAACTCTATCCACTGAGCCAGACCAGTTTTGGCAGAACTGTTGCTTTTTCAAATTTGGGTTAAGGAGTATTAGATACCTTTAATTAAATATACTTAATGATTAAATTAATTACTACTAAAATAATTTTTTCACAAAGGATATTTGAATGTAACAGACCTAATATCAATATTGTAGTACTACAATTAGATTCTCATGAGTTATCTTCTATCTAAAACATATCTGAAGAGAATAGACAAATTCATCAAGAAGCACAATATTGTAGGTTATTAACTGTTAATAAAAAAAAAAATGGGATCCTTGCCCAGTCATGATGACTCAGTATTTGAGCATCAACCTATGAACCAGGAGCTCTTGGTTGGATTCCTGGTCAGGGTACATGCCGGGGTTGCAAGCTAGATCCCCAGTAGCGGGTGTGCAGGAGGCAGTGGATCAATGATTTTCTCTCATCATTGATGTTTCTCTTTTCTTTCCCTTTCTGAAATCAATAAAAATGTATTTTTTAAAATGGGATTCTTGAATTACAATGTATATGAAATATTTTTAAAATATAATTGCATTGTTGATGAAATCGGGATATTTGACATCTTAATGGTCTTGTTTAAAATGTTTTTTAGCCCAAACAGGTTTGGCTCAGTGGATAGAGCATTGGCCTGCAGACTGAAAGGTCCCAGGTTCGATTCCAGTCAAGGACATGTATCTTGGTTGCGGGCACATCTCCGGTGGGGGGCGTGCAGAAGGCAGCTGATCAATGTCTCTCTCTCATCGATGTTTCTGACTTTCTGTTCTTCTCCCTTTCTCTCTGTGAAAAATCAATAAAATATATTTTAAAAATAAAATGTTTTTTAAACCAGTGTCCCTTAATAGTAATGAAAGGCAAGTTTATGCCAATTGGTTATCTACCTAATATTGCTAGGTGAGTCTTAAATTTGACTTCACAAGAGTTAAAACCTAGGCATTTTATTGCTTTCTAATGAGCCATTAAGCTGATGAAGAGGCAATTGAATAGGCAATTAATGTAGTTCTAACTTGAGCTTTCTGGTTTTAGGTTCTTTGGAAGACGATGAGGTCATTCAACCAGTTTTCATCAGCCCCAGGTGAGTATTTTTTTTTCAGATAAATAAATTATTTAACTTATTTGTTTGAAAAGATCACAAGAGGCATATAAGAAACTTGACAGCCTTCAGAAATTCACTTTGGCAATATGGGTACCATATCCCAATGTACTCCAGTTAGCTCTGTCCTAGAAATGATATTCCCACCAGAATGCATGGGTGAAATCTCCTAATTAACTCCTTTTCCTCCTGTTTTTATGCAGCATTGGATTTTTCTTTCATAACTCAGGCAAAATAAATATTTATATGCTTATGTAGCTGTAAGACGATTATTTGAAGCTTGTTCATTTTCGAAACACCCATAGGCTGAATTAATTTAAGGATAGAGAATTGGTACTGTTTTCAAATAAGTTACCATAACATAGATAGAAAATTTTTTCAGAGAATTAGGGAATTTCGCTAGTCTAGGAAAGCCTCCATTTATTTTGATTTTCATGAACTTGTATCATATTTGTTCCTTATTATACTGCAAGAATGAGGCATTTGAACTTTTAACACTAAACCTGGACTTATTTTGATATACTTTTTTTTTCTTCATTTATTTAGGTGTACTATAAACCTGGATTTTGGGTACATAACTGTTTTTTGAAATTACTGAAATTCACTTAAAACTTATAACACTATTTTTGGCTCTGATGAATTTAATATCTTGGCTCTATTGACTGATATTACTATGAAAATACATTTAAAAGCTATGATGTAACAAGTTTCTAATCATTAAATAAGTACAAGTAAAAAGATGTTATCTGTTATTAAATAGCTTATCAAATTTAAGATTGTAGGTATCAAGAGGAAAATAGTAGGTATCAAAAAGTTTAATGAGGAAACCACTGATAGGCATTGCCATTTGACGAACACTTTCCTTTTTTCTAGAGTGAATCCTTTGACATGGAGATGATGCTCTAATGAGTATCATGAAAAAGAAGATTCTGAAAAGTTGCTACAATATTTTAATTTACCAACTAATTTCTGATAACTGTAGATTGTGTTTTTTCTGTGGAGACAGGCCAGATAACCTTTTTCTTTTCTGTTGGGAAATAATGTTAACACCAATGTGTTAAGTGACTGCAATAAAGTTTCATGTCTGTGTTTCCTTGTGATTAAAAAGGAGTTGTTTGGGAGAGGATCCACTTTCACCAAAAAGAGTGGTTATTTCCAGGGATTACATTTAAGCTGAAATACTTGAACATCAACTGGTCCAGTCTCTCTTCACTTTGCAAATGAAGTAACTGAGGCCAGAGAATATTAGTAATTAGCAAGGTCAGCAAGTGGGACCAGAACTCTGGCTTCCAGTTTCTGGCTGGATGTTCCTTCTCCACAGATTTGCTTCCCACACAAGCATCTTTAAAACCTGATTTCTTCTACTTCCCTCATCTTTTATTCCCCTACTGTTCTTTTCCTTCCCATGTTCCATACACTTGACCTCTTCTCCCAAATAAAGCCAAAGTGGAAATATTAAAATAAATACCTGGAAAACAGTTCATTCTCTTATTTCATTTATTCTTTTGATCACATTAAGTTAAAATCAACTTTCACTCATTGCCTTGGAGGGAAAGAATGCATATTTATATTCTTTACTGTCATTTAAACAGACAGAATATTTACTGCA
Organism: Lasiurus cinereus; assembly: GCA_011751065.1. Taxonomy (NCBI): domain Eukaryota; kingdom Metazoa; phylum Chordata; class Mammalia; order Chiroptera; family Vespertilionidae; genus Lasiurus; species Lasiurus cinereus. The sequence goes on along the minus strand of JAAGEH010000018.1, from coordinate 31,395,159 downwards.
AAAATATGTTTAAATTATGAAGCATACAGGGAGTTGTTTGGGAGAGGATCAACTGGTACAGATGAAAAATACTGGCTCATTTTTCATATAAAACATGAAGCTTCCTTTGTGCTATTCTGGGCAAAATAATGGAGAGCTTATTACAAAATGATTTTTCCAATCTATTTCTGTCCTCATTAAAATCGTTTAAGAAAAATGTTTATTTTTTCTTTTCATTGGGGGAGTGTGATAATGGAATAGGATTTTTTTTTCTCTTTCAGTTATTTTAAAGAAACTTTCTACAAAATGGATGCGCCTAAAATAATGTCCTTTTTCTGAATTAATTTTATTACTACAAATACTTGAAACATAGCTGGTCAAAAAGAAGGAAACGTTTGCAAATGTGGTTTTTGAAGTGTGAAAGCAATTTGGAAAAATTTATGTGCTAAGTTTCCTTTATTTCCATAATTTTATTTAATTATACCTGGGGAAATGTGTTAAGATACTTAAGAAAAAAATTTTAAAGAGATTTACAGCTGTGTAAAAATTCTCCAGTGGGAAGAATTGTTAAAAGCCAGAGAATTTTCCTTCCAAATTAGGAAATTAAATAAAACGGAATTTTGCTTTTTGAAAACAAAAAACATAATGCCTCCATATTCAGAAATGCCTTTATTATAAGACCAAGGCCCGCAGGGGAGGACTCCTTTCATTTGATTCCGTATTGTAAGAATTTTAAGAAAGTTTTTTGCTTAGTAGTTTGCTGAAACCTCAATGGGAAGGAATCGGGAACAGTTTTGCCCGACGTGCAGCGTTTGAGCTGGAAAACCAGAATCGTCAAGGCCAGAGAGCAGGTTCCCTAAAATCGCCCCTGGCCGCCCTCTTGCCGGACGGGGGCTTTTTCTGACCCTGCAAAGGTGCAGGGCGCTGTTTTCGTGGCTGCCCTAAAGTACCGGCGCCAGGCCTCCCATCTCCCTTCCACCGTAGGGGGGGGGGGGGGGGGGGGGGGGGGGCGGGGGGCGGGGGGAAGGGGGCGAGTAGGGTGTTAGTGGTCATTTTCTGGGGTTCGGATTCCTTCCCCTTTGACTTCACTTATCTTAGATTTCCGAGACATAACTCACAGATAAAAGGCATCACATTATACAGGATATATCTGGAAATGCAGTAAAAGTAGCAGACTGTGGCAAGGGTCGCCTTCCATAGTGGTGACAAGGCAGTGGTTTCCTTTGTTTGGTGTTCTGGGGTGGGGGCGTACTATGTGGGGGGGACCCATGTAAAAATCCACTAATTAGTGAGAAATCATTAGCCTTCTTCGGAAGGGTTCCACTTCTAAAGAGGAGGTGGTGATGTGCTGAATAAAGGGGAAGGTGACGAGAAAAAGGAAAGGAAGTGTTGGGGAGGATGGAGGTGGAGGGAAAGGGCTGCTCGGCTGGCCCGGGGGTCTCGGGGACCCTGGGGCGCGAACTGCGCGTGAAATTATTGAGCTGCGAACGCAGCACTGGGGCTGCAGACCCCGGCTCATTTGCCGGGAGAAGAGCCCCGGTGGGGTGGAGTGGCTCACCGCAGTGTTACAGCCCCTCCTCTTAGTTTTAAGAACCTAAGCATTGTTTCTGCTTTGATAAAGGTTACTCATTGCTTATGGGAAAACAACGACGGTGGGCTGTGGCACCTCTTTTGGCTCCTTTGCATTGCGCTGTTGGAATTAAAAACAAAACTAAACAAAAAAAACGACCAAGAACATGTGTACTTTGCTTTTTAAATGCAGAAGCCTTAGACTGTGGTACCCAATGGGCACATGATAGGTTATTTGCTTGATTTTTATCCCCAGTGCGTTCAAAATCTATGTAACTATTTGAACTCATTTTTAAGATATTTTGGAAGAACTATGATAAATCAACTTACGGAAACATTTGGCTTTCACAAGTATAAAACATGCGTTCTGAGTCAAGCACAGGTCTTTCTGGCACTAAAATCAAGTAGGAAATGAGAAAAAAATTAAAACCAGAAGACTTCAGGAAGGTGACAAATTGGAAAGCATTCTAAGGAGATTCATAGGACCATTTTATGTGAAGGACGCTTTCTCTGAGCTTAAAGAGATTATGTTCAGTTTTATAAAAGGATCTTAGGCTCAAAAGACAAGGGTAGGGGAAAGAAAAGACCAATCTGTGTAAAAGATAGTGCCATTTCCCTGAAATGGTGATACTTTCTCAGTGTCTGTTTACTTTTCTCCCCAATATCCCTTTCTCCCCCCCCCCCCCCTCTTCCCTTCTCTCCCCCCTTCTTTTACCACCCCCCAGGTATGTAAATGCAGTTGCCTTAAATTCTTTGTGAATGAACATTAGAGGATTTCTCAGAGTTCCCAGTTGGAAAAAGCCTTCTACACAACTTGAAAGGCTGATGTCCCTCTCAGGAAATGAATGAGTCGATAACCTCTGACACCAGTGACCAGTCCAGTGAACCCTACCTTAATTCCACTAATACTGGAGGCCCCCAATCAGGCAAGACTGAATCTCTTATCATACTGTGTGGTTCAGTTATGATATTTCACACTTGTAAGCTGTATATTGGTAGGTTTGAATTTCATCAAATTTAACAATAAGGATTCAGAATCCACCTATAGTTTCTGATTTTATTAAACTTTTCTAATTAAGACAAGGTAAAGTATTGTGTACTATAAATGTATGTCAGTGACAACTAAACTGAACTGGCTTGTGAATTTTATGACAATTGGGTTACATGAATAATAGCTTTCCCCCTCAATTTACATGCATACTTTTCCAGATTATTTTTGTTACCAGATGTTGATTTTTTAAAATCTGTCATTTAAAATCTTTTTAAAAGGCACATAACTTATTTTAGTATTTTCTATTTTGTATTATGTGAAATGTTTAACCTGAAATGAATGCCCTTGTTAAAGTTACTTCATTATAAGTCAGTGTAATCAATTGCATTTTTATTAAAATAATGCCTAGTAAATGTTTTGTTAACAAATAATTTTTTGAGAGCTTTGAGCTTTTGTTACTCCTTTTAAATCATTTGGATTTTCACACTTTTTCTTTCCTCCCTACCAAGGTTTATACCCCCTTTTGTGGGAAACAACAAAATAAACAAAGTCTTTACAAATTCATCTGTCTTTATTGAAGCCTTTTACCGTAGACTGCCGAAAATAGCATATACTTATATATATTCACTTATTTCAGATCTGAGCCAATTAGTATACATTTATATTTACTTGTTCGGTACAGGGAGGAGGTGTACATAGATGCCATATGTGGATTTTCAAAAGGTCTTGGATTCAGGCTCCCTGCATTTCAGTTTGTGTGAAACAGTGTTGGTTAGGAGTGTTAAGAGTTAGCAGTGTGGACATGTTTGGAGACACCCGAGGGGATTGCGGGTTTGGTGGGGGAGGGTCAACTCGGTAGCGTTGCCTAAGGGAAGTGGTATCTGTACAGTTTCTCTGTAAACTGCTTGTTTAAGAAAATGGGGGGTGGGGACGGGGAAAGTGTAGTGGTGCATTTAAAATGTTTGAAAAACGGGTAATGCTTTGTATTTTAAAGGAGACAAGTCATTTTTATTTGACCTATAACACTGTGGTATTCGATGAGGGCGGTAATATTGGTGTCAGTATCTAGTAATCTGCAATCCATTTGAACCGATTTGAAAGGTAAAGGGGAAAGCATTTTGAAACTGGGGCGGGCGAAAACGGGGTAGGAGCCTTAATCTGTTATTCAATTTTCATTTGTTCGACTCTTCTGTCCACTGGTAAAATGTCACGGTCCAGTCAATATTGTATGAATTTACCTTTTTTGTCTCCTATTTGCCTCTCTTTCTTTACCCTTCCCCCCACCAGCGCCCGATTTTTTCCTCCCCCACCTCTTTCTTAGCTCTGCAGCCGCCTCTGCTGGCCGCCCCTCTTCACCTCCCTGCCTGGCGCACCCCTCCCCCTCCCTGCCCTACCTCGTCTTGCTCTTGGGGAACAATCGCCAGTGATTGAGGTTCACTCTATGTTAAGCTGGAAAACTGGGCTGTTATTTAGGAAGTCATTAATCACATCTCCTCCCCCGGAAAGAGATGGCGGAGAAACCTGTGAAGTACAGTTTCTTACCAACCCCCTCCAAAATGTGGCGAATTGATAAGCCTAAACACGATTTGACTATATGAAGGTGATAGTGATTTTTTTTTTCCCAGTAGGATTTTATTTTTGAATTTGGAAAATTTCAGGGCACATTCAGGTAATCGTATGCTTTTGTCTTATTGTAGGTGTAGATTATCCTTATCTAAACTTCCATGGGGATGTAATTAGGTCTGATTAGATATTTTGTAAACCTATATATATTCTCTAAGACTGAATTAAATAGAAGATTTGCGTCCAAAGCCGGTTTACTGCTGTCGAGCCGCTGAATTCTTAAGAGGGGGGGGGGGGGGGAGGAAAGCGTAACCTCGGTTGCTTTATTTAAAGGGCTCTTTTCCCCCTAAATGAGATTATTGGACAGGCTTATGTGTAAGGCACACGTGTGCACATATATGACTGCCGTTTTCCTAAACGATTCACAAGGAACCCTCCATTGTGTTTAAATAAAAGCACGAAATCAGCATTCTGGTTTTATCGTAAAGAAGCGTCCCAAATTGTCTTTAAGGGAACGTGTTTTGAGTTTTTCGTGTTCATTCATAAATTATTTTGATGTCAGCATAGATGAAATGGCGATTGGTTATCTCTTCCTCTTGCCAGCCCCTTAAGGATCCGAGGTGAAATTAGTAGCAAGAAAGCATGTAATTGACAAAGTCACGTGTGCTCAGGGGGCCAGAAACTGGAGAGAGAAGAGAAAAAAATCAAAAGAGGGAAAGCACATTAGACCATGCGAGCTAAATTTGTGATCGCACAAAATCAAGATGTTAGATTGATGCAGAAGATCACTCCGTTGCAAAGGGAAAGTTTTCATCTCACGAGTTTGGAGCAGAGGGCCCGTGGGGCAACATGGCCGAAGGTTAATTTTCTTTTCTATTGTTTTACTGTGATTTTCTCTCTTCCTTTCTCTCCCCCTCCCCCTCTCCCACTCTTCTTTGCCCGTCCCCCCCTTCCTTGTTATACCCCAATACTGGGCATTTCCCCCACCCTCCATCGCGCAAGGGGGCTTTCTGCAACCTATTGTTACAGATCTCCAAAAATGTTTTGTACCGCCCACCCTGATTCACAACTTGAAAAGCTTTCAGTGGGCTATTGTTTGAATTGTTGGAGTGTGATTAAGCGCAGTTTCAGTTAGTGAGCCCGAGAAAACTTTTATACACCTGCCCCCTCCCCCATCCCACCCCAACTTTAATTGAAAGTTATGGGGGGGGGGGAGGGGAATGCACATTGCAGATAACCCCGGATTCGCCGCCGCCGCCGCATGTGCATTTAAACTACTGCTAACCATCTTCGCGATTTCTCTTTCCTCCTGGTGCTCGCCCGAGAGAAGAGTTTCGCTGAAAATTTCTCTTTGTCAATGGGATCTGTGTTAAATCAGCAATATGCGAGTAAAGTATCTCACGCTGGACCGTAATGTGTGCCGGAGGGGGGGTGGGGGGGGGGGAAATGGAGTTAAATGTAAAAAAGGACCGTGCAAGTGGGATGTGATCGCTCTAGAACAGTGTGGCTTCCCCTCCCCCGCTTCCCTTTTTAACTATGTTCATTTTACATCTTTTTTTTCTGTAGAAGGAAAGTAGGAATCAACCATTTAATCGCGTTTTCTTAATTTCCTTCTCCTTCCCATCCCCGCCGGGCACGGGGCGGGGGGGGCGCGCCCCCTCCGACCCTGCCCCCCCCACCACCACCTCTCTTTCAATGAAGTGTATGGCAGTACAGACTAACTGACTTTTTTGTCCTGTTCTACTCAGGCGGGGCAAGCAAAGGTGGTGGAGAAGAGCCTGGGAAGCTGCCGCAGCAGGCAGAGGAGGAACCCCAGGTTTTGCACGGAACTGGCCACTGTAAGTGGTTCAACGTGCGAATGGGATTTGGATTCATCTCCATGATAAACCGAGAGGGGAGCCCCTTGGATATTCCAGTCGATGTGTTCGTACACCAAGTAAGCCAAACTCCCCCCTGCCCCCCACCCACCCCCACCCCCACCCCCGCCGCCCTCCACCCTTTCCCACGTGGAGTGGATGAAGTAGGTTTGTCAGTGGCTAGACAATCCTGTGGCCCTGGGTGCACCGAGAGACAAAAATCTGCCATCGAGTCACACGCGTTCATGCAGTTTGTAGGGTTGTGTGTGCGGCCCCCTTCCTGAGTATGTTTCCTGAACAGAAAATGAAATCGTTGAAATTTTACTGCTCGGGTGCTTGTTGACTTTTTAATAGCAAGTTCCCTCTCTCCATTCGACAGTGAAATTGCTGCAGCGGTGTAGCTTCCGGTGTTATCCGTTACAATGTACTCTGTCGCCCACGCCTAGTAAATGAGTAGGTAAATGAATGAAGAGACGGCGGCCGTTTTAAGTTTTAAAAAGCACACGGAGCGGTACTTTGCTGTTGAAATCCGTAGGTCCCTGTATTTTGGACACCTCTCTCTGGTCAATAGCGTTTCCCTGTTCATCATCTCTGCCTGTCCGGCAGTCATTTATACATACATGTAAGTTAAAATAATTTGATTTTACACTAAAATAAAGTAGGACACCGTTAGCCTAATATGGATGGTGAAGCAATGTAAGAGAGGATGCTTAGAAAGCAAACATTTTATAGAAACGTGCTTCATGTAGGACTTATGTCCAAGGATACTGTCTCTTTAAGAGACTGAACTAAAAAAAAACATGTGGCCAGAGGCGGCTCTAGCTTGTATGTTTAAAATGTGCTAGTCTGCTACTTGGGGGTAAATTTCCACCATTCCTTATTATAGTGTGTTGTAATTTTTTAAGATGCTTAATACCAAGCAGAATGTTATTGCTTCTCATTTTAAATTTTTTACGCAGAAACAAATTAATACCTCATCCCCTTTCAATCCACTCCTCTCTATTACTTAATCTCTTTATAGTAAAAAATTTACAGTTTGCAAGTTCGATCACTTCATTAAAGGAAGTTAAAGAACTATACTCTGTAATTCTTAGATAGGTGTAAAGGGATTTAAGAGTAAAAAGGTTTACTTTGTCTTGACATCTAAGTTAAAAAGGATTCAATGAATGGCTATCAATATACTACAGATTGACAGCAGATGCAGGAAATAGCCTGTTTGCATGAAAAGTATATATTTTATTTGATACTATGTTGCATGTTCCTGGTAATATTTACAACCTCCTTTCTCCCCAAGGAATATCATCTCCAAACTAAGTATATAAACAATAGAAACACATAAAATCATTTGTTTTGATCTGTTGTCCTGTAGTGCTTGGTAGCTTCCTGACCTTGCTGTGTGGTGTGTGTTTTCCTTTCCTAAAGGCCTGGCCATCATTATTGGCTGTTTATATGTGGAAGGATCAGCATAATCTGTGAATTGAAACAGGGTTTAAATACATAAATAGAAGTGCACAGACAGGCTACTGAATTTTATGCCTCCTACTTTATATTGCACAATGAAACCACATTTTCTGCAGTGACTAAAATCACTGACAGATCCAGTTCTGTCAGGCCCTGGCCTTCCCCCCTTTGAACCTTCTTTAGGTTGTTAAATTGTTCTTTACGATCTCATAAATTTGTTTTATAGATGAATGAAAAAAATAGCCCTTTTCTTCTTTGATCACACCTTGTTATAATTTGGTTTTCTGTGTTTACCTTTAATATATTCAAATATTAGACATCTTATCAATTAAATATCTAGAACCATAAGACATCTACATTTAAGCTGTTTAATGGTTACATATTGATAAACATTACTGTAGCCACTAAATTTAGAAATGTTATATTGCTGAAAAAGTTTTATAGAGAGCAAACCATTTCCAGTGTACAGTAATTGATTATTAAAGACTTGCTTTAATCTTTTGTTACACATTATGTGTTTACTAAAGAACAATATTAAAATGACATGTGATAAAAATGCTCTTTAAATATGTGCATTTGTATTCTTCAGAAGAATATATTTAGATACATTCTTAGGAAGAAGTATGTAAAAAGTCAATAAAACCTAAGTATTAGTGTTTTTTGTGATGTAAACAGGCAGGCAGTGATAATCTTTAACTTTAAAATTAGAAAGTGATATTTTAGTGAATTTTTTTATGGTAAAAATATATCTAGGAAAAAATTAGTTGGGTGTCAATCACCTTATTTTTTTGCATCTTTACTTTGATACCTGGGTTTCTGTCTTATATTGTGACTTAATGTATATTACGTATAAATTATATGAATAATTGTTTGGAAGAAGGCAGGAAGCCAAGCAGCTACAAGTAACAATTTGATGGTCATAAATGATATGTGTAGTATCATGTGAACATTACTTTTGCTTATACAATCAGGTTGCAGTCTAGGACAATTTTATAAATGTCTTTTAAATCTTTTAAATTATTTATGCTGACAATTTTACTGTCTGCGCATTTTGAAAGCATACTAGGTTTTATGTATAATTATAAATTAGATTCCCTCCCCCATTATGTCTCTATATTCTTTTGTTATGCAAGAATAGGCATGGGTATTTAAGGAATTTTAAAATGTTTTCCTGGGCCAAGATCAACTCATTATTTTAAATATATGTATGACATGAGTCTTTTTTGAGTGTTCAGAATTATATGTGTCATTGTAGTTAAAAAAAACATATATATTTGAAAATGTTTTTAATACTATATACTTGAGGAAATAAAAATGAATTATTTTATTTAAAATAATATTTTAAAATTCATGCTAAGTCACCAGGATATATATATTTTTTTCTTTTGAAAATATTGGCTGCAAAGAACTGCACATCAAAAACAATTAGGTTGCTAGGAAATTGTTCATTGTTACATAAATCTAGTTACAATTTATTGGTAGTAATACAATCAAAGTTCTATTTCTCTAATGTTACCAGATCCTCCAAAGTAAACACATGACTTAGGTAATATACTTTATCTATCTTTAGATTCTTTGATATATGCAGTGAAATTCTGCTGTCTGAAGATGGTGTGTGACCATTGGTGGTTTAAAATGACAGATTCATTTGACTTTCTAGTGTTATCTTGTGATTTAAGTCATCTTATATTTGTGGACTATTAATAATTTCAAATGTATTTTGACACATGTCAGTATGAAAAATTGGTGGCATTCAAGAAGGGATATTTTATTTTTTATAAACTTAATCTGTGTAAATATATTTGTGAATTTTGGCAGCACATAGTCTTTGAGGTGTTCCTTAAAATTTCAATATTTGACAATTTTGATGATTTAATTTGTCAATAAGTTTAATTTGTAGGAATATCTTACTTAAAAATCCAAAGGGAAACAGATTTATTTCTCAGTTGAAGGAAGGGTGTACATAGTTAGTACAGACTTGTACCCCTAGGTTCCTGCTAAGGTGTTTTATCAATTAGAATATGATTATTTCATAAGTGCTAATAATAAATACTCCTGTCAGTTTATTATTATTAACAAATTTTTTAAGTGTGCATCCACAGTTAGATTTTGGGCTAACATTTTTAAATTATCTGGAAAGGTTTCTGGCAACTTTTTGAAATATTATAAACTTTTAATAGGCTTAAATAATGGTGGTACTTTAGATGAATTGCATGATCTTTTTTGGAGAAGAGCAATATTCCACAATAACTACCAGTTGATATTTGTTATCCTATAAGTTTTCCTTACGTGTATTTTGACATTTATGTCCAGTCATTTCCTCTTCTAATAAGATAAAATGATCATTTGAAATTTATTTTGTTTAGGGGAAAAATAGAATCCATTCTCCTTATTGCCCTCTTTTAAGCTTATTTGCGTAGTAATATTTCTTCACTTATTGCATTGTATTTGGAATTCTTGGCTATCAAATATGGTACAAAATTTTTTAACATAAATATATTTCTTTTTTTCACAATTTGTGTAAATTTTTTTCAAAGACAGTAATTCAAAATGATAGCATTTTAGCTAGTATTACTTGTTAGGCTTAAGTATTTTTTAATAATTTGCTTTGGAATTCTTCATTTACCTTTGTAGTATTGATGTTTCCTTCCTATGCTCTTTATTTCTGACCTGTAGTTTAATCTTTATGGAGGGTACAAATGTTCATGTTAGAAAGATTTTATGTTCCTTTTATTTTTTTGCTTAGAAAACATCTCAAAGAGTAATGGAAATAGAAGAAATAAGAAAAATTATTATAACATAAGTTTAAAGTATTTTATTAATAGTATAAGATATGAAAACATTTGTAGATGACTAATTTATTATTTTTTAAATCTTTATTTTATTTGAGAGAGAGAGAAACATCAGTTTGTTGTTCTACTTATTTATTGGTATGCATTCATTTGTTGATTCTTATATGTGCCCATACCTGGGATGGAGCCTACAACCTTTGTATATGGGGACAATGCTCTAAGCAACTGAGCTACCCACCCAGGGTGGACATGACTAATTTTATATATATGAAAATTTCAAGTATTATACACAATTCAGTTAACGTATCAAAAACATTTCTTAAATGTTTTCAATATTAATTAATTACATAACTTACGAAAACAGATTTACTCCAATATGTTCATACTTAAGGGCTTTTCATAGCATTTTATCTACTATATTTACTTTTGTCATAGTTAAGCATTAAAACATTTTCCACATATGGAATAGATGTGATTATTATTCTCATGACTATAGAATATTTTGATTTCAAAAAGTTTATTTAGACAGAGAAATCTTAGAAATTTTAAAAGGTGAACATATGATAATTGTAGCTCATTTCTTAGAAAATTATATATTTTAATACTTTGAAAATATTTCCTAAACCTATCACATTTTCATGATTTGCCCAGTTGACCAATTTGGAAGAATCCCAAATGAAATGCCTTTAATATAATCACATTTAAATCGAAGTTTTATAAGACTGTAATTGTTTTATAAAAGATGTTGGATGCTTTCCTTCTGATTTTCAAATGCTGATCTATGGTAAGACTCCTTTTATGTACTTACTAGAGGGCTTGTGCACAGCATTTGTGCACTGGGGGTAGGGGGCCCTCAGCCTGACCTGTGCTCTCTCAAAGTCTGGGACCTCTCGTCAGACATCCCCCAAGGGGTCCTTAACACAGTGAAAGTGGGAGAGGCTCCCACCACTACCACTGTGCTCACCAGCCCTGAGCCTGGCTTCTGACTGCGTCCTGAGCTTGGCTTCTGACTGCATGGCACTCCCCCAGTGGGAGTACACTGACCACCAGGGGGCAGCTCCTGCGTTGAGTGTTTACATACTTAAGACATAGTCTCTCCTCCCCTTTTTAAAGATTATTGATGTAACTACAAATATTTTTCTCTTTTTTAAATTTGTGAACCTTCTTTTTTTAAAGTTCATTCACAATAAATGAAGGCAATTCAGAATAACATTTTTAACTTACCTATAACTCATCTCAGAGTTCTTGGGTTTCAGAGGAAGTTAAAAACCTTGTTACCTACACTCAGCATAGAGGATTTAAAAAGTGTGTCCTTTGTTACCTTGGAGCAGGAATGGAACCCTTATTATTTAAATTTGGTTGGATCCTTCCTGTTAAGAAATTATATAAATATTGAGGATAGTTTTGACCAGGAATCCAATCAGAGACACTCCACTCTAATCACTGAGCAGAAACTGGCCAGGGCAATAGTTTTGAATATCTTACCTGAGTAGTTATTTTTTTTTTTTAATATATTCTTACTAGAGGCCGGATGCATGAAATTCATGCAAGAGTAGGCCTCTGCAGCTACAGTGGCTGCCTCGATCTCTCCCTCGAGACAACATGTTGCAGCCCCAGCTTCATCTAGAAGGACATCCAGTCTAATTAGCATATTATGCTTTTATTATTATAAATGGCCTTTGGTTGATTACCTCCTACACACCCACCCACCCACAATTGGGGCCAGAGAGGGATGCAGGAGGATGATCAGTTGGGGAGGTACTGTGGGAAGGCTCCAGGACATGTCAGGCCCATCTCACTCAGTCCAAATCTGTTGGACCCCAGCAGCAAGCTCACCTACTGGTCAGAGCATCTGCCCCCTGGTGGTCTGTGCACATCATAGTGAGCGTGTTGAGCGACCTTAGCATATTATTAGCATATTATGCTTTGATTGGCTGAATGGACAACTGGACACTTAGCATATTAGGCTTTTATTATATAGGATTGATTTCAGAGAGGAAAGGAGAGGGAAAGAGAAGCATCAATGGTGAGAGACAATCATTGATCAGCTGCCTCCTGCACGCCCCCAACTGGGGATCTAGCCCACAACCCAGGCATGTGTCTTTGACTGGAATCAAACCTGGGACTCTTTAGTCCACAAGCTGATGCTCTGTCCACGACCTGACTGGCCATGACCTGAGTAGTTATTTTGATACCATGGTTAGTTACTAGTTTAAAATATGTTATCTTGTGGGTTTATTTTGTGCCAAGTATAACCTAAACAATTAAAGTCATATTTTTAATTCATTAAAGTGGAAATATATTATTTTAGATATGATATTCTGTAGACTTGATTTACAATTAAATATGAAATACCTTGGGTATTTCTCAATAAATTTTACATAACAAGAAGTTCCGTTGTTCAAAATATATTTGGTATAGGTTATGTCATTGTAACATATATAATTCATGAGAATTTTAAATTATTTTTATTCTTCTAAAATAATTTTATTGAGGCATCTAATATCAGAAGAGTTGGTTAGAGTACACATTAAAGCAAATGCATTGCAGATTAGTAGGGTACATTTAGAAATGATCTTTTAATGAGTGTTTTGTCCAATAGGTAACAAGTGTTACACTGTAATTCGATACATCACTGTTTTTGTATTTCTGAATATAGTTTGATCTTTATGGAGGATACACATGTCCATATTACAAATATTTTATGTTCCTTTTATTTTTATCTTGTATCCAGCACCAAATTGAAAGTTAATAAGGAGTAATCATACCAAACTTTTCAGGTTGCTGTGAAGCGTAGAGTTGTGACAAAAACTGCCTTGCAAGTATGAGTTGAATAAATAAACTAAAATGGAAACTAGTCTTTGCCACAATAAAATCATGGTTAAGTTATATTCAATATCCGATATTCGTGGTGGAAAATTAAATTGGCATCTTCTTTTATGTGCACTCTTTAAAATAAGGTAAATTGTCCTATATAATAAAAGGCTAATGTGCAAATTGACTGAATGACAGAATGACCGGTCACTATGACATGCACTGACCACCAGGGGGAAGATGCTAAATGCAGGAGCTGCCCCCTGAAGGTGAGTGTGCTCCCACAGGGGGAGTGCCACTTATCCAGAAGCTGAGCTCATGGCTGGTGAGTGGAATGGTGGTGGCGGGAACCTCTCCTGCCTCTAAGGCAGCACTAACGATGTCCAACTGGTGACTTAGTGAGAGGGCACAGGCCAGGCTGAGGGCCCCCTCGCCCCCTGTCCAAGTGCATGAATTTTGTGCACTGGGCCTCTAATATAATATTAATAGCTTAATTTCTATTGCAGTGAACTACAAAGCTCTTTATTATAATGTTGTGGTATGTACTATTATTTAAGTATCAGGATATAAAATGAGGCTGTTATGCAGGTATTTTTAATTGTTGTACCATGAGATTTTTACCTTTGTATATTCTATTCATATATTCTTCAGTATAAGTTAAGGAAAAAATATTATTTTAAATGGACCTACTGTGATAATTTAATATCCATTGCTGTAATAATAATTATTTAACCCTTGTGATATACTATATATGGAATAGAATCTGGTCAAATAGATCAGTATTCAAATCCTAGTTTGTTATATGTCTGATGGAGAAGTAAGTTATTTTAAGTTACTTTCTCAGTATCACAGTGTCCTCTAAATGAAGGGACGAATTTGTATCCACCTTATGAGGATTAAATGTTATTACAGTGTAAAATCTTTAACACAGAGCTTGGGAGATAGTAAGGGCACAGCAGTGTTTGTTGTACATAGTTATTACAAAGCTGAAATAGTGTAGTAGAGTGACGGAGAAAATATTGGAAATCAAGGTTTGGATTTGGCTTTGCCACTTCGTTGGTTCTTCACTATTGGCTAGTAATTTCCTCGGGGTATGGTGTGTTATAGTGACTTGGCTAGTCACTGAAATTCAGTATTTTTCCTCACTATTTTTTCAGTGATAGTTAAGTATCAATTGATGTAATATACGTGAAAATAATTTTAAAACTGTAACAATCCCAGGTTTTAGTTTTAATTTTTATTTTGAGCACTATATTTTTATTAGTACTTTCATAATGTAAATCATTATCAGAATTTTTAAGATAGTGAGACCATGTCATTTCTTTTAATTTTTGCCTTGTCAGATTTATTGAGGTATAAAAATATAGAATAAAATTGAATTTTTTTTTAATCCTTAATTAAGGATACTTTTTCCACTGATTTTTTTTTTTCCAGAGAGAGTAGAAGGGAGGGGGAGAGACATACACAGAGAAACATTGTTGTGTGACAGACACATTGCTTGGTGGCCTCTTGCCTGCAACTGAGCTGTGTGCCCTTGACTGGAATCAAACCTGTGGTCCTTCAGTCTGTAGGCCAGTGCTCTAACCACTGAACAAACAGGCTAGGGCAAGTTCACAAAATTTAAGTATACAATTAGATGAATTTGACAAGTTGTATAACCACCACCGCAATCATGATACAGAACATTAAACCACAGAAAGTTCCCTTGTATCCTTAAAGAGAAGAGGCTCAATTATCCTATATGATTATTGGTGTGTTATATTAACTGTCCTGGTTCCTTTTAACTTCATCTTGTTGGTTATAGGCTATGATCTAGTAACCTTTATATAGTTCACATTTATTTTCATGTGTTTCGTTTCTTTCTCTTTAGTTATTTCTGCTTGGAAATTATCTTTACACAAGTAGTTTCTGTGCTTGTGAAAGTGAGATTATTAGTACACACTTCACTAATCTTCAGTCTTAATTTCATTTATCCTTTTGGCACTTTCCATCCTATATAATAAAAGCCTAATATGTTAAGTGTATGACCGTTCATTTGACCATTCAGCCAGTCGCTATGACGTGCACCAGGGGGCAGACGCTCAATGCAGGAGCTGCTCCCTGGCAGTCATTGCGCTGCCACAGGGGGAGTGCCACTCAGCCAGAAGCCGGGCTCATGACTGGTGAGCGCAGTGTGATGGTGGGAGCCTCTCTTAACCTCTGCGGCAGTGCTAAGGATGTTCGACTGGACTGCAAGAGGGCACAGGCCAGGCTGAGGACACCCTCCCGCTCCCGAGTGCATGAGTTTCATGCACAGGGCCTGTAGTAGAGTATAAACTCACTGCTTACCTAAGGGGGAGATTTCATTTTATTGATATTTGTGTTTCTTGTGGGAAATCTAATGAATTTCTGTCTGAGTTTTTGTATAAACATTTTTAGAGGTGTAAATCAACAGGAGGACTTATTTTCATATAAAAGTGCTATCTTTTTAAAAAATATATATTGCCGAGACCGGTTTGGCTCAGTGGATAGAGCGTCGGCTTGCGGACTGAAAGGTCCCAGGTTCGATTCCGGTTGGGGGCATGTACCTTGCTTGTGGGCACATCTCCACTGTGAGGCGTGCAGGAGGCGGCTGATCGATGTCTCTCTCTCATCGATGTTTCTGACTTTCTATCTCTCTCCCTTCCTCTCTGTAAAAAATCAATAAAGTATATTTAAAAAATAAAAAATATATATTTATTGATTTTAGAGAAGAACGGAGAGGAGATAGAGATATAAACAACAATGATGAGAGAGAACCATTGATCAGCTGCCTCCTGCGTGCCCCCTACCGAGATCACGCCTGCAGCCCGAGCATGTGCCCTTGCCGGGTTTGAACCCAGGACCCTTCAGTCCACAGGTCAGTGCTCTATCCAAAGAGCCAAACTGGCTAGGGTTATCTATTCATCTCATTGATTACATATTAAGTGTGAATTGTGGTATGATAGATTTGAGTTTTTTAAGTCCTACATATTTTTCTGTTTTGTTCCTTCTAGCAAACATTTTTTAAAAAGTTTCCAATTTTCAGTCTTTCTATACAAGGTACTACTCATTTTTTATATAACCCCTACACATTTAGTTTGGAAATAATTATGATTTTTTAAAAAATCATTAATTCTTAAAACCTCAGCTAAATACAATGATTTCTCATCAGTCTTAAAATACATACTTTTCATATTTCATGCATAGAAAAAATCTTAACCAATGCCTGGAATCTATAATTTCATTGTGTTATTAGCAACATTCTTAATTTTTACCAGCTGCTTGAGTCCACTTTTAAAAATCAAAATCCACATTGGATACTCCTATTTATTCAAGAAGATTTAGTACTTTTATTAAATTTAAAGTTAGCCTCTTTTTCATGATCTTGTAAGTTTAATTTGATGTTAAGGTTTTTGTTCCACTTTTGTGCTATATTATATAAAAATTATGTAAATTTAAAATTAACTTTACTTTGGCCATGTTTGTTTATGACCATTTCTTTCCTTAAAGCTTTTTTGGTAATTCTCTGCTTCCGTGGTCGGCAAACTGTAGCTCTTTGGCCCCTTGAGTGTGGCTCTTCCACAAAATACCATGGTCTGGGAGAGTCTATTTTGAAGAAGTGGCATTAGAAGAAGTTTTAAGTTTGAAAAATTTGGCTCTCAAAAGAAATTTCAATCGTTATACTGTTGATATTTGGCTCTGTTGACTAATGAGTTTCCTGACCACTGCCCTAGATGATTACTGATATATTCCCAGGTATTATAATACCTAAATTATATTAACAAAGTTTTTCATTCAAATGAATTATTTTCATCTTTAGTTGAGACTGTAACAGAATGCTGTTAACACTGGTCACTTGTATCACCTTACATGTTTAATAGATTGTTGATACATTTTAAAACTTGGAATGAATTCCATCACAATGTTGTACTCAACATGGATTTTAATAATAAATCATTTTGCTCTTATATGGAAACCCTAGTGCTTGGAAAATAATTGCACTTTTCAGAAATTCCTCTAAATAGATTAAATGATATTAAAGACTCAGAGTAACAGTTCAGTGTTATTATATTTAGAAAGATAAATGAATCTTTTTTAATTTTACCAAGAAAAAAGCTGCTTTTTTAGGATTGATTAAACTATGAGCCAGAAATTTAGTCACAGTCCTGACCTCATTTTTTTAGCTCTCTAATTAAAATTTTTAGTTCCATAGTAACTCTGAGGACAGTTGGATTTGCGTGTTTGCCCCTTTCACTGCTTCTTCCCCCATGCCATTGAAGAAATTTGAATGGTGAGGAATTTACGCCCTTTGGCTCAGGTTGCAGACCCACTTGATCAAGCCTGAGAAGCTGGGGTCAGAACTATTCATCGCTTATCTTTTTCTTGGGCCACTTGTAAATCCGCCTTTCTGCTCTGAAAAAAAAAAAAATCTCTTTATATTATACTTATAATAAAGCCTGGACTATTAAAAAAGAAAAAAAAAAGGCCTGGACTATTAAAAAGAAATGGTTGACACTTGATTGTGATTCCACATGGGTTGAATTCACAATTTTTAGTTTTTTATTGCATCACAGCTTGTTTGATGTATACAACTTTATTTAAATAAATGTTATTTCATAAGACATTATAACAGCATTCTGTTGGTAATGGAAATATCTTAGGTTGAGATTTTACACCTTCAAGATTTAGTGATTACTTTTAAGTAAATTGAATTAGTCTATTGGAATCAGATCTATAAAAAGCCCCAAAGTATTTTGTTTGGACGTGGTTAATTTCCAACATTTATGCTGACACTTAAAACTTGTCTGAATCAATTATACCACAAGTTTATGAACTGTATCAATATGGTGTAAAGAGTTTAAGTACAAACCCAGGTTTAAACAAACATAAAACACTTTGTTCTTATCTTAGCATCTTTTAAAAGTATACAGCTCTTGTTCAGGACCTCAGGACCACCCATCACCCTGGACATTGGATACTCTTATTTATTCAAGAAGCTTGTGAAGTATCTGTGCGCCAGTGGGGGATGGTGTGTGTATCTGTATAGGAAATCATAGTTAGGTGATTTTATCCCAACAAAAGCAGCAACATTGTTTATAAACTGAATTATGTTCCAGTAAAATTTTCTTGTTCTAAAACCTAACTTCAATTACATACTTATTTTTTGTAAGCCTTGGTTGCAGTTTTCACATTTTTGATGCTTTCAGAAGGCTAAAGTGGAATCCACCCCCCCCCCCTTAAGATTAACCCCAAATCCATTATAGCTTTTGGCTTGCAGGCCCCACCCATTGGCCTTGGATAGTTAATACCAAGCTTTTGTTTCTTCCTTGTAGAAAGGAAAGGAAAGGATAGAAAACTGTTCTTTCTCCTTTATTGTGCAAGTCATGTGACTTCCCTTTTAGTTACAGATAGTACCGAAATGAATCTCAAAATAAATAAGCTATAAACTTTTATGTTATATGAAATATTTATTGAAATCAGACTCATAATTAATGCTTTTTATACATTAAAATAATTTGGTTTGAAACACTACCTTATTTTACATCTAAACTGCTTTTTTTTTAAGAAACAAAATATAATGTTATTAAAAAGATTTTTTTTTGTTTTTACAAAATAGGTTTTTTTAAGTAATACAGATCTTTTTGCCTACATCGTGTTAGTTTCCTAGTGTACTTATTTTTCTATCAGTTATCTTTTAGCATCACCTGAGGTTTCTGAACCATAGCTTACTTCTCAGAACTCAGTGTAAAGAAAGTAGTGATGGTAGTTGGGATAATTTTAGAAAGGAAAAATTCCTTATATGGAAAAAAGAAAAACTTTATAGCACTTTCAAATATAGAAGGAATTAGTTGTAAAAATATATTTTTTTACTCTTCTGTGTCATCTCTCTAATAATAAGCAATATATGCTATCAGACTAATATTTTATAATGAAGTTAGATAACATGAAGATAATAATATTTAGTCCTAATATGTGATATAAACATATTATAATTTACTATTAAATACTTAATCTTTAAAATTATAATAATTTTCTCTTTAGCTATTATTCTAAACATTTAAATTCTATTTTTAAACAGTATAGCTGTCCATATTTAATAAGTAAAATATTTAAAACAAATGGTAGTTTTAAAAGAAGTACCTTCTCACTTATTTTTTTTCCTATGTTTTTTGAGGAGCACACATTTTCATACAAATAAGTACACTTTAAAGAACTTATAAGAAGAATATTAGTTTTAAATCTTGTATGCATTTTTATTTAAAATACTGTTTCAATAAAATGTTCCAGATTATTGTTATATAAAAAAGCATTGTTTCTTACATTTTCTTAGTCTTAGAGATCTTAAAGGGCGATGATATTTAACCCTGTGATTTTGCTATCAATCCAGAATGACTTGGTTAATTTGATTTGTAAATATGAAAAATTTGTTGAGATATATAAGAAAATTCCTTAAGTTTCTACTCATAATAGTGGGTTATAAGCTTTTCAGTAACCAGGATCTGGTCATGAAGCCTATAATGTGCTGTTCCATGATTTCATTGACATTAAAATTTATAGTAAGTGATTTATTTTGCGTGTGCTTTACAGTTGAACATTTCAACTTCAGTTTAATTGATTAACTTAAATATTTATTGATATTTTATTTAATGTTTATATTGTCACTAAAATTTTGCCTTGGTAAAAGAATTTTTTTGGATACTAAATCTTTGAAATATATAATACTCCATTTACCATTTTGATAGCAAGGTATTCATAAAGCATCTACAATTTATTATTAAGTATTGTATTTGAACCTAGTACTGACCATATGGTTAAAATAACTCAGTTAGTATTTTAGTGTCATTATGAAACATGAACCTATGTTTAAAAATTGGAACTAGTTTTTTTTTTTAATGTACCACATTTTTTTTCTCCCCCTAACAAAATTTGATATTGAAAAGTGAAAAGTTGAGTGTTTTTCACTTTATAAGTTTTTTCTTCTTGCAGAAGTTTTCTTAAATTTGTGTAGATAAAAGTCATTTTTAAAACGAATTTATATGACATTAAGTGTCTTCATGTTTAGTCAAAAGTACAAGCCTCATTTGTGAAAGTATCACCATTTGGGATATTGTTACTTGTTTTCATTTTGTTTATTGTAAATATACAGTTAATTAATGATTTGTTTTCTGGATTTTCTTTCTCCTATAGTAAACTTTATAATAGGAAGTACATTTTTAAATAATTGAAATATATGAAGGCCCAAGTAAATATAGATATTTATTTATTTAGTTTAGAGTTGGGTATTTATTTTTTAAAAAATATCATGATGTAAAAAGTTTTTAACCAATAATGTTTGGAAAATTAACCACTTTGCCATTCACTCTGCCTTTTAAAAATATCTGCATATTATTAAACCCTTAATATTCCTGAAAATAACCATAATTTCCTATGAGACTCAATGTTCAACATATATTAAATTACCCAAATTTATAAAATTCAAACAATTTTTAGGATAATCTCAGAAGATAAGAGATAATATTGTCTATATATAGAATTCACTATTTCAATTTATATTTCTCAATTTTAACTGTAAATTGAAAAAATTATCTATGTTATTAAAGAATTAAGCTATCCCCAAATTATTCCCTGCCTTATTATCATTATTTGATCTGCCAACAGGAATTATTACTGCCCTAAGAGGTCTCTCTCTTGTCTCTTTCTCCCCTTCTTTCCCCCGCCCCCACTGCCATTCAGGAAGGAAGCCAGAGGCTCTACCTTTAGAGATAAGAGGAAAAAGCAATCATTCAGCAAAAAGTATCTGTCTTTAGCAGAAGTATCATCCCTTGGAAAAGAGTGTAGTTAAGAAGAGATTAATATATATGAAGATACCAGAGTTTTTCAAATTTATTCTTAATTTAGAATTTGTTTTTTGTATAGCTGAATATTGTTGTCATTAAAAAAAAAGAGAGAGAGAGAGATCTACTTTGTTTAGGTGTTAGCAAAGTCAAATCCAGTCCTTTACCACTTTTCTCTCTTTATTTAGCTTTGGTTAAGTCTTTAATACTGTTTCTAAAGGTCCTTGCCAGTGGTTTTTCTAGTATCGAAGGACAGAGAGTGTTCTGAACAAAATCAATGGAGAGTTTTAACATTTCTAAACACTTACTGATATTTGCAGTATTTATCTAAATTTCCAAAGGAAGTAGCTATGAAATATTTTACTCTACATCATTTGTCATCTCTATAAAGATAACTAGAGGCCTGGTGCACAAAATTCATGCACGGGGGCAGGAGGTGTCCTTCAGCCAGCCTGCACCCTCTCCAATCTGGGACCCCTCGAGGGATGTCTGACTGCCCTCTCAATCCACGACTGCTGGCTCCCAACTGCTTGCCTGACTGCCTTTCTGATTGCCCCTAACCAATTCTGCCTGCCAGCCTGATCACCCCCTAACCAGTCCCCTGCCAGCCTGATTGATGCCTAAATGCTCCCCTGCCAGCCTGTTTGACCCTAACTGCCCTCCCCTGGTGATCTGGTCACCCCTACTTGACGTCCCCTGCAGGCCTGGTCACCCCTAACTGCCCTTTCCTGCAGGCCTGGGTCCCTCCCAGCTGCCCTTCCCTGGAGTCCCAGTCAACCCCAACTTCCCTCCTTTGCCAGCCTGGTCACCCCTAACTGAACTCCCATGAAGGCTTGATCATCCCCAACTGCCCTCCCTTGCAGGCCTGGTCCTTCCCAACTGCCTTCCCCTACTGGCCTGATCACCCACAACTGCCCTCCCTTGCAAGCCTGGTTCCTCCCAAGTCTCCTCCCCTGCTGACCATCTTGTGGTGGCTATCTTATGTTCACAGGGAGGCAGAATCTTTGACCACATGGAGACAGCCATCTTATGTATTGGAGTGATGGTCAATCTGCATATTACTCTTTTATTAGATAGGATAAAGACTTGGTGCATGGGTGGGGGCCAGTTGGTTTGCCCTGAAAGGTGTCCCAAATCAGGGTGGGGTTCCCTTGGGGTGTGGAGGGGCCTGTTTACAGGCCAGACATGCCCCCAGTGACCCAAGTGGAGGCCCAGGTATCTAGGATTTATTTATCTTCTACAATTGAAATGTTGTAGCCTTAAGCGGAGGCCTTGGACAGCCAGGGTGTGTGGAAAGCTTGGCTTCCTCCATCGCCGGAGCAACCCAAGACTCCCTCCTGCTCTCTCTGTGGCCGTAGCCATCTTGGTTGGGGTAATTTGCATACTCACTCCTGCTTGGCTGGTGGGAGTGGCAGGTGGGCGTGGCTTGTGGATGTAGCAGAAGTACAGTCAATTTACATATTACTCTTTTATAAGATAGGATATTTGTGCCTGACCGATGTGCTTAGTGGTTGAGCATCAGCCTATGAACCAGAAGGTCACTGCTCCACTCCTGGTCAGGCTACATGCCTGTGTTTTTGGCTCTATCCCCAGTGGGGGATGTGCAAGAGGCAGGTGATCAATAATTCTCTCTCATTATTAATGTTTCTATCTCTCTCCCTCTCCCTTCCTCTTTAAAATCAATAAAAATAGCCGATACCAGTTTGGCTCAGTGGATATAGCGTCGGCCTGCGGACTGAAAGGTCCTGGGTTCAATTCCGGTCGGGGGCATGTACCTTGGTTGTGGGCACATCTCCAGTGTTGGGTGTGCAGGAGGCAGCTGATCGATGTCTCTCTCTCATCGATGTTTCTGGCTTTCTATCCCTCTCCCTTCCTCTCTGTGAAAAATCAATAAAATATATATTTTTTTAAAAAATCAATAAAGAATATATTTTTTAAAAAGATAACGTTTGTGTGTCTAGTATAATTTTGTGTAGAGACTTTTTAAACTACAAACTGACTCATAAAGTAAGCTAACAATGAAAATTATATTGATAGGTTTAAAAATGTTTTAATAATTTGCTTCTCAGAGAGCTTGTTATGAAATCTTTTTTTTGTTTGGTTTCAGGATGAGTAAGAAAATGCATATTCAGTGGGGGTAAACACTGTAAACTGAAGGGCCCAAGTTTCTTCTCTTGTGCTATAGGGATTTCTGCTAGCATTTCTTCTTCTTCTAGGGCAATCCCTTTACTGAGCTCCACATGTATTTATTCAAGTCTCTTATATTGGTTGAACCTAGTTTAAAAAACTGGGGAAGGAATGGTCATGGAATTTTACAATTATCTTAAAGAGGATCTTAGAAGTCATAATTTATAATCTGAAAAATAATAAAGTGAATATTACCTAATACTTATGTTTTATGGAATGAACCAAATATATTTTGAAAATTTTTAATGTTATTTAAGTTAAGGGCAAATATAAAAATTTAATAGCAAGTATATTTAAGGGCATATAAGAATGGTAAATGTAAGTAATCTTTTGATAGAATAGCTTTAAATTCAAGTTAGAATATAACCATATATTCCTTCCTATTGGTCCAACCCCTCACCAGATCAAGGACCATTTATATTTGTTTTGTTTTAGCAGCTTGCCTAATGATAGGTTGTTAACTACTATCTTTCCTTTGAGAGAGACCCCCCAGTTTGGTCCTATCTTCCTCCCCATCATTCAAAGACCCTGGTGTAAACTCTCCTCTACCCAGGCTCTGGTTATGCAAAGACCGTATTCTGTCTTTCCCTTCAATTCACTCTTTTTCTATTTAAGTTTTTAAAAATATTTTTTATTGATTTCAGAGGAAGGGAGAGGAAGAGAGAGATAGAAACATTAATAATAACAGAGAATCATTGATTAGCTGCCTCCTGCACACCAAGCCCACAACCTGGGCATGTGCTCTTGACTGGAATTGAACCTGGGATCCTTTAGTCTGCAGGCTGATGCTCTATCACTGAGCCAAACCAGCGAGGGCTTAAATTCACTTTTGAAAATCCTTGCCCTCTTTCACAGTCTAGCCCCAAATTCAGGTCCTTCTTTCCCGAAAGACTTTCCTTATCATTCTAGCTAGAAATTACTTGCTTCCTTCTTATAAACTCCAAAACTCTTTTTAAATGCATCACTTGTTATCTGTTTTGTTGTTTTCTTGTTTGTCCTACTAAATTATAAATTCTAAGTGGAACTTACCAAGTTTTGTATTCCCTACAATATAGAGATGCAGGCTTTTCATATATCTCTACCTAAAAACATTAAAATTCTTGTTATTTTTAATCTTTACCTGAAGACTTGTTTTTTTTGTTGTTGTTATTGTTTTGTTTTAGAGAGAGAGAAAGGGGAGAGAGAGAGAGAGAGAGAGAGAGAGAGAGAGAGAGAGAGAGAGAGAGAGAAACAGAAACAGAGAAACAGATTGGTTGCCTCTTGTACATTCCCTGATTGGGGATTGAACCCCCAACCTATATATATACCCTCACTGGTAATTGAACCCGTAACCTTTTGGTGTACAGGCCAAAGTTCTAAACAACCGAGCCACCAGGCCAGGGCATCTACTCAAAACATTTTTTTAACCATGATAAAAGTATAACACAGTAGGAACATTTTTCCCTTTCTGCCATAGGATTAAAAAATATGGATTATAGGGAACTAGCTGAATTTATGTTGTTCAAGAGAGCATGTGTGAATTCTTGTTTAAAAAACTCAAGTGTTCAACTTATATTCAGTTTCCTTTTAACTTTTTATTTACATCTTCATTATGAATTGCGTTATATATGATGAACTGCATTTGTGCGTCTACAACACTTTTAGGCTTCTGCCCTTTATGTTTTGTTTTGTTTTGTTAGCAGAAAAGATGGTGACTTCTGTACTACGTTTATTACCAGTTTACTGCTAAGTCCAAAGTGTCATAGTTTATTGGAGGGAAGGACTTATTTGTCTAATTTTCTTTTTAAGTTCAGAAAACAGTGACATGAATGTTCAATAAACATTTTTAAATGGCCATATCATTAAGGATACCAGTATGAGATGGTAGTAAATGTAAATACTAGTGGAAACCATGGATTGAGATCACCTGGGTTTGAATCTCAGCTCCACTGCTTACTAGCTATTTGAATTTTGCCACATTGCCTTAGATAGCAATACTAATTATTTAAGGTGGTGAGGATTTGAGTTAATGTATTTTTAGTGTCTAACCTCGTGCCTGAAAAGGGAATAAACGGTGTCCTTGCTGTCACCTTTCTGTCTTTGTGTTTCTTTATTTTTTTAAAAATGTAGGCGTGATGCAGAGAAGGATGTGCAGTCTAAGAATGACAGGGCCAAGTCTTAAGCCGAAAAATGGGACTCATCACACAACATAAAACTTAATGGAGAAAAAGATAGCTGTCTGCATCTTAGTTAATAACAAAGGTCAAGAGCATAAGGGTGGGATGGGGGTAGTGTTTCTGGAAATCTACTTATGTGAAAAAGGTCTAAAGTTTTCATAGTGGACACTGTTGGTTGCACACCAAGCATTCATTTCAATCCTTCCTTCTGATCATCACCCCAGTTCTTTTGTTCATGAACCCACTTCTGTCTCCCTATGTCCCTGGGAAAGATGACTCCATCTCTAACAAAAGGAGTAGTTCTTATCAGTCTGAGCACATGGCATTCCCCTGGCAGCTAATGTAAGTTGGCTTATTCAGTCTTGAGGGAGCAGTTATTTATGCTTTAGTATTAACAGACTCCCTGTTATTTTATTTCTGTGATTATTACCTTCTCTCTGCCTTTATTTCCCTCAGTAGAACTTCCACCAATAACCATTCCTTTTTTTATATGTACTGGTTACCTGCCTCTTGCCTGTCCCCATCATAGGCCTCCCACTGAATTGGGTTATTTAGCGTCATTTCTGACGCATGAATCTTCTTTATCCCTCATGTTCAGTCAATAATTAAGTTATATATAAATCTCAAAATGCCATATAAATTACTAATATCTGCTGTATTTGAGATATTCATGATCAGAGCAGAGTCTTGACTGGCTACCCTAGGGTCCATACATAGAACCGAGGCCTGAAAGTTGGGCAATTAGATAAAAAAGCTTTGGAATTGAAGGCAGGCACATGATAATTTGATGTTAGCGTCTTTCTGGGGTGAGCTTCTGCAGGTGGATCACTTTCTAAAGGGAATCTGGTGGCAGGCAATCTTCATCCATACTTAGCTCCCCCAGTTTATTCAACAAATAATTACTGAACACCTGAGGTACAGAAGTGAGCAAAACAAAATGAATGAAAATACCTGCCCTCAATCACCAGCTCCCACCTCCTTTGTCTCTTTTGTATCTTGTCTCCTCTGAAAAAATTGGGAACATAGACTAAGATGAACAATATTCAGTGTAGGGGACAGCATCTTTAATTTTTTTATGCTCACCTGAGGACGTGTCTATTGATATTAGGGAAAGAGAAACATCGATCAATCATTGCCTCCCGTAAGTGTTCCGACTGGGGATCAAATCTGCAGCCTTCTGTTGTAGGAGACAACACTCTAACCAAATGACCCACCAAGCCAGGGCTACACTCTTTAAATGTTCCTTTCTCAATAGTGGTGGATTCATTATCTGCTTGTCCGCGTGTTTATTGGTTCTCACCCATGTATCTTCTTTATTCACTGAGATTCCCTTTCTGCACTCAAACTGAATTAGCCTTTTTCTATCATGTCCACTTACATTATTGGCCATCCCACTCATTCATTCAACACAAGGAGTTGGGGCAGCCCATCCCTAATCTGTTATTAATTTTATTCTTACCAAATATTAAAAAGTATGCCTATTGTTACCATTTTCTGCTATATTTCATGCTATAAATTTTCTCATGTCTCCTGGGCGTTTGGCCCATTCTTAATATAATGCTAATCTATTGGAAACCACAATAGATTCTGAAACATCTTACTTTAACTAGCAAAAATATAACATCACAAAATATGTAGGATGTATCCTTTAACACTAGAAAGTCACTTTAGCCTTTGTTTCTTTTGTGCTATTATTTCCCATCTTTTCTAAAACACTGCTATTTTTAAATCTTTCACTCATTTTTCTCCTCTCACCACTTTGTGTGTGTATGTTTTTCTCCTCTTTCTCAATTTCCACCCCCACTCCCTCTTCCTGGTGTAAAGAGCTTCTGTAGGAAATTGATAATGGGTGTCTTTCTGCTTCAAAGTCTTTAACACATGGAGCTGGCTGTTAAGAGAAATTGACCAGGTTCCTGTGATCCTGTCAGTTTCTCTGATTAATCAATTTTCCTTTACTGGAGAAGCTGCTTTTAACAAAAGAAAAGTAGTTGGAAATTTCAGTCATTTGCCCATTGCTGCCTAGCTTATATTTGTTCTTCCGTTCCTATCACATTACCTTTTTTATTATGAACTTTTAATTCTTGGCTTTCAGTTATCTTATTTGTACTGGAGAGTGATGAGCCAATTTCATGAATTTATATCTCCTCCGTGATTCCAGCTAATTCTAATAGCAATTTAATTTATAAAGCTGCTTCCTATTCAGAAGACAAGGACTATAGATTAAAATGAGGGCATTTCTTTCCTCATTCTTGTTGACTTTTCTACAAAAAAAAAAAAAAAAAAGCAGTTCCAAAACCCTTAGAAGGAAATCATGCCATCATAGAAACTAATGCAACAAGAGTCAGAAAAACCAGGGAGGTTTACTATATTGCTCTTTTTATAGAGATATTTCTTTAAACATGTCATGTACTGTTATGCTTAAATGCAGAGTTAAAGGAATTTGTCTGTAGATTATGGACAAGTTTGAGCAGCCAAGTTAGCCTCAAATAAGGTTATAAGATCTGATAAAAAAATTTACAAAATGGCCAAAATGTATTTGGAATATCCCTTAGGAATTATATAAAGGTGTTTGTACATAGAGATATTAGATATAGACATGATTATAATAGGAAGGAGTTAATTTGGCTCAGTTACAACATTGAATGATGATTAATGCTCTTACGCATGTTTTGCAACAGGTACTTATATGGTATATTAGTAAGTATTCCCTGCAAGGAAAAAAAATCCCTTTTCAATAAGTTTGGGAAACTCTTATACAAAAATTCAGTATGTTTCTTCATTTGGTATATGACTTCCCAATGCCTTATTTACGATAGTATGCTATCAGTCTTCACAATTGGGATATATAGTTTGTAATATTTTCCATAAAGAATTGACTCATGGGACATGGTTCCATGGGGTAAGAACTAAAGTTCTTAGCTGATGGTTAGGAATCTGTGTATTAATCAATATTAATGTCTTTAGCTCATAATTTATCATTAAATTAAAAGAAATTAAAGGTCTTTAAAATGTAATTTAAACATTTTTAGTGGTATATTTTTATTTTATGAGGGACATAAGTAATATTCAAGACATCCAGAAAAGCAGGGAGTAGAGTGGTTCATCATATAAAAATAGCCTAATAAACTTAAAATCAACCATTCACATGGACATCTTAAAGGAAGAGTGGAAACTGCTCAGGATTGGTAATTGGTGGTGGTGGTGGTGGTGGTGGTGGTGGTATAGAGAAGCTGAAATTTGACCATAGTAGTTTCTATCAGGTGACAAAAAAATTTTTTTAACCCAATCCATGTCTGTCCCCCTCTCTATTTCTCCCCCCCCTCAAATAAATAAAAACATATTAAAAAAAACAACAACACAAGAATAAGTGACACACATTTGTCTTTCACTTAGCAGCCTCTGGGAATAATTTCTGGCCTGTAGCACCTGGCTGTCTTTTACTTTTTTTTTTTTTCAGTAGCAGCAAAGTTAGCTTTAAGGCAGCTACCCTAGTTATTCAACAGGACAATATGGGGTATACGCTTCTGGAAAATTTTAATGTCCTAGAGCCGTGATTCCACGCCTTTTTTTTTTTTTAATTTGTAAAATTTCTGATCTGTTGCAGACCAAATACTTTTGGTATAAATGTTTTTCTTAGTTTGTATACTTGTCATGATCTAGTAAGAAACAGCTTAGTGACCAACATTGATCCTCAGACCACACGAGCACTGTTACTAGAGAAAATATCACCACTTCTACCCTACTCTCAACTTGAAAATGTCTTATCACTCGCAACTGCCTAAAATTCTTCCTATTGAGAACAAAGCTTTTTATTCCACAAGTAGAGAAGGAAATTATTTAAAAATATAAAATCTGCATCACTGATTATAATTTTGGTAACATATAGACTAGTAAACATTAAAAAAAAGAAAACTGGGATGATTTGGTAAATCTATGATAATAAAAGCATAATATGCTAATCAGACCGGACATCCTTCTGGATGACCTTTCAGATGAAGCTGGGGCTGCAAGGAAAGCCTGGGACCCAAGTACCAGAGGGAAGCTGGTGCCAGCAGCAGGGGAAGGAAGGCCTACTTTTGCATGAATTTTGTGAATCAGACCTCCAGTATTTAATAATTAATTTTCAAAAAAGTGTGTTATAAATTTCATTGTTTTAAGGAATGTGGAACACAATTTACAAATAATCCTATATAATAAAGAGCTAATATGCTAATTAGACCGAACAGCAGAACGACCGTCTGGATGATCTTCTGGACAACACCTGGGCTGCAAGGGCCGAGGCAGCTGGGGCTGTGAGGGCTGAGCCTCTTGCACAAATTTTATGTATTGGGCCTATAATATATATATAATACTCTATTACATATTCTTTGTAGCCAGTTGATTCTCACATATTGCATTTGTTGTGTTTTTTTTCTGAACTCATATCTGTAGCCAAATTGTGCTTGTAATTGATGAACAAGTATAGTTCTTACATGATAGTTAAATGATTTTTAATACTAATGAGTAACACAAAAGTCAAACAAAAAAGACAAA
This sequence comes from Lasiurus cinereus, assembly GCA_011751065.1. Classification (NCBI taxonomy): domain Eukaryota; kingdom Metazoa; phylum Chordata; class Mammalia; order Chiroptera; family Vespertilionidae; genus Lasiurus; species Lasiurus cinereus. Next base: position 31,365,423 of record JAAGEH010000018.1, on the reverse strand, counting down.
AAGTATGTTAGAGTTTTATTGTGAGTGACTTCTTTGCTGAATTGAATAAGTTTTTGAATACTGTAATATTCCCTCATTTTTTGTGCTATTTACAGTGTAATAAGTATAGAAATGGTACACTATGAAATATAATCTGCATTATTAACACTTTCACCATTACTTTCCTAAGTGTCTAGACTAGTGGTCGGCAAACTCATTAGTCAATAGAGCGGTAAACCGCGGCTTGCAAACCGCATGTGGCTCGTGAGCCGCAGTTTGCCGACCACTGGTCTAGACCATCAACAAAAGAATAAATAAAGCCTTGATTTATATAGCATTTGCCAGTCTCCATGGTGTAAATGCTTCTATCATGACCAGTTTCAAGTGATCAATGTGATAACAGTGAAAGTGGATTAGAGAAGAAATAGGCTGTGACACACTTATGTAGTAATTCCATTGTACAGATTCAATAGATGTAACCTCAAGAGTGCAGATAATAGTAAACTACAGTAAAATTAAAAAGTAATTACTTGAACTGTGGCCAGGTGGCTCAGTTGGTTGATGCCTCATCCTATGCACTAAAAGGTTGCAGGTCCGATTCCTGGTCAAGGCACATACCTAGGTTGAGGTTTGATACCCATTCAGGGTGCCTACAGGAGGCAACAGATTGATATTTCTTTCTCCACCCACCCCTTCCTCTCTCTAAAAATATCAATAAACTTATCCTCAGGTGAGGATTTTAAAAAATTCATGACAAGTATTTTTTTTACCATTTTTCATATAACTTACTTCATTGTATCTTATGATTTAATTTTTAGTAATTGCTTTGTTTAACAACTATCTTATGGATTATAATTATAAGTTTAGAAGTCATCATATTTAGGTAGTAGTGAAAGTGAAGCGGAAAGTGTTATAAAAGAAGAAAATGTAGAGTGAGAAGGATCCAGGCACAGAATTTTAGAAAGTACTGATAAATAAAACAGATTAATGACATATCCTATGGCTTTCTTTGTAGTGATTTAGAGATATAAATATTTGAATCTATAAGAAGCTCATCTGTTTTATGGAATTTAGAAGCAAATGTATATGCATTTACAATAGAAAACAACATGTAAATAAGTACATGAATGTAGTATGAAGTGTAAAAGTATATGCTGAAACTAAGATTGCTTTTAGATAATAGAGACTTTTAAAAATATGTTTTAAAATAAATAAAAAATGTAAAATTATATATAATATATAGTATATATAGATAATACTGATATATATAAATTCCATCAGGAACACACCTGAATTAAACAAAATTGTATTTACTAACTTGTGACAGTGAGGGTCAGGGCACATCCTGTGGAACCTTGGAGGGTCTCAGTGAGATGATGTTACAAGGGATTTATAGGATTTGGGTTTATGTTAGGTGATTTAAGGAAGCAGAGGTTTGGATTGGATGCTCTCAATAAGCAGGAGTAATTCTGTGATTGAGTGTCTTAATAACTCTTGTCTAGAAGGCAGAAAGAACACAGTGGTGCCCAAATTGGAATTGGTAAGGAAACAAACATATTAGCCAGAAAGAGGGAGTGTTTGACCATTTTTTGGTTTGAACAATGTTCTTGTTTTTGTCTCTGTTCGGATAAAGTCACAGAGTGGTCTTGTCTGATAATGATATTCTCTGAAATTGTTTACTTTCAAAATAAAGTGTTATGAGCACCCTTGCATAGCTCTGAGTGCCAGGCCAAGCCAACTCCAGCAGCATAGCCCTCACTGGGAGTGATGGGGCAGCCTCTGACTGCAACAGCTGCTTTTATCTTCCTTTACACTGACAGGGAAGAGGTGCAGCAAAGAGCTGGTGGCAGAAACACATGCTGGGTGTCCTTAGGAAATGTGGTTGGGATACAGGAAGGATAGTATTTAAGAGAAGTAGAAAGCTAAGTAGAGACCAGCTAGTGAATGGTTTTAAATGATCAACTCTGAATATAGTTCAGGTAGATTCTTGAACCAGGTTATGGTAGGTTGAAATTGGTGTTTGTGGGTAATACAACTGCCTTTTAAAATTATTAACATCTAAAACTAATTTTAATGAACATTTCCTTACTATAACTCAAAATAACTAATTATTTTTCTTAAAGTATTTATCCATATCCTTTTTTTACATTATTATTTTATACTCTGAACTTCAAAAGCTTTTGCTTAATTGTGCCATCATTCATTTTGTTCTGTTTTTACTTCGTTGGGAGAGGATCATCTGATATTTGTTTATCAATTTTCTCAGAAAGGAAAAGGCAGTAACATAAAGAAAAGGGGAAATTTGGGGGAGGAAGAATTAACAAGCCTCTAACATTGATAACATGGTGTAAAAGAAAAGAATGAAAAAAGCTGAACCCTTGACCATGATAAAATGAACTATATCTATGTACATAGTTTCTCAGCTGGACAATATTATTATACAGTATTAACAAAAGTATATAATAACCACCACTACCATTTCTACAAGATACTTTAAAAGTTGTAAAATACACCTGATAAGATGTTTTCATTTTGAAAGCTTCCATTTAAAGCTTTGATATTTAGTGACCATGATAGAAAATAATGATGAGGTTAGAATTTACTAGTGGTAAGAAGCTCATACCCATATTGATCACAGTCAGTTTGTAATCTGCATATAGCTGAGTTCATATCCCATAAAAAATTAGTAAAGGCTGACACTTCTGGGTTTAAGATGCCTACTAGACCATTAGGGTTGGTGATACTCATCGGAAGAAGCACCAGCTTTTCATCCTTAATTTAGTCCCATGTGTCTTCTTTAGTTGCCTTAAAAAAAACCTGTATGATTTATATATGGTAATAAAATGAGAGAAAGTTTCCATTATTGGAGAAGACTGATCATTGAAAGATTGTTTTAAACCTTTTTATATTATAAAATTTGAGAGCTTTTGTTATCTACCTAATTTGAGTTCATCATCTACAGAATAGTTTTAGGTACAATATATAGTGCAAATCAAACAATACTGTAAGAGAATATTAAAATTAA
>JAAGEH010000018.1:31119946-31362409 GCA_011751065.1 Lasiurus cinereus | reverse complement strand
ATATATAGTGCAAATCAAACAATACTGTAAGAGAATATTAAAATTAACATGCCTAATCCCTGCTCTTAATTTTAAGTGCTAAGTGTTACAAAACTTCATGAAGAAAAAGCTAGAAATGGTTGAAGTTCATTGCAATAGATTTTTATCTATCATATAATTAAAGTCCTGAGACTACATTTAAAAAGTTTTGACCTTCACTGTTTGTATTTAACTACTTTTCTCTCTTCAAATTTGTCAGCTGTGTCATGTTACAACTGCTTGTCTAAAAAATTAATTTCTTCTTGCTTGTGCATTTCCTCTTAGAATCCAATATCATCAATCACTTACTGATGTTGACACCTAAAGTCAATTTTATATTTGAATTACCTATCTACACTAATAAAAGAGTAAGATACAAATTGACCATACCTTCATGACACCCACCAGCCAATCAGGAGTGAGTATGCAAACTAACCCAACAAAGATGTTGGGTTAATTTGCATATATGGGACTGAGCAGGTTGGGGGCACTCTGGGCCTCTGGACAGCATGGGAAGGCAGAAAGATGGCTCCGGCCTGAGCAAAGGCGGTGCCGGCAGCCAGGGGAAGGAAGGCCCATTCTTGCATGAATCTTTGTGCATCGGGCCTCTAGTTATTTATAAAAGTAAAGATGACTTTGTTTTATGAGTGAAATTGTTTATTCCAAATATATTTTAATTTCATAGAATACAGTTTACATATTGGAGTCTTATACAAAATGAGTAACTTTTGTATCAATTAAATGTGTATGCATCTGCAGAATAGAATAAACCAGAGGTTTTTAATATTTTGTATAACCATGGATCTTATTTTCTATGATCTGTATTTCTATGATTAATTAGACTTAAATAGTTTGTAGAAACTTGTTAGGAAAGCTGAAAGGCAGAAATGCAAAGAAAATTATTTACAACACATACAAAGGAAAGGGTTACTATCTTTGGAGTATAAAGAAGTCTTGTGAATTAGAAGGAAAAAAAGCAAGCATCCTTGTGGAAAATGAGCAAAGGTCAGGAATGTAGAAATTCACAAAAGTACAAATATAGAAATTAAAGAAATCAAGCTTTAAAACGGCACTTAACAGATGAATGTTTGGCAAAGTTAAGATTATCATTTTAACAATACCTGATGTTGGTGAAGTTGCAGAGAAATGGCAGTCTTATATATCTCCAGCAGAGGTGTGTTCTGATACCAGTTTCTACATTATAATTTGGCAATGCATTTTAAGGCCTGTAAATAAGATTTTTGTCAGAACATTTTTTATTAGAATAAAGAATTGAAAAAAGTAAATGTCATCATGAGGTTATTAATTAAATTGTGGACATCCATGTAATGTAAGACTGTGTAGCCAATTTTTTAAAATGTTTTCAAACTTAGATGTCAAACTGTATTCAGAAGTGACCTTGATTTCTTTAGAAGTATGTACTCTGAGGGGGTAGCAGACAAAACGCCATTTTGCTTCAAGCAGAGCAGCTTTCTCTCTACAGGAGACAGGTTCTGGGAAACTGTGCAACAATGTGTAATGAAACCAATTTTACCATAGGCTAATTGATATAAAAACGAGTTAAATTCCTATTTATTTATTTCTGGTCAGGAAAACATCACCAAACGTCTAAATAGATACCCAAAACACTTTTAAAAAATGCATTGAAATAAAATGTGAGCTATGCCCACCTTTAAAAAGAACTAATAAAAACAAGTTAGGCGATTATTTTCAAACCTGCTTATTCCAGTTTAGGGTCATGGGTGGCCCAAGCCTCTCTTGGCAGTTCAGTGCACAAGGTGGGACCCAACCCTGCACGAGATGCCCTTCCATCGCAGGGCACACTCACTCAGACTAGAACAGTGTGGTCACACCAGTTCCCCTTACATGCACTTCCTTGGGATGTGGGAGGAAAGCAGAACACCTAGAGGAAACCCATGCAGACATGGGGAGAATGTGCAAATAGAAAGTGGCTCCGGTCAGGAATCGATTTTATTGTTTCTTCTCACTGATAAAATGAAGCAACACTATTCAAGGACCTGCTGTATTTGTCTTTTATACAGAAGGTTCATATAAGAGTTTGACTGGAGGAACGGGAAGAGATGGGTAAAAACACATCCTTAAGAGTATTCAGTACAATGGAAAGATACATCTCAGTAGTAGGGTCTTAGTGTTTAAATGGATGTTTTTAAAAAGTTCTGTCTACATCTGTCTCTATGCATATGAAAAATAAAAACTTTAGCCCTACCTGGTTTGGCTCAGTGGATAGAGCATCGGCCTGTGGACTGCAAAGTCCCCGGTTTGATTCTGGTCAATAACATTTCCTTGGTTGCAGGCACATCCCCAGTAGGAGGTGTGCAGGAAGCAGCTGTTTGATGTTTCTCATTGATGTATCTAGCTCTCTATCCCTCTCCCTTCCTCTCTGTAAAAAAATCAATAAAATATATTAAAAAAAATAAAGTTTATGGGTAATGGTAAAAAATTGGTTTAAAAATGGTAACAGGAGTGTAATGGGATTACATATGGCTTTTACTCTCTTTTTTATTTTATTTTATTATTTTTCCCCTAGAGAAATTTTATTTTATTTTATTTTTATTAATTTTTTATACATATCTCCCCATTGCCCCCCCTCCCTCCCAGGCATATCCCAACCCCCAGTGTCTATGTTCATTGGTTATGCTTATATGCATGCATACAAGTCCTTTGATTGATCTCTTATCTAGCTCACCTAACTTTAATCTTCCTGCTGTAATTTCACAGTCTGTTTGAAGCTTTACTGTCTATCCTCTTTTTTAAAAAACATATTTTTATTGATTTCAGAGAGGAAGGGAGAGGGAGAGCGAGACAGAAACATCAGTGATGAGAGAGAATCATTGGCTACCTCCTGCATGCCTTCCTACTGGGGATTGAGCCCACAACCCAGGCATGTGCCCTAGACAAGAATCAAACCCAGGACCCTTCAGTCTGTAAGCCGACGCTTCAACCACTGAGCCAAACCAGCCAAGGCCTCTTTTGTTTTTTATTAATCTTTATTTTTAAAAATGAGTAGATACTATTCGTGACAAGGGGGGAAAGCAATAACAGTAACTTATAGATACTTTAAAAATGCTATCACATTTACATACAAAATGACCTTTTAGTATTTTATAGAATTTACTACATGCTAGGTACTGTTCTAAGCGGTTGGCATATATTAACTCACTTATTTCTAATAACATCCCTGTATTGTTAGTATTATAGTTGACCCTTGAACAACATATGTTTAAACTGTGTGGGTCCATCCATTTCTTCAATAAATACTGATATGTATTTTCCTTAAGATTTTGTTAACATTTTCTTTTCTCTAGCCTACTTTATTGTAACAATAGAATAAAATATTCATATAACATACAAAATATGTTTTAATAAAATATTTATATTTCCAGTAAAGCTTCCAGGTCAACAGTAGTTAAGTTTTTTGGGGGGAGGGAGTTAAAAGTTATATGTGGATTTTTGAATATACAGGGGGTTATTCCTCCTAACCCCCAAATTGTTCAAGGGTCAACTATATTATATACAAAGAGCTTAAGTAATATGACCAAGGTCACATGGCTGATTCAAACTACCTTGATGCATTGCCTCTTATTTAAAAAAAGAAAAATCCATCTTGAACCCCAATTCATATTACTAATTCCTTCAAATTTCAGAAATAGTTTACAGGTGGTAGTTGTGAAAACATATAAGTTGTTGACATGGATGAATGTTTTATATTTTGTTTGTATTTTCAGTTTTTTATCTAATCCTGCTACATAGAAGTCTTCGCCTGCTGCTACTGTTGCTTCATCCATTGCCACTCTCATATGCTCTTAGGAAAGAGGATCTTCTAAGTTAATCAGATGCCCTTATTCTTATGAAAACATTGCAGAATCCTGTCGGTGGTAGCCCTGGCCCTGAATTATTATGTTAGTTTTTAAGCAAGATGAGCACCACACTGATTGGGATATGCAGTGTCTCCATGCTATGCCTGTAGAACACATATGATAAATCATTTGCCCTTGGAGCATACAGAAATCATGGTTTCTTTATTCTTGAAGATAGCATGTCTTTCTTTTGTAGTTATTTTTTTATTAATCTTCCCCTGAGGATATTTTTCCATTGATATATTTTTTTAAGAGTGGAAAGGAGGAGGAGAGAGAGATAGACATCAGTGTGAGAGAGATACATTGATTGGTTGCCTCCTGACCCAACTAGGGCCTGGGATCAACCTAGGTATGTGCCCTTGACCAGAATTGAACCCAGGACCCTTCATTCCCAGGGAAGATGCTCTATCCATTGAGCCAAACCAGGTAGGGAGAGATGGCATTTCTTTAGGTATTATTTCCTGATCTAGATTTCCTACTGTCAGCAAGATTTATGGTAGTAACAGATTTTGAGAATATGAGTCCCATATTCTCTCTTTTTTAAAATAATTAATGCTGTTTTAAAAAATGTTTATTGATTGATTTGAGAGAGAGAGAGAGAGAGAGAAGACGAAAGAGAGAGAGAGAGAGGAAGAGAGAGAGGAAGAGGGGAAGAGGGAGAGAAAGAAACAGCAGTTGTTCCACTTATTTATGCATTCATGGGCTGCTGCTTATATGTGCCCTGAGAGAAGAATGAACCGCAACCTTTGCGTATGGGGCCAATTCTCTAACCAAGTGAGCTACCTGGCCAGGGCCTCCCATATTCTTTTACCCATGTCTGTGGGCCTTCCCAGAGCTAGATGGAAAAGCTGGGGGAGGTGTGAATGCATTTTAGACACCAGTAATCCCTATGTATATGCTTTTTTTCAACAGAAGATAATAACTCATTCCAAAATACTGTTTAGGGTTGGTGAGTGTCATACAAAAAAAAAAATTGCCAGAATTCTAAAGGGAGAGGGGCATGTGTAAGATAAAGCAAGAGTTATTAACAAGGGTAATGAAGTGTGCTGAATGAATGGGAAGAGAAGACAGGAGAAAATAAGTGTTGGGGACTGTGCTAATGAAAATATGATAGATATTAAAACAGTATTACGGAAAGATGATGAGCTGATTAAGGGAATGCTATGACATTCCTATGAATGAAATGAGCCCCTTCCAAGTTTTTCTTGATATTAAAAATCCATATCCCTAGCTTAAAGTTATATTTCTTAGCAAGTATTTAAATATGAGAGAAAGAGGAGAAGAGATAAAATGCATGGCACAATCTTAAGTGAATGAAGCCCTTGCGTAATATTAGATCTTTTTCTTTTTGTCTGGTTACTTGGAACAATTGTAATAATGTCAACATTGTAATGTGGCATACCTAAGGCATTGCCTTACATGTAACCAATGATTTATCTAATGAAAGACTTAGCGCAGAGTTGTGGGACTTGTTTCATGCCTGGGAAGATCCCCTGGTTTTGTGACCTTCTGTGATCACTGGAGCAGGCTGAAGAGATCCTCTGAAATTTTAGGATAGTTTGTTCATTCTTTGCCCAACCTTGCACCAGCCATAGAGATTTTCCTCCCATGGCATCCAATATCCTGCTGTCTGATACTTAGATTGGAAGATGAAGGTAGTCAAGTAGTCATGCAGTTAATAAAAACACTTCAAGCCGAGACCAGTTTGGTCAGTGGATAGAGCATCGGCCTGCGGACTGAAAGGTCCCGGGTTCGATTCCGGTCAGGGGCATGTACCTTGCTTGCGGGCACATCTCCAGTGTGGGGTGTGCAGAAGGCGGCTGATAGATGTCTCTCTCTCTCATTGATGTTTCTGACTTTCTATCCCTCTCCCTTCCTCTCTGTGAAAAATCAATAAAATGTATTTTTTTAAAAAAACACTTTAAAATAATATGTCTCATAGTTATTACCTATGTTAATTCTCTTGCTTTAGTAGACTGAGCAATATATACAGTACATGTGATCTGTTTTCAAACCTCCTTTGCTAAGTACCTCTCAGATCTTTAGGGCATAACTCGTAGACTGCGCTGTCCAAAATGGAAGTCACTAGCCTGTGTGACTACTTAAACTTAAATTAACAAAATATTTGGTTCTCCCATTGCACTAACAATATTTCAGGTGCTCAGTAGCCACATGTGGCCTGTTAGTAGCTATCGTCTTGGACAGTACAAATACGGAACATTTCTGCCATTGCATCACATTCTATTTATTGGTAATCATTCAAGTTAATCAGTAATAAAGATTTCCTGTGTTAAACTGTAAAATACTATGAAGTTGGGCTTGGGGGAAACAGTATTTTGTAAGTACTGAAAAAGAGCATTAACTTTGAAGACAAGAAACGTGATCTTGTCCCCACTTTGCCATTTTCTAATTATAAGACTTTGGGCATTTAATTTTTTGTAGTTAATTTGGGATTTAATTTCTTCATTTCTAAATTGTAGGTTTAAAAAAATTTACACATCTATTGTTATAATAGTTAACTTTGGGTATTTTTATTCCCTTAGATACAACTATTATAAAGGACCTGTAGTTTTGAGTAAAAAAGGTAATCCAAAGAGAAAGAGAAGGTGTGGATGAAGCTGATAAGAGAACTCTGCCCTTATTCACAATTATTTTAAGATGGATCAGTTAGTTGTAGGAACCACTACACCACTGCCCACGAGTATGTTTTATGAATGCAATGTAATATTCTCTGTTTAAGGATGTTAATTATAAATTTTTAAGATTTCTTTTCCCAACATTATCTTGTTTCCTCCAGGCTTTTTTTGTTTGTTTCTTTTGCTTCCGTCCTTTCGCATTGAAATGTCTGGTGATGATTAGCTGTCCATTTTTAAGAGTGACCAGGCCATTTTGTTATGTGACAGTTTTACAAATGCTTTGATATCACATGCATGGATTGGCATCCAGTATAATTTTCTTTCCTCCCACTCACCAAGCTTAATGCCAAATATTTTATGTTTCTGTTATGGCCACAACTCAGTTCTAGATTCCTATTTTTGTAATACTCAAGTCAGTCTAGGTTAGGTTTTGCTAACAGTTTCATGTTTTCAGTGGCTACACAATGAAAGTTCTGTCTCCCTCACACTACATGTGTGGTCTACAGGGCCTTCTACTCATGACCTCACTTCAGGACTCCGTCTAACTGAAGCTTTATCGTGCAACATACTTCCGTGATTGCTGAGAAGGAAAGAAGGATAAGACAGATTGTGCACTAGCTCTTAAAGCTTCTACCCCAAAGTACCCAAGCCACTTCCACTCACATTCCATGACCAATGCAAGTCATGTGTTCGTGCATAATTTAAAATACAGCAGAGAAATACTACTTGCCAATTGCCCTGAATAGGTAACTAGAATATGTGTAACAGCTGTAATGGCTACCATAATGGTATTCCACTTATGCATGTTTGGTAATTATTTTTTTAATTTTTATTTTATTTATTTATTTATTTTATTGATTTTTCAAGGTAAGGAGGAGAGGGAGAAAGAGACAGAGACAGAAAGAGATCAATCAGTTGCCTCCTGTATGCACCTCTACCAGGATTCAAACCAGCAACAGATGGGGTATGTGCCCTGACCTGGAATCGAACCTAAAACCCTTCGATGTAGAGGATGATGCTCCAACCAGCTGAGCCACACAGGGCCTATAATTTTGTTATGCTCTTGCTATCCTAATGAATTTTACAGTATATGTGTCTTCCAAGAGTGAGATGTATAAGCTCCCTTTCAGCTTCAACATCTCTAGCTTTATGATTTAAGAACTGCCCCTCATCCTTGACAACTTGTTGAAAATTACTGTGTTCAATAAATGTAGTGAAAATAAAGACATTCATATTCCATAAAATATGGGAGCTATTTTCCTCAATAGCAATTCCTTTAAAAAATGAAAGATACTGATTCAGAATCTTGAAAGAATTTTAGATTATTTTTGATTGTGTTGAGTTGCTGACAACATTTAACAATCGCTTGTGCCTTGAATTATAAATGTACAATTTCAAGATCTAAAATGACCAGATTATTCAGCTGATTTAAGTGTTCTTCTTTGGTAGAAAAAAAAGTATATTTTAAAGTTGTTAAATCATATTACTTTATGATATCATTTAAAAAATGTCAGGACCTTTATGTTAGATAAAATTTTATTTATATTTCTTTTATTTTAGTTTTGTTTATAAAACTTTAGTTCAAAGTTTTATGTTCAAACTTAAAAATGTTACTACTGACATTTTATAAGCCTAGTAACATTGTAGTGCCACATGTCTAAATCAATAAGACTTTCCCTTGTCAATACTTGTCTTTTCCCCATAATAAATTTAGTAAGTTATTTTATTTTATTTTTTTATTTAATAAATCTTTATTGTTCATATTATTACATTTGTTCCTCTTTTTCCCCCCCATAGCTCCCCTCCACCTGGCTTCCACCCCTCCCTCTGCCCTTACCTTCCCTCCCATTGTCCTCATCCATAGGTGTATGATTTTTGTCCAGTCTCTCCCTGCACCCCCCTCACCCCTATACCCCTGTGAATTGTTAGTCCACTCCCTTTCTATGCCCTTGATTCTATTCACCAGATTATTCTGTTTATCAGAATTTTTATTCACTTGATTTTTAGATTTACTTGTTGATAGATACATATTTGTTGTTCATAATTTTTCTTTGCCTTTTTCTTCTTCTTCCTCTTCTTAAAGAATACCTTTCAGCATTTCATATAATACTGGTTTTGTGCTGATGAACTCTTTTAGCTTTTTCTTATCTGTGAAGCTCTTTATCTGCCCTTCAATTCTGAATGATAGCTTTGCTGGTAGAGTAATCTTGGTTGTAGGTTCTTGCTATTCATCACGTTGAATATTTCTTGCCACTCCCATCTGGCCTGCATAGTTTCTGTTGAGAGATCAGCTGACCTGGGTGCTCCCTTGTAGGTAATTAACTGTTTTCTCTTGCTGCTTTTAATATTCTCTCTTTGTCTTTTGCTCTTGGTATTTTAATTATGATGTGCCTTGATGTGGTCCTCTTTGGATTCCTTTTGTTTGGGGTTCTGTGCACTTCCTGGACTTGTAAGTCTATTTCTTTCACCAGCTGGGGGAAGTTTTCAGTCATTATTTCTTCAAATAGGTTTCAGTATCTTTCTCTCTTCTTCTGGCACCCCCATAATTCTGATGTTGGTACACTTGAAGTTGTCCAATAGGCTCCTTACACTATCTTCACATTTTTTATTCTTTTTGCTTTCCCAGTGGAGTGTTTTCTGCTTCTTTGTATTTCAAATCTTTGACTTGATTCTTGCAATCCTCTAGTCTGCTGTTAGGTTTCTGTATAATAATTTATCTCGGTCAGTTTATGTTTAATTTCTAGTCGGTCCTTTTTCGTCTTCTCTTGGGTCTCACTAAATTTATCCTTTTTTTTTTTTAGGAAATTCGTAAAAAACCTTATAAGCATGGTTTTGAACTCTATATCCAGTCATTTGTTTTCCTCCATTTCTTTTGTTTGTGATCTGTTCCTTTGTCTCTGCATTTCGTTCGCTATGCCGCGAGAACTTCTGTGCTGGAGTCAGCCTTATGATATAATACTTGCAAAACTGCAAAAGCCTCTCTGTTGAACTTGGGTGGGGCAGAGTCTTAGGGCTGAGTAGACAGCCTTGACTTCCAGTTAGCCCCGCCCTACATGGCCCCTGGGTCTCAAGTGTCTCTGGATAATCGCTACAGCCCTCTCTTTGCACGCGCGTACCTCTAGACCTCTGCCTTTCCAGTTCCCTTGCACTTCGGGACCTGTATGAGTCTGGGTCCCCAGGGTCTCACCTGAAACTGAGGTTAGTGCAGTCATAAGTGGAGTTCAGTGCAGTTGGGAGGTTCTGTCTCCTTCCCACTAGAGAAGCCAGTGGCACAATCCTCTGTTGGCGCAGTGGTGTGTGCACCCCCAGACCTCTGCCCTTTTGTGGTTCCCCTAAATTTCCATGCACTCTTCCCTTTTCACAACAGTTCAGACTCCCCCCATATGAGTCTCACCTGGAAATGGGGTTCAGTGCTGGCGGATAAGGGGTTCAGTGTAGTCGAGAGTCTCTGTCTTCCTCCCGCTAGAGGAAGCCAGCCAGGCATTCCACTGCCTTCTCTCTCCACGTGCATGTCTCCATACCTCAGCTTTTTGCAGTTCCTCTGAGTCTCCGTGAGCCCCTCTCTTTCCTTCTAGTTGTAGAATTTCCACTCAGCCAGCTTTTCTGTGGTTCTGGATGATGTCCCTTCTGTCTTTTAGTTGTAGTTTTGAAATTGTTGTGCAAGGCAGCAGTTTATGTGTTCAGCTATGCTGCCACCTTAGTTTCTCCAGGTTATTTTAAATGATATAAATTTTCTTTTCCAAACCTCTAAGTAAGTAATTTTACACTAAAAATAAAATAACAGCCTTGTTTTCATTCTATATTTGAAAATGACATTGTCTCTTGAAAGCAACCATATCAACACTTTGCTAAATTTTATTATTTGAAACTCATGCATGTTTGGACAATTTTCATTTTCCACAAGGTAAACCTCAACAATAAATAATGTCACAGTACCTGCTTGCCTTTGAGTGATGATTTAATATGAAAGTTTTGTGCACTGTTTATATAGTGAAACAATTGATGAATTTATTGTTAGACTAATGTAACTTGTTCTACCCTGGGTCTAATGACTTGACACATTTTCTTTTATGCTCTTCTTTTTATAAAGAAATAGAAAGCTTTAAAAAAAATTTTTTTTTATTGATTTTAGAGAGAGGAGAAAGAGCCTGTAGCCCTGGCATATGCTCTGACCCAGAATTGAACCAGTAACCTTTCAGTGCACAGGATGATGCCCAACCAACTGAGCCATACCATCTAGGGCTTGATAAGAGTTTTTTAAGATCTTTTGTTCTGCCCAGCCAGTGTGGTTCAGCATCGACCCATGAACATGGAGGTCATGGTTTGATTCCAGTTCAGGACAATGCCTGGGTTGTGGGCTGGATCCCCAGTGATAGGCATGCAGGAGGTAGCCTATCCATGGTTCTCTCTTATTGATGTTTCTATCTCTCTCTCCCACTCCCTTTCTCTCTAAAATCAATAAAACCATTTTAAAAATATTTTTAAAGAACCTATTCATTAACAGGCATTGTGCTGAATGCTTTCACTGTTATTTCATTTGATGCAACTACCTTACTCTCTACCCCTTTCTGTCCATCCTGGGTTTCAGTTTAAACATTTTCTCATCTTCAAAGCCTTTTATGATATTCTAGAGCAAATATAGGTACTTCTTTTCCAGTGTTCCAATATATATGGCATATAAAACTTACCATATTGCATCATAATATATTTTCTTATAAGGTTACAAACCTCCTGAAAAGAAATATCATAATTTTTCATACACATCTTCATCCTTGAAACGTAGCAGGTGCTCTATGTATATTTGAGACGGAGAGAGAAAGTCAGGGTGGTGGAGATCAAAGCAACCACCGAGCCACATCAACCAGGCGTGAATAGGCTCTTGACATCTGTTTGTGTGCTCTTACCTCTTCCATACTGTGCTAGCAGGTAGAGGAGCAGAAAGGATACTGATAAAAATAATAGTAACTGTTGATTGATTCAGTGTGCTAAACACTGTTCTTGGCATTTTACATTAATTATTTGGAATCTAATAGTAACTGTACTTTGATATTTTCAACTCTTAGAAGATGTCATCCCTAGCTGATAAGATAAGGAAACTGGGGTTCAGAGTTTTTCAAACATGTCTATGATAATGCAATTTAGGTTTTCAGGAGTGGGTTCGGGATGCAAATCCAGGTTTAAATTTTGTGCTTTCCATTATACCTTTTTCAATGTATTCCAGTACCTTGCCCATTTCATTGTGTCCTTCCTAGTTTTGAAGTATAGGCCACTGGGAGGGATTTATTTAAGACTTTCTTTAATTTCAAGGAAAATATTTCAAGAAAGCTAAAATTATATCATTCTTTTGTATCCTTTTATGTGAAATTTAATAATTTGAATAAACTGGATTTTAACTATTTAAGTAAACTTTGATAAACATCGACTTCTACAATGGCCCCACATTTCTTTTAAGTTTCTTCTATTTTCTTAAAGAATTTATTTAAGTAAGAACTAAAATCTTGCTTCTCTTCAGTAAATTGGGAAACATTAAAAATGTGCAAAGAGAAATCCCTTTACATTTTAGTATTGGCAAAAAGTTACTCATTTATTCCCACCTATGTCCACATAGACAGGGTGAAGTCATAGAATTTCTTCTTAAAAGTGTTATAACAAAGGATAAAGTTCTGTGTTCTGTAACAAAAAGGACAGAGGTTGACTCATTCAATGGTAAGCAATTTTCCATGCTTGTACAACACATTAATTGTGCAGACAAGGCTAAATCCCAGTTCTCCTGACATGTAGTCCAGTGATCTTTCTATTGTGTATACGTGTGTGCCTTGGGCTTAATGATTCCTGGAGCATCTTGGCATGCAGGTTAAAAGCATATAGTCCTTAAGAGGGTTGGTCATTACTCATGCATATTGTGCGATATCTCTGCTACTGCATTTTATTTCTGTGTAATAATTAATGGCCCTTCTTTAGTCGTATATTTTTAACTGACTCTCTTAGAAAAAACTAGTCTTTGCCTCATAAAAAAAGTAAAAAAAAATAAAATGAGTTTGCATTGTTTTTTCAGTCTACTAAAATTATCTATTACTCCCAAAATATTTTTTTTTCCAGCATACCCGTATCACTCAGCTTTATTGGACTGAAATTCCAATACACTTTAACTTTTAATTATATTTTCAATATACTTACTAATAATGGAAAGAAACACTTAAACTTATTGTTGTTATAGTTAGAGAAAGTCATCCATTAAGATATTAACTTGTTCAATTACTAGTGGGTAAAAAAGCGAAGTTGTGATGTTTAGAGGCTGTTTTCCAGCTGATTGCGTTAGGTGATCCTATGACAAAGCACTTAGTGCAGTCTTGCAAAGATGTTTGTGTTACTTTTGCATCACTGTCCATTTTAACAATAAGTTGTCCCATGGGGCAGGTAATAATTTATAACAGGTGATAAGAATGACTCTTGAAGTGCTTTGCAAAACCAATTCCTCCTTTCATTTTCTTAGTGTTGTTATAATACTCTCTTGCTAAGACTATGACAGTTACCTTGTCACAGGTATGCCCACATACATTCCTCTCCACACATACACACATTATTGCCAAGGAAACCATATATTTAAAAACAGATTTGATATTATTACTTCTAAAAAAAAAGTATCATTAGATTTTTATGTTAGACAGAATAGAACTATGATGTCCATCAACAATATCCATCGTCTGGCTCTAATTTGCAATTTTCGGTCTCATTTTGGTTACTCTCTTCACAGTAATACACGTGGTTAAGCTATTTGCCCTCCCCAATGCAGTTATTCTGCTTCACAAGCATATGGTTAAACCACCAGCTTAGTATGGATTACTACTTTCAATCTCCATTAAAATCTCACACTTCTTTATATATATATATATATAATTGATTTTTTACAGAGAGGAAGGGAGAGGGATAGATAGTTAGAAACATTGATGAAAGAGAAACATCAATTAGCTTCCTCCTGTACACACCCTACTGGGGATGTGCCCGCAACCATGGTACATGCCCTTGATTGGAATCGAACCTAGAAACCTAGAAACCTTGTCTGCAAGTTGACACTATCCACTAAGCCAAAATCTCACACTTCTTGCACTCAAAATTGTACCTCCTGGAAAAGCTTTCATATAGCCTTCTGCCCAGTATAGAGTTCTTAGTATTCCCATTAGCTCTGGGAAGTTTTCTTATAATATTCATTTCATAATTTCCTCTATCTTCTGTATTCTTTCTTCCAGGAACACTGGTTCAAGTTGGATATTTATGGATTTTTTATATTTCTTCTGTACTTCATGTCTTTTCTATTATATATATATATATATATATATATATATATATATAATATTTTTTTATTGATTTCAGAGAGAAAGGGAGAAGGAGACAGAGAGAGAGAGAGAGAGAAAAGGAGAGAAATATCAACGATTAGAGGGAATCATTGATCAGCTACCTTCTGCACTCTCCACATTGGAGTTCAAGCCCACACCCCGGGCATGTGCCCTGACAGGAAATCGAACCATGACCTCTTGGTTCTATGCTCAACTATTGAGCCATGCAGCTGGGCTATCATATATTTCATTGGGTGGGGTATCTGTTTATCTATGTCCTGAGAGATTTCCTAACCGTTTACTTCCATCTCATTTAATTTCAACAATCATTTTTAACTTTTGGGGGAGTATTTTTCAAATTATCTGGTTGTTTTTGTTCTTGTTTTATTAATGTCATATTGTCTCATTTCTGCGGAGATACTAATTGGATGGTATATGAAATTTCTTTTGTTCCCTCATTTATCTTGACCTTTGTTCATTATGCTGCATTTTTTGTGATTCTTGGTTGACCCTTCAGATGTTTGAATGAGAGGTTAGAATGAGGGATAGGATTGATTTAAGGGTGAATGGGTAGGAAGCCAGTTCTTGCACCAGTAGCTTCCTAATTGTTAGAATGAATAGGGATTTGTTTGTTGGATCCAGTAATTCACCAGTTGCCCTGATATTTCCTTCAGTCTCTTTAGAGAAAGACCTCACATTATTTGCCTTAGATTATAAATAGTCTCACCTACAACCTAAAGAGATGTATTGTAGATTTTTGAGACAGGAAACTAACAAGGTAAGATTAATTCAGAGAATATGCTGGTGTGGGAGACACTAGAATAGGGAGACTTTAAATGTTAGTGAAGAAATTCTTACACTTATCTTCTTGTAAGATAATTAGGACCTGAAGTAGGGCATTAAAAACCCAATGAAATGATTGGGGCAAATGAAGAAATTATGAAGATAAAATGGCACATGTTTCAATAAGTAGTTTGGGTAAAACTAAGGATTGAAACCAGTGTGACTAGAACAATGGAGGCACCTTTAATAAAAATTACCAAGTCAAGGAGAGAAGTTGATTTTTGTGAAGCGATATAATGTGCTAATTTCTCCCCCTATTTCAATAAACCTTTCCCATCTATGTAGGAGCAATCCTATCTAATAAAAGAGTAATATACAAATTAACCATCACTCTGCTACACCCACAAGCCATGCTCACCAGCCAATCAGGAGCGAGTATGTAAATTAACCCATAGAGCAAGCAGGAGGCTTAGATTTCCCTGGCAATGGAGAAAGCCAAGCTTTCTGCACACCTTGGCAGCCCTAGGCCTCGACTCGAGGCTACTACATTTCAATTATAGAAGATCAATAAATCCCAACAAAACTGGCAGCAGCCACAGAGCTGGAGAGAGCAGGAGGCTTGAGTTGCTTCTGACGATGGAGAAAGCCAAGCTTCCCCAGCTCTGGCCTGCCTTGGCCTGCACTTAAGGCTACAAAGTTTCAATTATAGAAGATAAATAAATCCCAGATCCCAGGGCCTCTGCTTGGGTCACCAGGGCACGTGACTAGCCTGCAAACCACCATAGGCCCCTCACCCAGGCACTCCACTCCCCAAGGGAACCCCCACCCTGATCCAGGACACCCCTTCAGGGCAAACCAGCTGGCCCCCACCCATGCACCAGGCCTCTATCCTATATAATAAAAGAGTAATATGCAAATTGACCACCACTCCAACATACAAGATGGCTGCCCCTATGTGGTCAAAGATACTGCCCCCATGTGGACACAAGATGGCCAGCAGGGGAGGCCAGCTGGGAGGGACCAGGCCTGCAGGGGAGGGCAGTTGTGGGCCATCAGGCCAGCAGGGAAGGGCATTTGGGGGGGGACCCATGCCTGCAGGGGAGAGCAATTGTGGGGGATCAGACCTACAGGAGAGGGCAGTTAGGGGCAATCAGGCTGGCAGGGAAGCAGTTAGGCATCAATCAGGCTGTCAGGGGAATGAATAGGGGGTGATCAGGCTGGCAGGCAGAAGTGATTAGGGGCAATCAGGAAGGCAGGCAGGCAAGTAGTTGGAAGCCAGCAGTCCTGGATTGTAAGAGGGATGTCCGACTGCCCGTTTAGGCCCAATCCTGCTAAGACATCCCTCGAGGGATCCTATGTTGGAGAGGGTGCAGGCTGGGCTAAGGGACACCCCATCCACGAAATTTGTGCACCGAGCCTCTAGTTTTTTATATAATAGCAAAGATAGACTATTCTATGTGAATCATCTTTTTCTTGCAATGCCATTGTAGTCTCTTAGGGATGTTCTTATTTTTGTGTGAAGTATTTTGAATCTAAATTACCTTATGCAGTAATTTACAGAAGGTTGAGTGTATGATTGAATTTAAAGAACTATTTTTTCATAATATTATGAATAATATACAGAACTAGTGATCCATAAGGGATGGAAGTTTAGAGTTGGAAGGCCCAATCTAAATGGTCAATTATAAGTTTACTTATAATTTTTGATACCTGTCAAAAATTGTAATAATGGGAAGTGAAATAAAATCAAAATGGTGATAGTGCCTATGGACACTAGAAATGAGGATAAATAAGTAATGGAATTTTTACTGCAGAAACAAAACATATGAACAAACTGTGTCTATTCTTTTAATTGCAGTAGTTGACATATACTCCACTTCACCTGATTTAATAATCTGTTCTTTCTTGAGTAAGGAGTAAGCAAGGGAATGAAAGCAAAAAAACTCCATAATTCATGAGAGAAGGCTTAGGGGAAAGGAGAAGATTGGGATTGTTAAAAAAAAAAAAAAGCCACCGAGACCGGTTTGGCTCAGTGCATAGAGCGTCAGCCTGTGGACTGAAGGGCCCTGGGTTCGATTCCAGTCAAGGGCATGTACCTTGGTTGCAGGCACATCCCCAGTGGGGAATGTGCAGGAGGCGGGCTGATCGATGTTCCTCTCTCATTGATGTTTCTAACTCTCTGTCCCTCTCCCTCTCTGTAAAAAATCAGTTATATGTATATATATATTGCTTTAAAAATAATAATTGTTTTTATTTTAAAGGGTGTAGGCAGTTATGGTTTTTGTTTTGTTTTTTGGATTTCTACATCGCATCAGACAGCAGAAAAAGTGCTGCCAGTTGCAGACTTCCCCTGGAAGGGGTTTGCAGTGTCAGGTGACCTGTTAAAAACCCTGTTTTCATGTATCATATTACTTTCACAATGAATACACGCCTTTTGCGTTGAACTTTGAAGTATTGTTTCTATTTGTTCCATATAATCACTTGCTTATTTGTATTTATTGAACTGCCTTTTGACTTGCGAGGGGTAGAGATTTTCTGGTTCATTGTTTTGCTAAGTGAGCTAGTCATCTGTACTTATAAAGCAAGGGCTCTGGCATCAATTATGTCAGGAAATTGGTAGGTTAAACACAGTTACATAAGATTCTTATTTCAGTGTGGGGGAGAGGGGCCGGCATCTCAAAAATATTAGTATGATGACTAAGGAGAAACAGTATATTGTATAGTGTTTTACAAACTTATTGACCAGAAAATCCCTTCATGGAGTCTGTTTTGGAACCACTGTTCCTCAGAATACATGTGGGGAAACTCAAATTCCTTAAGTTTACAGATACATAGAGAAGAGATAAAATGACTCATTAGCAGCTGCACACTTGGACCAACGTCTCCAACCGTATTTTATTTTTGTACCCTTTGGCCCCTAAATTCAGAAAAAAAATCTTTTAAGACTACATGATATTTCAAAATAGATCTGCAAAATATACACAAAGGGGTTTGAAGAAATAAATTAATGATTTTCAAACTTTTTTTTTTAGTATATTTTGAATTGGCACATTTACTTTGACAAAAGGGGTAAGATCCAAAGAGCCAGTTCACATTTGTAAGCAAGGTTACACTTTTGTAATCAGAAAACTTTTTCCCCAAAAAATCAACTATCTTTCTTGCTATAAAAATATATTTCCTTTCAAGTTATAAAAAGTTCACACAGTACAATCAGATGTATTATCTAAAAGCTTCCCCACTTTTCCAGAAAAGGACTGGAAAATGACTTTGTTGTTCCAGATTCCATCTCTACATACATAAACATGTAACTTTTAAAGACTTCTTTAATCTTAATTTTTTAAATCAACAGTTTTACATGTTTATCTTCCTACGTTAATACATGCAGATCTTTAAATGGCTCAATGATACTACATTCTATAGCTCTACTACAATTTATTTAATCAATTTACCAATGATGGACATTAGGGTAGTTATTTTCTGACCAGAAAGTGCTGTGGTAAATTTTGATATAGGTTTGTTTTCTTTCTTTCTTAACCTTTGTGTGAGTATTTCTGTAGGAGAGTCCTTGAAATGGAATTGCTTGGGTCAAAGAATATACACATTTAAATTTTTGTAAGTATTATCAAATTGCCTTTAAAAATGGTATTAGTTTATTCTCTCACTGCCAGTATTGCAACAGTAAACTTTAAAATGGCATACAACCGTCACTGAACTCAAACAAAAAAAGACTTTATACTGAGTAACAAAGAATATTGTGCTATATTAATTTTACAATTATAGAGATAATTTATAAAACATTGATAATCATGATCTCTCTTTCTCTCCCCCTCCCTCCCCTGCTCTTTACAGAGCAAATTATTCATGGAAGGATTTAGAAGCCTAAAAGAAGGAGAACCAGTGGAATTCACATTTAAAAAATCTTCCAAAGGCCTTGAATCAATACGGGTAACAGGACCTGGCGGAAGCCCCTGTTTAGGAAGTGAAAGAAGACCCAAAGGGAAGACACTACAAAAAAGAAGACCAAAGGGAGATAGGTAGGTTATCATTTTAATTTGTGAGGTGATGAGCTTCTTGTATTTAGGAAAGACTTTTGAACATTAATTTATATTTCTATGTTATTGGACTTCATATAGTCTAACAAAAATAACATGCCACCACTGTGTAGCTGAATGGAATATGGGCTCTCTTGCAGTTTGAGCTACCTGCAGCTCATTCTGAACGGAGCGCTCAGCATTGCACACTGATGAGTCGGTCCCCTGCCACCATTTTCATGAGATTGTTCTGAGACCACAAATGAAGTTGGAGTTTTCAACAGACAGAAATGCCTGTCTGTCTATCCCAACACCTCACCTCTTTTTTCAAAAGGAAAAATGCCTATTGTTTTGCCTATTTTTAATGGATAACTCATATACAGAAAATTCAGATCATATTTAAAAATAAATAAGTTAGGGGAAAAAATCACTTGAAATACAAACTGAGATGGGAATTATAATGTTATGCAATTTTTTTTAAACTTGCATTTGTTTTTTACTTAACATTATGTCACGGAACATTTCATGTCAATTATTAGCACCTACATAGATAGCTTGTCACAGTGTGAATTAGTCTTTGGGCTGTTCCAGTTTGGCAATCATAAATAGAATCACTACAAACATTTGGGGTGCCACTGTTCAAGAAACATAAGTTTTTCATTTATCTCAGAGTAGGATTGATTGATAATATAGTCATAGCTATATATTTACCTTTATAAGAAGCTGCCAACATCTTTTCCTGAGTGATTATATTGTTTTGAAGCCCCACCAGCAATATATGAGAGTTCCAACTGCTCTGCATCTTTGTCAGCATTTGGTATTGACAGTATTTTTTATTTTAACTATTGTAACATGTAAATATGTCATCATGGATTTAATTTTCATTTCCCTAATGGCTATTGATATTGAGCTTCTTTTTTTTGTTTGTTTTTGTGTCATCTTTTTATTTTCTTTGGTTTATACCTTTTGCCCATTACTGGATTGTGTGTTTTCTTCTTATTCCATTTTGAGAGCTCTTTATATAACTGTAAATAAAAGACCTTTGTCAGACATATGGTTTGCAAATCTTTTTTCTGAATTTGTGGGTTATCTTTCCAATCTCTTAAACATCTCTCACAGAGGAAAAGTTTTAAATTTTGATAAAGATATTTATCAGTCTTTTATGTTATATTTATATGATGTCTTATTTAAGAAATCTTTGCTTAACCCTAGATCACAGAGATTCCCCACCCCCCATGTTTTCTTCTTGTAGGTTTGTAGTTTTACATTTACATCTATAATCTTTCTAGAGTATACTTTTGCATGTAAGGTGTTTGGGTTAGGTTGAGGATTTTTTTTATATGAATAATATGAATTGTTCAAGCACTATCTGTTGAAAAAAATACCCTTTCTCTTTAAATGTTTCTAAATTAGAAAATTTAATCTACTTTCTATCATTTCAGGTTAAAATATTAAATCTTAAAGTTTTTATTATAGGCAATTAAAACCTTCAACAAATTCAAAATTTGGTTCCATCACTCAAAAGAACTTACTTGTTCAATTCTAATCTATATTATATATATCAAATTTGTTATATATATAATTTGTTCAATTCTAATACATAAATTCAATTCTAATACACATATGATAAAAACTCATTTTGTGAAGATTTATGGCAAGAAACATAAAATAATTTTAAAAATTTTTGCCTTAGTTTTGAGTAAACTAGTTACCAAATTAAGTGGGGTTATCTTTTCATTCTGTCTTAAAATTGTTCTGAATTTAGTGTTTAATTACTAGTGTCCAGTTACCCAGCGGCAGAATTATCTTGTTTTATTTTAAATCCTCCACATTTAAAGTGTTTTCTTAAAGTTTCAAACGTAATAATTTTAGATTTATTTTTGCTGTTTAGTTTTTCTTATGCTCATTATCAAAGAGTAGAGATTGACTAATCCTTACAACAATCTCTTTATAGTAAAATGAAGGCTGTAAAGAAAAAATATTTTAAAACTCTATATTCTCACAAACTGGCCTACACTTACGGTTTTATTCTTTAATATACCACAATTTACTATTAGAAAAGTAAGTATTTTTTAAAAGAAGAAGTTATGGGGGAAGAATGAATATTTATGTGTTTGTCACTGTTGATGTTTAGTATTTACATGAAATCATCATGTCAGCCTATAACATATAATTAAATATTTTATGTAATAAAATTTTAGTTTATATTAACAAATATGTTTTATTTATAAACAGCATGTATACTAAAATAACTCATTTGGAAATCTTTCTATGTAGGTTAAGTTATTTTAATTATTAATAATTAAAGAATAAAAACAACATAATTTTTAAAGTCAGTTGAAATGCATGCATACATGATAGATATATATATGTTGGGTATATAAATATAGCTTCATATTTTTTTAATTATTCATGGTGGGTTTTTTTACCTCCTTTTTTATTCTGATTTTTTTCCTTGGATAGTGACTATCTTCTTTGTTCTCTTTAACCTTCCACATTTTTTGACCCAACCACATAGTCCAAGAAGTGCTATTTATAATGCAGGTTTCTTTTCAACAATGTTGACTTGAGATTTATAAAATAACTTAGAAAAGAATACCATTGTTCTACTGCTTTCATTCCATTTCAGGCAATATTTTATTTGCATCACTGCATTAGTACATGAGTAAGCTTTTTCATTTTCTATATGAGTTGAAATTTTAATGTTTGTTTTTTTTTTTAGAGTGAAGGGTAATTGTTAAATAGTTTAGTGGTAATGTTTTTGGCTTATAAGTATAGGAAATAAGTTTAATTTGATCATATTAGAAAGTCTTGTTCATTTAGCATTTTTAAGATGCTGTTCCTTTAGACTTAAAATTGATTATGAAATGTGGCATTTATTTTAGTCCACTATTAAAATAATATGAGAATGACATATTATATTTACTGTTTATAGTCAGAAAGACCAAGGTGAACATGAACGGAAACTCATTACATATACATACACACACACACACACATAAATATATATAATTTATTCTTAGCTCAGAAGAGCTAACTTGCCCTTTTAAAAATAAAAGTGAAAGTGTATGATTACTTTTACAGGACAATAATTTTGTGTTTCAAATTCTTTTAATTTGCAAGAAGGTTTGGAAGCCATAGGTAATCTTCTTTATTGAAGGAATGTATATTTTGATTTGTTTATTTAAAAATATTCTTTGGATGTCCATTTACCTTAAGAACACTCAAAACTTGTGGTAACCCTTCTCTAACACCTCCACCCGCACTCCACACACACACACACACACACACACACACACACACACACACACACACTCTCTCTCTCTCTCTCTCTCTCTCTCTCTCTCTCTCTCTCTCTTCTCTCTCTCTCTCACCCACACCTCCATAGCAGGATAAACTCTTTTAGACATTATCTTTGTGGTATAATTTAAAGTTTTTCAGATTCTTTATAGCTAGGAATTCAGGATATTTAAAATCTACATAGAATGCCATAAAGTAATAAATCTATACATAGGTATATGATACAATTATATTAAGGATATCTGTTTTACATGAAAAGTTCTTTCAGTTATTTTATTTTTATATTTATTATATATGAGAATCTGCTCCCAAAAGAAAAATAAAATTGCTCTTTAAGTGGTAGAGATATTTAAAAATATAAATCAACAAATTCCAATAAATAACAGTTTCACCCTGATACTTGTGTGATTAGACTTAGGAATTTGCTGTTTCGTAGGTTCCTATTGTGAAAGAGAAATCTCTCAGGCATGAATTGATAGTCCAGATCCTTTGAGGTCTGTCTATTCTGACCTATGACCCCTATTCTTACAAGGTCAACATCTGAGGGCAGGAGATTAAGGCAGTTTAAAGACCGAATGGTAAATGGAATGGAAAAATTAGCCAGCACATTTTGGTTGCAAAACATCAAAGTCATCAAATAGTTTGCTTATTTTAAACCTGGCTTATGGGTGTAACAAGCTAATTTTATTGTGTTTGTTAGAATCAGAAAAATTTAGTAATTTTAACTCACTTCAAGAACCTATTTATATAATAATATGTGTTGACTATATAATATGAATTAGGTTCATAAAGTTTAACTTCAAAATATCAGGAAATGCAAAAATAATTTGTCACAGTGTCAATACATTTCAGTCTTGTGACTAGTTTGGGTATTTAATTTAAATTTAAATTAGGAAAATATTTACCTTAGTTTTTAGTATGAAATTTTAATTTATCAACAATGTTAAATAAGATACATACACCTATATCAGCTGATAATTTCAGGTGACTCAGGATTTAGTTGTAATTCTATTCTCTTGACTTTTAAGGTAAGTCTGGTTTTAAAAGTTAGTGGTAGAAAATAGAAAAAAGTAAATTGATCAGGCAGAGACAGCTTGTTCTTTTTTTTTTTTCCTGCTACTTTGCTCTTTTAATTTTACTTCTTTCCCTCTTTAAACTGCTCCTCATGCCCTTGATTATATGCTTTTCATTGTAATTTCACAATATAGACCAGTAGATATCCCTTCTTAGTTCCTATTTTTGGTCCCTTGTAAGCAGTTCCCCAGCACCCTTTATTTTACATTTGTTTGTATCCTGGACAGCTGTGAATTTGCATCTTCTGCTTCCTACTAATGACTGGCAAGGGCTGGAGCTGAATAACTGAACTGTTGCATCCAACTTTCCATTCATTCATACAGTGACCAAGGAAAATAGTAAAACCAATAGAATACCCAAGTCTCCTTAATTCTTCTACATTTTTTACTCTGTCTCACATTTACCTTATTATAGTCTTAATTTTAGTGTGGTTTTCCAAGTCCTTTCTTCTTGTGATTATTTGGCCAGAGATCTCCTAATGAGGCAATTATAGTTGTTTCCTTCATTCACATTATCTTAGCAGATGCTCTCCCTGCTGTGACCTCTGTTCAGAGCGGCAGACAATGTGCCATTCTCATCACCCTCTCTCTGCAAGACATTGTGTGGGGCCGAGCTTCATTGGGCACTGCCTAGGTCTCCCAAGGTGCCTGATGGGAATAGTCAGAAGCCAAGTGGCAAATTACCACAATTTTAGGTTGATTTTCTGATTGCTGTTTTATTCTAAGCATAATAAATAGCTAAGCAATGCATGCAGAAATTCAGGAAAAAAAACTAATAATATTTCAAGTAGAAATTGTGTTTAAAAGAAACTTTACATAGCTTTCTTCCTTTAGACTCTGGTCTTGGTAAAAATGAGATCAATTATTTATTGGATAGTTTCTATACAAGGGATTATGAGAATTGGGTAATATTTAAAATTTTTGAGTTGTTTTCAAAAAAGGAAATTAATTTATCCTTTAATATTAAGTATATATACATTTAATGAGCATCTGACATTGTGTGGAGTGTCACTTTAAAACTCTAAAAACATTCTCATGTTTATATCTGCTATAATATCCAATTTGTTCCTGTGTGAATAGAATAAAGGCTAATCAAAATGAAAAATAATCAAGAGAAAATTTCCTTATTTATGCTGCTAAATCCCTCCACTAATATATGAGTGCTGTACCCTAAGCCTAAGTAATAATTCAAGGAGTTACAAAGTATTTAGCATCCTCTGGCTAACCTTTTTTTATTCTCCATTAATTAAGAGCACAAGTCAGTTCTATTCTGATGAATCTGAAGAGCCTGTGTAGTGATTTTTGTAAATGTACACTGGAATTTTAATATTTTGAAACAGATTAAGAACTAGGACTTGAATTACTCTCATAAAAAGATTTTTCTTTTTATTCATGTAAATAGAATTGCCTTACTTACATTATAATTTATAACAATATATAAATTATATATATATATATATATAAATTATATATATAACAATATATAAATTACAATCTTCACTTAACAATACAAAGTAGTAATTTAATAAAAGCATATCTCATTTTTGTAAAATCAGATTCATAAGTTTCCCTATAAAGTCATATTGTTAATATGTATTTTCATATAATAAAGGGCTATTTTTAAATGCAGGTGCTTTGTATATAATCAGACAATAGATTTTAAATTTAGAAAATATTTTGTAAAAGGAAAAGATGGACTTACTGGTTGAGCATCAACCTATGATCCAGGAGTCCCAGTTCGATTCCTGGTCAGGGCACATGCCTAGGTTGTAGGCTCAATTCCCAGTGTGGGGCCTGTAAGAGGCAGCTGGTTAAAGATTTTCTCTTCTCCCTCTCCCTTCCTCTCTGAAATAAATAAAAATATTTTTTTTATAAAAAGTAAGATTTTACCTTAGTCTTTAGAGATACAATCAATTTTTTAAATGGGATAATTACCAGACTTTATTTGTATAAATAACTAGAGACCCGGGGTCCCTCAGTCTGGCCTGTGTCCTCTCGCAATCCAGGACCCCTCCCTGAATGTTGGATAGCCAGTTTTGGCCTGATCCCTACAGACCTCATCCAGATAGGAAGGAGCCCAATCCTGTGCATTGAGTGTCTGTCCCCTGCTGGTCAGTGCGCTTCATAAGCGACCAGTCATTCAGTTGCTTAGGCTTTTATATATATATATATTATTTTAAGAAAGGCTTACGTGTTGGGTATGAATTTCTAATTATTTTCATTATTTCTTAGATAACTTAAAATTTTAATTTTCAATTTGCTTCAAGAGTTATTTCACACAATTGGAGATATAGGAGTCACTAGTCTTTCAAGTATAAGTAATATGAACCAGTTCATAATGGCTTAAGTCAGTTTATTCTCAAGTGTAGTCACTAAACTGGCATCAGCATCACCTGCGATGTTTTTAGAAATAAAAATTCTGAAGCTTCATCCAGACTTATCCCAGGGTATGGGTTCCAGCAGTCTGTTGTTTTGTTGTTGTTGTTGTTGTTGTTGTTGTTGTTGTTTTTAACATACTGCAGGTAATTTTGATGCACCCTGAAGTCTGAGAACTATTGAACAAGAAGGGAAAAAAAATGAAATTTATTGACTCGCGTAACTTATAACTCCAGGAATTAGAATTATTTCAGATACATCTGGATTTGAGTGCTCAATTAAAGTGCCAGGAAGGCTAGAATTGCCAGCAGTTCGGACAAAAGCTTAGATTGATTTTATTGATCTAACATAGTGTGACACTGATTCCATAGACTTGAGTTATTTGCCTACCCCTTGAGCTGAGGAGTGAAGTGAGTCCTATCTAAACCATAAGAATTAAAATAGGGGAAGGAGGCCTCTTCCAAAAGAAAATCAAGGTGCTACTATAAAAACAGATAATGAATGAAGTTAGGCAAAAACAACTATGATGTCCATAAAACAGTGCTATTTAAAGTAGCTAGCCTGCAAACTGTTTGTTTCCGTTTTCCAGCAACACAGGAGCTTGCGATCACGTAAATCAACAAATCACTTCCTTCATTGAAAAAGTCTTGTTGCAGAACAATGTCACCTCTTGTAAATACTCATTTCTTTATGTGTTTAGAAATTTTCTTTTGTTATTTGTTTACCTTACGTATTTCCTTTTCTCCTTCTGGAACTCCTGTTAGTCAACTGTTAGTGCTCCTAAATTGGACTTTATAGTTTCATACCTTTCTCTCAGCATTTCCAGTATCCTATCTTGCTTTTTGTTATAAGATCGTTTTTTCTTAAACGTACAAAATATTGCGTTCTCAGATGTGGCTATCTCTTCTTACTTTTTTTTTTCTTCTTTTTCTATTCAGTTTTAAAATTTGAAACTGTTTGTAGTTCCAGAGGGCCTTTCCTCATTTTCTAAAAGTGCATCTTTCTTCCCTGGATTACATTGTTCCTGTGTGTGTGTGTGTGTGTGTGTGTGTGTGTGTGTGTGTGTTTTTAAAAATCTCCAATGGTGGTTTTTCTTCCCTTAACAAGAAAATAGAGCTGGCTTTTAGCATTTCGTGAGCAGAGGCAGATATCTGAGCTCTGGAATGTATAGTTTCTGCCCTTTTGAGCTGGCAGTAAACAAACTATCAAA
This sequence comes from Lasiurus cinereus, assembly GCA_011751065.1. Classification (NCBI taxonomy): domain Eukaryota; kingdom Metazoa; phylum Chordata; class Mammalia; order Chiroptera; family Vespertilionidae; genus Lasiurus; species Lasiurus cinereus. The sequence continues at coordinate 31,335,770 of JAAGEH010000018.1, read as the reverse complement.
CCATGACCCTCCTGCTAAAGGAGATAGGCAGAAGGAGGATGGATGACTGGGAAAAGAACCTCTCCGTATCTTTCCTGCTCAGTGAAGATATATTCCATTTACCAAATGGAAAAGAAAAATAAAACACTTGGGAATAAAGCTTAATAAGGAACCTCAATGGAGAAAATGAAAACTACACACTGTGAGCATAAAATAAACGTTTAGTAAATTTAAACACATGTGTAAAGTCCATCCTGGGGTGTAGTGTGTTTCTTCTTTTATTTTTTTGATATTTTTTTTCCTAAATAGGGTTGATTTTGTGTAATTTTGTAATCAGCCACAAACATATTCTATGATGACATCCTTCCTAACTGGATAACAAATGTCCTTTTGGTCTTAAAAATAGATTGTTCACTCTTCGATTCTTACATTTGATAAACTACTGTATATCTCGGATACTATTTTATGTAAAGACATAATCTAAAATAGTTTATACAATTAATTTCACCATCATTGTTTATAGTATCTTTGCATTTATATGCTTATTCTTCTAACAATTATGAAAGATCTTGTCAGTTTTCTTCTCTTTGCCATTATAGACAGAAAATAAAAAATTCCAAACTCTCACCTGTGTTCAATGAAAGACTAAAAAGAAAAAGACTACAAATAAGTACTATCTCCTGGTACATTTTATTTTATTTATTTTTTTAAATTCTCACCTGAGGATATTTTTCCATTGATACGTAGAGAAAGGGAAAGACAGAGAAATATTGATGTGAGAGAAACATCAATTGGTTGCCTCCTGCACGCATCCTGACCAGGGCCCAGGCCGGGGTGGAGTCTGGCAACCAAGGTGCATTCTCTTGACCAGAATCAATCCCGGGACCCTTGTGTAGGCAGGTCAATGCTCTATCCACTGAGCCAAACCAGATAGGGCTCCTGTTATCTTTTATACCTTCTAAAAAAAATCAGACAATACTGAGCAATGCAATATGGAAACTGAAAGATGATGAAATAGTAGTATCCAAACAAGTTTACCTCCTTTCACTACATACACCTGCTAGGATATTATTCAAGATTTTGTTGTTAGAAAAAAAACAATAGAAAAATTATTCAATGAATTTGTTTCTTTTGTCTTACTAAGATAATAAATTCTTCATGTAAATTTCTACCAGTCAAATTCAAAGGAGACCAAAGGAGATGAAAATTCGATGGTTCAAATACTCAAGGAATTGTCTTCAACACAAGCCAATTTTGGCTTATAGTCTATGCACACATAAATTGATTAATGTGTAGGCTCTAGTCCTATTAGATAACATTAAGATAATTTGGGCATGTGAAAAATCATTCTGTCCCTGTCCAGGGACCCATCTGCTCTTCTCATACCTACACCTTCAGTTTTTCCCTCTGGCCTTGGTTTGAAGGCTTTATATCAGTGGTCATGTGTTCACAGGGTCACAGCCTTAACATGTTCAAATAGGGAAACCAGCTCTCCTTAAGGGAACAATGGCCAGCAAAAAGATCTGTAGGAACTCCCAGCAGCCTGACTATCAGGCTTTCGTCACATAAAAGGCAGGATGACACGAAGGGCACTACAACCTATAAGGAAGAAAGGGAAGTAATCATGAGACCTTAAACTTTAATTTTCAAAATCAGACCTACATGGAGAAGAGATAATATCACAGTTTACAGAGGTTATCTGAACTTAGTGGTAATTTTTCTGGTTCAATTTTCACCTCCCTACCCACATGGTGAACCATTTAAGAAATGCTGATTCTTGGTAAAGGGCAATATATAGTGAGCCACAGGAAGACCACTTGGACTAGTAGGGGAAGTGGACAGAGGTCATTTACTTTTTGTCTGCACCTCATCATTTTCTTCAGCAGTAGCTAGTGCTGGAACAGATCAAATTTATCGATCATTAGAAGCCTCTCCTTGTTGATTTCAGCGCAATAGTTTTAACTCCATCCGATTCCTGAGTAGCTATTGAGTTGGTTTGGCACAATCTCTTTTTGCCTCTTGCACATGAGTTAATACTGAGGGTACATGTTAACTAGCAACGTGCTCCAGGACAACAGGTCTCTATACAAATTTGTAGGCTATTCGCATAAACTTTGTGTATATGGAAAATGTACATATAATTCTTATTAATTCAGTGATCTAGCAACAATTCAGTAGCAATATTAATTTAGTAATACAACAATAAGGGGGTATTTTGTGTGTTTTTTAAAATATTTTATTGATTTTTTAAAGAGAGGAAGGGTAAGGGATAGAGAATTAGAAACATCAATGAGAGAGACAAATCGTTCAGCTGCCTCCCGCATACCTCCCACTGGGGATATGCCCTCAACCAAGGTACATGCCCTTGACCGGAATCGAACTGAGTCCCTTCAGTCCACAGGCTAACGCTCTATCCACTGAGCCAAACCAGTCAGGGCAATAGGGAGGTATTTTGATACTTTATCTTCATGGAAAGTAATTCTACCATCATTATTACTTGCATTAAAGATAACTCAGTCATGCCGAGACCGGTTTGGCTCAGTGGATAGAGCATCGGCTTGCGGACTGAAAGGTCCCGGGTTTGATTCCTGGTTGGAAGCATGTACCTTGCTTGCGGGCACATCTCCACTGTGGGGTGTGCAGGAGGCGGCATATCGATGTCTCTCTCTCATCGATGTTTCTGACTTTCTATCTCTCTCCCTTCTTCTCTGTAAAAAATCAATAAAATATATTTTTTTTAAAAAAGATAACTCAGTCATGGTAGCTTCAAAGCTTTCAATAAACTATTTGGCTAAATAATAATGATAATAGTAATAATAAAACTAGGGTAATAATGATCATTAAAACATCTTTTAATCTAGCCCTCTTTTACATCTAGCTTGCAAACAACTAGTTTGCACACTTGAAATGTTATCTAACCTTCTTCTATACAGTTCCTCAGTCACGCCATTGAAATTGATTCTTGACCTGTATACCTCTTTCTTTTCTTCAAAATTTCTCATGCTGTCTCTTCCTTCTGTGTGATTAAATATGAGCTAGTCACTTTTTTGTTTTGTAGTCCTTATATTTATATCTAAGGTTTTTTTTAATACTTAAGGTAGTTTTTTTATGTATTTTAAATTCTTCCATATACTCTTTTGATGTTTACATTCACTTCTCTAGATGAACTATTGCTTCACCTATCAAGTAATCATGATGACATTCCTCTTTTAAACTTTTATGCTTTTGGCTAAATGTTTACTAGTAGTAAAAAAAAAATTAATGTGCATACAAAGAAAAAGATATCATTTTAGAATGACTTGTGAAGTAATGCCAACCGTAAAAATTAAGCTGTTTAACAGAGCCAAAGCCTAAAACAAATCATGAGATGACCAAGAAAGAAACATTTATAAAAGTTGACAGAAAAGCAGCCGTAGAATTGTATTTCTTCAGGCCGAACCAGTGCTTATTTACAGCAGATGTCACACCTCTGACACTGGCGGGTGTGAAATGTTCTGGTGAAAAGCAAGCAGCTCTGGGGGTTTTAAGTTTTCAGCGTGGCTGCTGTCATGGATAAATGAGCTAACGTTTTCAGATCGCATATGTGATCTGAGTCTTTCATCTATGCGAACACCTAATTGTGGCCATTTCAAGATAAATATGAAATGTCTTTCCTTTCTTTCATATTTGATCCCAGCACCAACCTTCTAAAAATACACTATACCTTGAAGGTCAGCATGAGCAAATATGGCAGATAAACTGGCCTAGGTTTCAGCCAGGATTAATTTAAATCTAACGTTTGGATAGTTACAACACTACCACTTCAAAACTGCATGTGGCTTTTATGTAAAGTGTGTGTGAGTATGATGCCCCGACCTGGACATTCCTCCGTGGTTCTGTTGGGATCATCAAAGCCGTGCTGACAGAGTGCCCACTGCCTGTGAGGTTGGGTCCTATATCATAACAAACTTTTACTCCCAAGAAATTGGAAAGCATTAAGCTCTCTGTGTTAGCACATTTTTCTCCTTGTTTTTTCAACTTTTCCATTAGGCAGAACAGATTATCAGTCTGGGATTTATTTTTTTATCATTTGAACAAGAGATAACATTTTTGTTTCAAATACAGCTTTAACTTGTGATCCGAAATTTATTATTAAGCTCTTTCTTAACTTATGGTACAAAATAGCAACTTCTCAACAAATGGTTTTTTGTTTCATGGTATTGTCACAAAGTCCTCCAACTACTTTTAAATATGATGGAATGAAATACAAAAATGTCTGGCTTATCATTAATTATACCTGATTGAAATGTCCTAAAATGGAAAAGACTTCCTTTTGCCCCATTTCTCCAATGATTTCTCTTCCGTCCCGTGTCCTCTTTTATCTCTTAAAACTGCTACGTGTTCCATCCGTGCCTCTCTTGATATGCTGCACTGCCATTCATCACACATCTGTCCCCCACATTGTCCATCTTATCTTGATTCCATGAGATGATGAAAGGTTTGTGATTAGAGCTATTGCTATACTTTAGCTGGTTTCCAAGATACTTTGGGGTGCATTTTTAGCTGGCATTACCATATAGATGACATTGGCATTAATCAGGAAGTGTCCAAAAACTAAAAACACAAGATAATCCAAAAAGCAGTGAAGTGAAGATATCAAACAAGATAAAATATGTAACTGTATATATATCTTACCAATCAGTTAATGAGTCATATTGATTTCATTAGGATCTACTACATATTACATGCTTGTGTTTTTCTTTTTCATTTGAACTTACGAAAATGATTGCATGGATATTATAAATACTTGAATCCACTAACAGACAAGATATTTAGATAATTTCTCATCATAGAACCAGATAATAAATGAGGTTAGAACAATGGTAAGTTAAGAAAAAGCACCCTTTGGCCCTAGCCAGTGTGGCTCAGTTGGTTGAGCATCATCTCATGCACCAAACTGTCATTGGTTCCATTCCTGGTCAGGGCACATGCCCAGGTTGTGGGCTCCATCCTCAGGAGGGATGTGGAAGAGATAGCCAATCAATGTTTCTCATCGATGTTTTTATATCTCTCTCCCTTACTCTATCTCTAAAATTAATAAAAACATATTTAAAAAAGAAAAAGCACCGTTTGAACTCAGTACAGATCCCAAGTCAGTTTAGTAAATGATCTGAAAATTGAGATTTGGGGGAGACAGAGTATTCATTTCCACTGCCAGCAGTTCTAGAGTTTGAAAGCACATTCAGTTCCAGGCCAACACAGACAGGCCCTTGCTTACTAGTACTATGAGTAGAACGAGGCAATACAGAACCATCCAAACATCTACCAGTTTATCTTGCACCAGAAAGAACTGAGTGGCAGTTGTAGTGGTCACATTTTGCTTTTTAAAGATAATATTGCGAACCTAGGATTGTAGACATCTATTACGGACTTTCTTCCCCTCTAAGTATAGGAAAGAGTACACAGTAGTTACTTGATCAGTGGCACTCTTTTAGGCAATATGTAGTTTAAATAGCAGAGCTTTGGAAAATCCTATGGCTAATAGATTTTATTAAAAGCAGTGATCTTGTTATTATATTCATATCCAGAAGAAAGTAATTTTCTACTTAAGAACCAACAGAATGTGGCTATGTCAGTGCTAAACTCAGGTTTTGCATGCTAAACAAGTGTATATCCTTTTGAGAGCTATTTTAGATGCAGGCAACAGCAAATAGAGAATTAAAAGAGTTGTTATGGGAAATCAATGAATGCTCATTGGTAATGATGGTCGAAGTTTAGAGAAAGCATCAATCGATTCAAGAGCTGTAAATTATCACCCATTCTGATCACATGGGTGCCTACATTGAACCCATCCTTGATTGATGAACTAAGAATTGAATAATGGCCTAAGAAAAAGAGAATCCACTTCTGAAGCTAAACTCAGTAGATTTGTGATGTTCTGCTCCCGCTCCTCCCCCTCTCCTTCCCCTCCTCCCACAATAAACAGGGTTTACTGATGGTAAAAGGTTGTGGGCTTTTATGCTGTCAAAGTCTAAAGTTTTGCTCCCAGTAAGGAAATAAGATATATACAAACCTTTCCTCTTTCCCCCTCCCTTCCTCCCTTCCTCTCTCTTTCCCTCCCTCCCTCTCTCCCTCTGTCCTTCCCTTCCTTTTTTTCTTCTTCTTTTCTGGGGCATCAATGACCTATTGAAACAGTATTTTGGGATATTCTGTTTGAACCACAGTCCTTATGGATAAAATTATAGAGTAATCCCTTGGAAACGTTGTCAATCCCTTGAAACTCGGGTTGGTACATGGCTGTGGTTCTCAAGGGGCATCGCACTCCTGTCTCCTAGGAAGCCTTTAAAAAGTGCTGGTGGCCCCCACTGCTGACGTGGCTCAGTGGTTGAGTGTCATGTGATTAAAGGGAATGGAAAATTATTGAATGATTCTTGAGATAAAATTTTCCACATAGAAAGTACCAGAGGGGTAGAAATAGAACTGGCCATTGATAGTGAAAAGTCTGGACTGAACTAGTTTCAACCTTTCATCTCAAAGAGAGAATCTCACTTCCCCACATCATAGTAACAGAGCAGCAACCCAGATCTGAAGAACAATATGCTTCCAGTGTGTATCTCTCTCTCCTCTCTCTCCCTCTCCCTCTCTCTCTCTCTCTCTCTCTCTCTCTCTCTCTCTCTCTCTCTCTCTCTTTCTCTCTCTCTCTCTCCCCCCCCTTGCTTTAAATTCTCGTCCCTATATGTTTTTAGAGTTATAAATAATAAATTTACATCAATGTTGTTGGTTGTAATGTCTTTATGCAATTAAAATACAAATGAAATTATTTCAGTTAAAATTCTCTTCTACATAAACCCTCTAAGTCTTAATGTTTTTTCATCAATACAATAACCTATTTCATAGGTTTTGGGGGAGGGTTAATTATATCTTACATTAAAAACCTTTGTATAGTATCTGGGACATAATAAGATCTCAATAAATTGAACCTGTTATTTCTATTATTATCATGTAAATTCTGTTAATAGTATGTTCAGCCCTGCTGTGTATAGATCATTTTATTTTTAACATTAAGGTAATTGAGGGGGATATTGGCTTCTATATTTTAAAAAATACAAATAAAATTCTTCCTGGTGTTAAATATGTATTTGTTCCATACGAACCTTTTTAAAAGAACATAAATCACCATTAACTAATATTTTTGAAAACTCAATATTTTTTATCACTATATTTAGGAAGAATATATAAAATTTTATTTAAATGTTTTATTGTTTAATTGCCTTACCATCTTAGGAGTTTGGATGTAAGCAGAATGAAATAAAAGAAACAGAACTTCACATAAAAGAATAGGTTCCTTTGAGAAAGGTCAGAAAACGTGTGTGCTGTTGAAAGGCATTTCCAGCTGTGTGATTCACCAGAGTGAATTCTAACTCTCCTCTTGGTCTGGTGGAGCAGATTCTGTTGTGTGGACAAACAATATACAAGTGTACATTTAGATGGTTGGGAGCCATCAGAACAAAATAAGGAGTTCACCGGGAAGGTTGGTCTTAGGATCTATCTTTCTTACCCTTAAGAGATCAGAGTGGGCAGATTGCTTCTAAAAGAAGCTCCACTCTGGATCTTCCTCATCTTTCTTGGGTCGTCAGACAGCATCTCTGCCCATCCACCTCCCTCCTACCACCAGACTGGGATTCAGCACTCCCGTGTTGGTTGATTGACACACTGTTGAATTAGATGGCAAGTGTTCAGTCATATTAGAATAGAAAGCTATAGACTTGAGGAATGTTATTAGTATTATTTCTGGATTTTAGTTGGACTGTTAAGATTAAAAATGGTAAACAATCGCTTCAGAGTCAGTTACATTTTCCTCGAATTAGTTCCTGAAGTTCTTTCCAATCTGGCTTTTCTTTAGCCCTCTAACCTCCTGTTGAGAAATTCAATTGAATTTTTTTCTTCTCTCATTATTCTGGAGATTTTTATGTACTCCTTTTCCATATTCACCTCTTCTTCCCACCCCATAGCTTACACTCCCACCCCCAATCTACTCTTTCTCCCTGATGTTGCTTTATTTACTATTCTTTCAACATGTCCTTTCTGTTGAGGAGCTTACAGTACACTGTAATATCCTTATTCTTAATGCCTATACCAAACCCCAAACAATATAAATTTAAATTTCCAAGTAAATTCTTACTAAGCTAGCACTTTATAAATACTTAGAGGCATCTAAATTACATTTTTCTCCATTAAATTTTTAGACAGACAAATCTGGCTCTCTATCTGTGGTATCGCCCCTCTGCCCAGGATTTTTGAAAATCACTTTTGGGATCCAGGGGAGATACTAGTCCACAGTTGATGAATTGTTTCATTGAAGCTATTAAGGTATCATCTAAGAACCAATGTTTCTGTGTAATGTCTATAGAATCTAGTGGTCTTTAGTTGAGCTCAGTTCTAACCATTATGGTGTCACTCAAATATAATTTACTTATTTTGGACCCCCAAAATGTAAGTTTTTCAAGGATCTTAGCTGATCTGGTTTCTGAATAGGAGTTTCCATTTTTATTATGGAATCCTCAAAAATTTGGCTATGTTTTGGTTAACTTAGTAGGTGTTTGGGCTTAGTTTATTAAAACTCACTTAGTTATTTCCTAATGTAATTAATATTCCTAAAGCTATAAATCTAAAAGATGTGTTTTTATTTCTTTTTGTCATTTAGATGCTTCTATGTCTATCGTTGGCATTCTTCTTTCATTTAAAAATTTTAATCTTATTTTGATAGTCTTTTATAAATTGACTTTAATTTGATAATCTAGTTTCCATTTAAAGTATCTTATGAGAAGTAACTTAATAAGAATGTCCTATGCTAACTCTTTATAATGAAAGTATTAAAGGAATTTTATGAAGAATTTGATAGAGTTCTAAGATTAATCTGAGCATTCTAACTTATTTTTATCTTTAATACGTAAGAAAATATCCTTTGTAACATTGGTTGATCATTTTGTAAAATACTTAACACTAGTTAGGCTATGGAAATACACACAGAGTATGGTTCCTTCTACATAGGTTTTCGTTTGTGAGTCTATCCTTATACAGGGGTGAGCAAAAGTAGGTTTGCAGTTCTAATACAAATAAATAATACAATGAATAAAAAAACAAGAATAAACCATTTCTCAGACTCACAGCTATAAACTTACTTTTGCCAAGCCTTGTATTTATTAAGTGTGCAAGTATAGATGTGCACGCGTGGCTTTTTATGCTCACATCACAGTGTACTTCATTCACATTAACAAAAGCTGGATTTGGAAGTGTGGAGAGGGAACAAAGGAGACCAGTGCCTTGTAGAGCTTCTGTGGGGTATGTGGTCTGGTATCATTAGTGGGCTGAAAGGTAACTGAACATTTCCATTTTGGTGTCCGTCCCTTGGGAAGGAAAAAGGTTTTATAATGGAGTGTGATCTGCACTCCTCGTAAGAATGATTGACACTGAATGATTAAGTAGAATAGGAAAATAAATACCACTCCTCCGCTTTAAAGGCTAAGCATATATACACTAAATGCAAATCTTCCCCGTGTGGAAAGCAGTCTGGCTCAGGGATAGCATATATCTGAGAAGCTAGGGGAGAGCGGTGAATTAACCAGGCAGGTCAAAATGTAAGGGAATCAGAATTACATAGTATCCTTCAAAATAACTTTTAAACCCCAAATGCACCTATAGAACATGATGGAAGACCCCATTTGTAAAAGTGGAATCTTGACATCAGGCCCTTGGTAAATGAGTGGGTAAATGGTTCTCTAAATTGGATAGCACAGTGCATACCACAGTGACTGATGAAATGGATGTGTCTGCAGGAGAGCCTGCTCTATCACAGAAGCCTTTGACCTATTTTCTTTTTCTTCAAAAATGAGCTTCTAACTGGATGTTCTCCTCAAGAAACTGAATTTAATTCAAAAGGAGATATGTTATAGATGGGCAAATTTAAAGATCCACTTCTCTATTACAGAATGTGGGGAAACATTATTATAAGTAATATGGTTATATTTCTAAAAGATGCCATTTTTTAATATGTTATTTTGGGGACCTGAATTTCAAGAATTAGCAATTTTTATTCTTTCAATTTGCACTGTCCTTTTAAACACATGGCTGAAACAATAGTGAATCTTTATTGTAGTATTAGTCAAAAAATTTTATTTATTATAGGAAGGTATGTAATTACACAATAAAAATTTAACCAGAAAAAAGTACTTCATTGGTTTTTCCCTTAATTTTTGAAAATGTATTTTCCCCTAGATAAATACTTATTAATATTGCAAATAATAAAAGCCCATCTTATGAATTTATTATTCTAACATCTATAAGGTAGTATTGATGAAAAGCAAGTCATAGCTATCCTAGTTTTTGCCAAGTAAAAAATCACTCTTTATAATTTATCCCAGAAAGTAAAATACTAAGGATTCTACATATATTGCTCAGTAGATTAGTAGTAGCTTAGTTGTTTGTCTTTGAAATATATAGGAAAAATAACTTGTTGAGCTTGCTATTCTCACACAGACAAATCTAATTACAGTTAATTATTTTTTTGTCAATAGTCTTAAGCTGACTCACAGTTACCACTCATTTTGCCATTTAAAAAAAAATCTTTGTGATCTGTTTGTGCTTCCTAATGAGAATTATGGAGTCATAAATGTATTTTGAAATAGAAAGTCCTTAAGACATTTCATTTGGAGACAAATTAATAAGGAAATTCTATACTCAACAAGTAGATTAAAAATCTTTGTAATTATGAAATCTTACTTTCTCCAACTTTATGCTGTTTTGTTGTTTTTTATATTAAATTTTAAAAGAAAGTCTGACTGGAATTAAGCAAATATATCTTCAAAATAATTTACTTGTTCAGTTTTTAGACGCTGTCAGATTTTCAAATACTTAATATAAAATTATGCACCCAATGTGTGTTTAAACACTAATTAAGGATGCATTTATTGTTATTTCAATTTAGAAGAATTACTCTAGAGCAGTGGTTCTCAACCTTCCTAATGCCACGACCCTTTAATACAGTTCCTCATGTTGTGGTGACCCCCAACCATAAAATTATTGCTACTTCATAACTGTAATTTTGCTACTATTATGAATCATAATGTAAGTATCTGTTTTCCGATGTCTTAGGCGACCCCTGTGAAAATGTTGTTCGACCCCCAAGGGGTCACGACCCACAGGTTGAGAACGACTGCTCTAGAGGAAAACTAATTTCTTACAGTAGAAAATAAATTCTTTCCATCACTGAGCTATCATCAACCTTTTAAAATCCAGTCTAAGTACAGTAGTTATGAGCTTTCTTTTACAGCATTCTGATCAGACACTGACTATACTACTCTAAAATTATTTGGTAATTTGTCAGATACTATTCACCATAGACATCTGATTTTCTTACAAATCGGGTTTCCCTGCCTTGCTTAATTTGGATAAAGGAACAAAATTCTTCCAGTCAACTGGTTTCCATAGTCAAAATAATAAATACCCAAAGGAAGTTTAAGCTGATAAAGTTGAACTTGCTCTATAATTTTCCCAATTGCTGAGTGCATTGCCAGTGCATATTATGTCAACAGTTGTATTTTTTAACTATATTTGTTTATTTGTTTTAATTCACCTTTATGGTTGAAAGAATTACAGATGTCCCCTTTTCCTCCCCATTGACCCCTTCTAGCCTGCCCTGTCCCATGCCTTCACCACCCTGTAGTCTGTGTCCATGGGTTATGCATATAAGTTCTTTGGTTAATCTCTTCCCATCCCAACCCACCTCCGCCTTCCCTCCGAGATTCATCAGTCTGTTCCATGTTTCTATGTCTCTGGATCGATTTTGGTCATCAGTTTATTTTATCCTTTTAAAGCTAGCTGTTTGCTCTTTTGTTGAGCATTGGCTGCCCTCTAGTGGGCTAAACTGTTTTTTTTTTTTAAATAACCTGCAGATCTTGAAAAGGAGTGATTTCTATGTGGAAGTGATTACATAGCGTTTTGTGTTTTACATGAACTAGTGTGTCAGGCACAACTGGCTTGATCACTTTGCTGGAGCGTTTGGGTGCTGATGGCCTTCGCAACATGTGGTCTGATAAGCAGCATCACATAGGCACTAAAGAAGGCACATGAAAATGAGCTGATCTCATTGACAGCTTGTGTATCTGGGTGTCTCTTTGCATACACAAATAACATCTTATGACACATAATCCCTCCTTCTAAGATGTCTTCATTGTTCTTGTTGCAGATGCTACAACTGTGGTGGCCTTGATCATCATGCTAAGGAATGTAGTCTACCTCCTCAGCCAAAGAAGTGCCATTACTGTCAGAGCATCACACACATGGTGGCCAACTGCCCGCATAAAACTGGTGTGCAGCCGCCCGTCAGTTCTCAGGGAAGACAGGAAGCGGATTCACAGCCATGCACTGCGGCTTTCCCCCGGGAGGTGGGGGGCGGGCACGGCTGTACATCACCCGCATTTCCTCAGGAGGCGAGGGCCGAGATGGCAGAGCGGCCAGGCAGGCCCCCTCAGGAAGCTTCCTCCACAAAGTCATCGGCAGCCCCCGAAGAACAAAGCAAAAAGGGGCCTTCCGTCCAAAAGAGGAAAAAGACATAACCCTTCTTCTTCTTAATGTATCGTTTTCTTTCCCCGGTTTGGGAAGTCTACCTCATGCAAGGATAGGGGAAAACAGTATTTCACCAACAGCAGCTGACCTGGGTTTTTTTTTTAACTACTGTTGAGGAACTGTGAATTTTTCTAAACAGACAAATCACTCTAAAGCAAATTACATTGGAGCAGGGTGTCATGTTTGATGTAACTCAGAGAATGAGATGCTATGTATACCTATGTGTGCATGTGTGAGAGGGAGAGAGCCTGAGTCTGTGTGTGTAGGAGGATTTATATAGCAATGGAGACATACGCATATATAAAGAGAGTTTGTCTTTATATGTGTGTGTCTAGATAGAAGCACACACCCTCCCTCACAGGATTTGACATCCCCAAACAATTGGAAACTCGTGGGAAGCATTTTATTTAGACGGTTTCAAAAATAGCCCCTGGAGTTTTTCTTGAAATCCCATTCACTTTACCTTACATACAAATAAACATATGATTGTTACTTTTGTGTGAACCAAAGGATACTTCAGATCTCAGAGCTGCCATTCACATGGTACTAAAGGTTTTTAAATCATCCGTTTCCCCCAAGTTTGGGGTTGCCTTTTTTCTTGATATCCATTGAGTGCTCCCACTCCTTTTGAAGGCAGTACCTTAACTCCACATGCCTCTGACTGCCATAAGCTTTTTGAATCTGGGATATGTATTTCCAGAAAAGACAATGAATGTGTAATTTCTGTGCCGATATTTCAATGTTTTTAATTCATATATTTTGATTGTAAATTAGATACATATTAAGAGAAAGGAAGGGGGGAGGGCAATGTAAAAATGTAGTGACTTGATTGTTTTCAGTGGTATTTTGATATCAGCTTATAATCTTTTACGTGTTGTGAGGTTTTGTAAGGGGTTCTGGCAATAGCAGCTTCCCTTGACTAAGTCAATCCCTTTGACCATCACTTCGAGCAGGGGCCCTCCCTGTTTACTACTGAAGACCTTGGAGAAAAACTCCAATAGTTTGGCATATATTTTGGTGACGATTTTTATTCCCCCTGGAGAGTTATCTAACTTGTTTTTAAAACAAACAAAACAGCAGAGATATGAATAGAATGCCAGGGTTGAGAGTAGACACTATTGATGCTCACAATTGCCCAATATGTATGACCTTGAATATATTAGAAAGGGCAGTGTTTGGTGGCAGGCAACTAGAGTGACGAACTGGGCCAGAGGTAGCAGAACCTCTCCTTGCAGAGAGCTGGAAGGATTTTATATAATAAGATAGATCTGTTACCGTGCTGAAGGAGCCTACATGGTGGACTCAGGATGAACACGTAGTGATGGCGATAGAGGGGCTTCTCAGCGTGGTCCTCAGTTATGTGAATACATTGGGGAACAATCATAGTATTGGTCCCTTGTGGGTTTCAGTCACGTTGGTGTCATCCTGGTTATCGTTGTTATGGGTACTTCACTGAAACATCTCCAAGAAGGTACCAGTTATAATGCTTAACATTGGCAATAAATATAGTTTTGTATGATGAGCCTGTTGGTATAAGCTCAGATAATCAAAAAAGAGAGAGAAAGAAAGAGGTCTAGTTCAAATGTGATGTGTTCTACCGAACAGTGTCCGCTCCCTCTCCCGCTCCCGCTTGTCCTGCCATGTAGACCTGTGCAGTTGCTGCTGTGTCAGCCAGCCGGGCATCAGGAGAAATGCCAGGGCTGGGCCGCCAGTGCTCCACAACTCAGCCCGAGCACCACGACAGTGTTTGTGAGAATCCCCACAGTACGTACTGAAATACCGGTGTGCTGTGATGCAACGCTTACCTTTGACGATATTGAATGTGATATAGCTGTAGAGAAGTCCGTCCTTGCCTTACGTGAGGATTGTGAGCGTATTTAAATTATGTAGACAAATCAAAGTGGCATTGCTTAATTTTTAGCAAGGATAATAAGCAGGCGAACAGTAAAAAATGCAAACCATGACAAGTCACTTTGAAAATCCAAACCAAAGTTTCTTGACCTTAGAGAACTATGGACTTAGAGAAGTTACGGACTTGAGAATTGGGCATTCCCTGTTTCCATATTTAAAAGTGCAGAGCTGAGATCATGTTTAAAAAAAAAAAGAGTATAACTGTGGACCTATGGGTGCAATTTGGAATCATTTTAAGCATTTTACCAGACTGAACTAAGAGCACATACCAAACCTATCTTATGATTAGAAGTTGGGTTTATTTTTTATATAAGAATATTATCACTATTGCATAACATACTCAGGACAAAGAACTTTGCTCAGGGAACATACCATATGATGATGATGTTGTTGTTTCTTTACAGAATAGTCTACAGTCCTGCTTACTCAAAACAAACCAAATAACTTTGACCTTTATATAAGTATTATATACTGATGTTAGTAATAACTACCTCTGTTTGACGTAGATCAAAATTTCTGAATTTAAGATATCAGTTCTCCTATTTCTATTTCATGTGAAAAGTACTGGACAGTAGAATTCCTGAACTCCTTGTATATGTGAATATCACAGATGTGAGCACAGTGTCCATTTTCATGGGTGAAATATAATTCTGTTTACAACAAAAGGCTACCTCACCGTTGATACATAGCACACCTTTATGCTGCTCCAGCCTTCCAGTGGCTGACCATTCTCTGGTACAGAACCTTTCTGTAGTATAGATAGCAATTCACAAACTGCATGTTTCTGACAAACACTTGTGAATAATGAAGTATCAAGCATCTCATTTAGTTAGCCAAGTCTCCAAGCATTTCCTTGAACCGATCATGTACTTAGATGAAAGAATTATGGTCACTCTTCTACTTAAGCAACGCAGCACACAGAAGCAATCTTGGAAACAGCTGCTTTGCCCAGAGGTTGAGGCAGGAAGGGGTAGCAGGAGGAGAGGCTGGTGTCTGCATGCATTCATTCTGGGCAAACAGTACAAAAGATGCCAATCTCCTGCATTTATGTCTGTGCTGCCCTGAGGCCAAGCATTGTTGCAGCATTATTGCCCTAGGCACACAGCTAACTAGCTAGCACTGGCTTGCCAAGGAGTAGACTTGGGGTGATGTGCAATGCCATTTCCAGCTACTGAGGGGTGGGGGCTGTGTGAAGCATCCGTTTACAGGGGTTTTTTCCCAGGGATTGGCAGGAGGTCTGTGAGTTCATGGCTCCTTGGCCTCACCCCCATGTCAACACAAATGAAATTCCTAAGAAAGATGCTCTACCAGTCTCTCAGCCCTGTGAGCTATTCACTTGCTACACCGCAGATTACAGTGGAAGCATTTTTATACTTGCATTTCTAGTCTTTACTAGAAGACTTTTTGGATGTATTTTTACAATGGAAAGATGTAGAGAGATTTTTACCTGCTTATAACTTGCAAGTTTGGTGTGCAATGTAAGGAAAAAGATCAATAAAGGTCATGTTATTAGCATTGATCCACCCACAAAAACAATGTTTTTTTTATTGCCGATTTCTTTTCAGTTAGTCTGGCCCAGTTTTGTTTTGCACCAATGTGGCCCCACGTTAATGCTAGTTGTATTTAGTTTGTGAATAGAAGCCCATAAGTGTTAATAGACTTTGTAACATTCACTGTAAGATGAATTATACAGGACATGGGAAATCTCACTAAGTCTTAAAAGTTAATTTAAATTAATTTATCTGTTTTCTCTAAGAAATGTTTATCATAAAATATATATGTGTGTTTCCCCTTTGGTTATAAAATTTGGGAAAGTATGCACAAGTGCAGCTGCCTTGATGTTAAATTTCCTAGATTTATTTGTTTTAGAGAAGAACAACTTGTTAAAAGCATCTAATTCTGTCTTACCTAGTTGTCATCAGCCTCTTTAAGATGTGGTGGTTATGTGATCTGTGTCATAGCTCCATTAGAGTGAGAAGCTGACCAAGGAGTCGTTTTTAAATTTTATATATGGAACAAAGCTGCAAAGGTATGGCAACGTACTGTACTGTGAGAAACTATGGCGATGTGTGACACAGCTGTGGCTTAACACTTGTGAGAGTTACCAGGTTAAACATGATGGTGTTGACTACCTCTCGAATTACTTAACATCTACCGACCACTGGCACCCACCACCAAGCTGGCTTTAATTACATGTATTGGGTTTCTTGTGTCTTTATTTTTTTATTTTTATTTTTATTTTTGGTATTAACCACCCTAACCATACTAGAGACCAAAGTGAACACTGATTTCTATATCTCTTTACTACGGTGTTGTATCTAGTGTTTTTAAATTATCCTGTGTAGTCTTTAGATTGCCTCGTTGTCCATTTTGACTCATGTTTACAAGTGAAGCTAAATAAAACACGTGAACTGTATATTTTTTAAAGGACATTTAAAAAGGACATGTTTCGCATGGCCTTCACTCATGGACAGTCGTTCTGATGGGCTAACATACTGCTTGCCTTTCTGCAGACTGTGGGTTTTATATCTCATCTCATGCCTAATGTCTTATTCTGTCAGCTATGGATATTTTGAGGTCTAAAAAAAATTTACTTGATTAAAAATAAAAATATAATGTTGGCATTTATGATGAATTT
Source organism: Lasiurus cinereus (assembly GCA_011751065.1). Classification (NCBI taxonomy): domain Eukaryota; kingdom Metazoa; phylum Chordata; class Mammalia; order Chiroptera; family Vespertilionidae; genus Lasiurus; species Lasiurus cinereus. Next base: position 31,318,639 of record JAAGEH010000018.1, on the reverse strand, counting down.
TGAAGATTTTTCATTGTATGATTGCTCAGTTAAATGAATGCATGAAAGGCCATTTACACATATATTAAATAGTTTTAACATCTTCAGGTACAGGTGATTTAAATATGGGCCAAATTTACGTCAATAGAGATGGCAAGGTAATCAGTCTGAATGAATGACAGAACGGACAAAGAAGGAAAGGTAGGTTCTGTCAGCATCAGGAAGTGTCCAGGATTCGCAGGCCTGGGTTGTGTGCGAGCTTCTACGTCAGATTGCACACTGCATGTGTTCAGGAAAAGCCCCTGACACAAAAGTGTTCAAGCCCTTTTGGAGGAACCGTTTCATAATTCTTCCTGATTAACTGAAAACTAGTTGAAACGAGTCCTACCTGGTTTGGTTCAGTGATTCACCCGAAAGGACACTGGTTCAATTCCCAGTCAAAGGAACGTACCTGGGATGCAGGTTTCATCCTGAGCCTCAGGTCGGGTGTGTGGGAGGCAACCAATGCATGTTCCTCTCCTCCCTCCCTCCCTTTCATTCTCTCTAAACATCAATAGGAAAAAAATGTCCTTGGGGGGAGGATCTAAACTAATAATAGAGGAATATGCAAATTATCCGGGGTGCCATCACATCATGTCTGGTCAGCAGGGTGGGCGGGGCTGTGGGGCAGCAGGGCGGGACTCCCACTCAGGCAGACTCCCCCGAGGCCCCGCAGCCAAATCCCAGGGCAGACCCAGGGTTCACTAAACTTTACTGGAGCTGCTCCCCACAGCACACCCTGGCCCTAGGACTGTGCTGCCTGCAGCAGGGTGCCCTGGCAGCCTCCTGACAGGCGGGTGGCTGGGGAGAGCTGAGTGGGGCAGGGGTGGCAGGGAGCCACAGAGGGACGGAGGGGCTGGAGCCAAGTTCCTGGGGGGGGGTCTGAAGAGAGTGCCTGACAGGAGCCCAGACTGCAAAGAAGGAAGAGGAAGTGGCCACCAGGGGGCAGACACTTGACACAGGAGCCTCCTGATGGTCAGTGCGCTCCCACAGGGGGAGTGCACCTCAGCCAGAAGCTGGGCTCACAGCTGGCGAACACAGCAGCAGTGGTGGGAGCCTCTCCTGCCTCCACAGCAATGCTAAGGATGTCTGACTGACATCCCCCAGGGCTCATGAACTGCAAGAAGGCACAGGCTAGGCTAAGGGACCTCCCCCCTGAAATGCACAAATTTTGTGCACCAGACCTCTAGTTTAAAAATAAAAATAAATGTTTCTGAAAACTTTTAGGGGATGTCTTCCAATCCCCCGCCACGGACACTCTACCCTAGTCCCTGTACCCCCAGGAGAATGGGGAGGCTGACCGGATAGGGAGAAGACCCAGCCTCGGGTAGCCGTTGCCTGCACCTCTGACTCCCGATCTCTTCCCCCACCACTCCTGCCAAGGGCACCCACAACAATAACACACAGGCGATGACCCATCAGTACCTCCGAGACACCCAGGACCCATGGCCTGCTGCTGCCAGGCCCCCTCCGCTGGGGCGGGCACGCCTCTCCTCCCTACAACTCCAGACCCAGGTGGAGGTGGGTCCGAGTGCCCCCCACCCCCCAGAGTCAGACCCTGACAGCAGCAGCACTGCCTCTGCAGCAGAAGTGCACTGAACCTCGCTGGGGGCCATGGCTAAATTCACCCTCCAAGGCCTGGCCCCACCCTGGCCCAGCTCCTGCCCTGCCCCAGGAGATTGGAGCCCCGCCCTGAGCATATACAAATGCAAAACGGACAGTATAATTTAAAGAAGGGCACCAAGCGGGAAGGTTTGACAGTTATCCCCCCTTCGGCCTTGCCACCCCTCGGGCACCCCCTACCACTCCTCTGGCCAGTGCCTCCAGGGATGACCACCACTCTGAGGCTGCTGGCCAAGAGACTGCCTCTCTGAGGCCTGTGGAACCCTCTGCAAAGCTTCAATAGCTACCCTCCCAGAAAACAATCATGGCCTCCTCCCCCAATCAGCACCTGCTTTCTGCCAGGGTACTCATGGGCTTAAAAATAACAACCCCTTCCCATTTAGACATCACTTACTTGATGAAACATTTCTAGGTTTATTACCTCAGAACCTCCTCATGACATCCCAGTGAGGTAGGCGGAGAAGAGATTACAATTCCCCTCCCCATAAGTGCACAAATGTCATGCACCGGACCTCTAGTTTAAAAATAAAAGTTTCTGAAAAGAACAATCAAAGCCAGAATATTCCAGTACCAAATATCTAATATGTGAATGTAGATTTGTCAAATGATGTATGTGGTGTTGATATGCTGCTGAAACAATTTAATGAAACTTGAGTTTTATAAGTTGGCCAGTCCCACAATTAAACTAATTTTCATTTCAGCTCTATACCTGGATGATTGTGTGGATGTGGAGTGGGGGGCTTCTATGATTCCTACTTCTTCTGCTGTTGTTAATTGTGGTAAAAAAACAAACAAACATAATTTACTATCCCACCCCGTTTTTAAGCACACCAGTATATTCACATTGTTGTGCAACATTGAATGATTCACTTGTAGGATTTGAAGATCTCTACCCTAAATGCTCATGAGGCCATGATTACATAAACATTTAAACTGTGTTTATTTTCTTTGACAGTCATTATTTAAAAGAGTGGCTTGTTGTTATAAAAGTAACATTGTACTTTGTTACAATAGGGAGAAGCCTAAAAAATAAATAAAATTCATACATAATCTCACCACCCAGAAATAATATTTTTTATTAATTTTAAATATGGAAACACTTTTTAAAAAACACTTAATTCCATCATATAGAAATAACCATTAACCTTTTTTGATTAAATAAATTAGATACAGTGCTACCTCGAGATACGAGTTTAATCTGTTCTGTAACCTTGAGGCGTGGGAAACCGAGACACTCAAGTATCGGTAAACTGGTGGGTCGTGTGCAGCTGGCCAATCCTCGTGATTACTCGTATCTCAAATGTTGCTCGTATTTCAAAGCAGATATCGTTCGCTCGACGGCTCGTATCTCAAAAATCTCGTATGTTAGGGCACTCGTATCTCGAGGTGCCACTGTATTTAAAACATAACATTAGATTAGATTATAGTTTGGAACTTTACACATTTCCTCCTATATCATATAATGTTTGTCATCAATAAAAATTGTTCAGCCGAAGCCAGTTTGGCTCAGTGGATGGAGCGTCCGCCTGTGGATTGAAAGGTCCCAGCTTCGATTCCTGTAAAGGGCATGTATCTTGGTTGCAGGCACATTCCCAGTAGGGGGCGTGCAGGAGGCAGCTGATTGATGTCTCTCTCTCATCAATGTTTCTAACTCTCTAACCCTCTTTCTTCCTCTCTGTAAAAAAATCAATAAAATATATTTTAAAAAAATAAAAGTAAAATAAAAATTGTTCAAAACAACATTTCTGATAAATGCACATGCAGTTTGAGGAAGTGAGATTCCAGTGAAGTGAAAAAAATAGGCGAAGAAACAGCATAAACAAAAGGACAGAGTGCACTATTCAATCAGCAGAGACTAACTTGGTGAGGCAAAAAACATTTTGCATAAAAAACATTGTGAAGTTGCCCCAGCCGGCTTGGCTCAGTGGTTAGAGTGTTGGCCTGTGGCCTGAAGGGTCCCCAGTTCAATTCCGGCCAAGGGCACATGCCTGAGTTGCAGGCTCATTCCCCAGAAGGGGGCGTGCGGGAGGCAGCCCCCTTCAATGGTTCTTTCTCATCATTGATGTTTCTGTCTTTCTCTCCCTTCCTCTCTGAAACCAAGAAATAAAAAAAAAGCAAAAAAAAAAAGCATTGTGAAGTCCTTGGAGGGCAAGTAGTGCAGCCAGGAACTTGGCAGGTGTGTGTGTGTGGGGGGTGCTTACTGACTTTGAAAGAAGGGGAAAGCAGAATTGAGGAGCACATTTACCCCTAGCTTATCCCCTAAGGGCCCTTGCCAGTTCCCTGAGGTGCCACAGGATGAAAGACAGAGAAGGAAGCTCCATTGAAGCCCCATTCATTTAAAGTCATTGAATGTTAAGCCGAGACTGGTTTGGCTCAGTGGATAGAGTGTCGGCTTGCAGACTGAAAGGTCCCAGGTTCGATTCCGGTCCGGGGCATGTACCTTGCTTGCGGGCACATCTCCACTGTGGGGCGTGCAGGAGGTGGCTGATCGATGTCTCTCTCTCTCATCGATGTTTCTGACTTTCTATCTCTCTCCTTCCTCTCTGTAAAAAATCAATTAAAAAAATAAAAATAAAAAAATAAAGTCATTGAATGTTAAGACTCAGCAGAAAGCAGCTGAGAGAGGGAGCCAGAACTAGGGTGAGGCAAAAGAGGTGCCTAAGGTATAAAATGGAAAAGGTGCTGAGTTTCAGGGTTGGGGGGTCCCTTGCTCTAGGCACCCTCCTGTCTCATCCCCCTCTACACCCCTAGCTGGGAGGCTAAAAGAGTTAACAGATTTCCTCAGCCGTCTGGTGCTACAGGGATGGAATTAGAAAGAGAGTTAGATGGACCTTGGCAAACACTTGGGTTTTTGTCTGGATCCCAGAAGACTAAATCTAGGAATAAGTGTGTGCCCTGAGAGTCCTGGCCGTACACCAGGAAAGGGGCCACAATAAAATAGACCAGCCCTGACAAAACCTGCAATTAAAAATACAAAATAAAACCTGAAATTAACCCTGGATGGGACAAGGCGACCAGCTAGGACAATATCTATCTACCAAAATAAAGCAGCTCTCTTTGGAGGAAGACAACATTACCCAGAGCCCCTACAAATTTTTACCTACAATGTCCAACACCCAAGCAAATAGAATGAAGCATGCTAGTGAACAGGTGATTCAGATATTGCAATTATTGTACAACGATATTAAAAATAACCATGGCAAACAGAGAAGACATAAAAGTCAGAAACTGTAGAGCCAAAAATTATAATATCTGAAAGTAAGAATTCAACAAATGGTCTTCACAACAAGTTAACTGCTGAGAGAACAGGAAAAAGGGAGGCAGGGCAGAAAAGCAACAGAATATTAATAAACAGGGAGACAGGTCAATAAAAGTTTCCAGAATTATGGACAGAAAATTTTTAATGGAGCAATATAGGTGCAACCAAATTGCAGAGGTTAAAAAAAAGAAAAGAAAAAGCAACATAGCCTATACTATTTGTTTGAAATGGGAGTGAAAGAGAGGATAAATGTAATCAATGCAGCAATTAGAAAAAGTAAGAGTTCAGAATTTTTCAAGATAAAAAAAATGTGGTTTTGTTTACTATTTTTTAATTTCATTATGGGGAAAATACATAAAATGACAGAAATGTAGAAAAGCTACAGGTGCTAGCAAAGTTACTTCAATTATTTTAAAGTTCCTTCCTTAACAAAGTTACTGCAATGCTACCCTGTTTCCCCAAAAGTAAGACATCCCCCGAAAATAAGACCTACTTCCAGTTTTGCCTCTTGCTGTAATATAAGGCATCCCCCCGATAATAAGGCCTCCCCCAAACAAAAGGCCTCCCCAGAATATAAGCTACCGTAAGGCGTCTGACTCCTGATTTAAAGAGACCTCGCACTGCCTGAACAGCTCCGGCTGCGCTGTGGCCAATCAGTGAGCTGGTTTGTGATGACAACTACTACCGTACCATATACAGGTAATAAATTTCCTTTTTTCTTTCTGTTCAACAATACATGTGTACCATATTCTTCATGGAAAAATAAGACATCCCCTGAAAATAAGACCTAGTGCATCTTTGGGAGCAAAAATGAATATAAGACACTGTCTTATTTTCGGGGAAGCAGGGTAGTATAGTCTTGCTTCCCCACTTGCTTGCTAGAACATTAGACCTCTTGGACTTCTGCTCCCAAAGGTGGATCTGATAATAAAATAGACAAGCAATCAGACAAGATAGATTTGCTCCTAATACCAGGGAAAAGCAGCCCTTTGGGTCTATAACAGTGTCTTCTTATGGCTTTATTATTTACTTTTTAAGGATACAATGCATGCATTTGAAGACAGAGGGAATAGAATCAGTGGAAAGAGAGAAGGTTCTGGAAGATGGCCTATGTGGGAACCTTCCTTCTTTCATGACAGAACGTGGGGCAAGGCCTTCTCACCACTTCTTTTGGGTGCTTTCTTAGTGGCTTTAGGGTGGGGGTACTCAATTTTGGTATTTTAATGGAACTCCCTAGGCTGTCACTGGAGAAGGAAATCTGAATTTTTTAAGTGTTTAGAAATACACCAGCATGTTTTGCTGGCCTACCCGCATGCTGATGTAGAGAAACAGTTCACCACATTTGTCCTCTCCAAAGAGCAATACTGGGGAAAAGAAGTCACAGTGTTTAAATGACAGGAAAACCCGACAGCTTAAATGTAGGCAGTCCAATAGGCTTTTGTAAGAATTAACGCTTCTTGTTCCTAATAAAGGGCAAATGTGAATCCCACTCAGGATAATAGGAAGCCCCAGAATCCTGTACTCAGAGCCCTGCATTAGCACTAGGCCTCTGTTTGTGCCTCTTGCAGCAGCTTTTTATAAGAGCCTTATATGAAGCTTTTGCTTGCTAGGCTACTAAATCAAAAAATTGCTCATGTGACAATGTATCATTTTGTGACAGGTCCTGCCCCTGTTTTCTTGTTATTTTCATGAAATTATTATTTTTTCCTTCACACAAACTCTATGAGGTTCTCTTGTCTGCTTTGCTTTTAGAAACAATTGAAATTTAAAAGAATGGTTTTGCTGTTAAATATAATTTCTGTCATCCTCAGTTTAGAAATCAGCATATGTTACCCTTCCAAACTCTCTCTCTCTCTCTCTCTCTCTCTCTCTCTCTCTCTCTCTCTCTCTCAAACACACACACACACACACACACACACACACACACACACGTGTGCTTACTGAAGTGGTTTTAGGTTCCCTAGAAAATGATAAATATTTCTGAGGCTGCCTATCAGGATGTTACTTAGCACAATTTCCACTTTAAAGTTTCTTGTCTTTAAGTATGTACTTTGCTTCTAAAATTAATCAACATTTCTTGAAGACGTGAGCTGTTTTCTGAAGCTCAGCCTCAGTTTCTGAGCTGCTTGGCATCTGTGGCTATCTGCCTGCTCCATGTTATAAAAATTCTTTTTAATGCACAACTCCAACCCTGAGGTCCTTACTTACACCCTAAATGCCATGGTTTGTTTTGCATTTTTATCAAGAAAACTGGACCCATACTTAAGTACTCTAGTGGCAACAATGCTGCAAATGCAGAGTGTAAAGAAAGCAAACCATATTGACATTCGACTTGGTTCCAATACACGTATTATTGACATGTAGTCTTTTTTTACACTTTCCACAGTTTCTTTAGAAATATGGCCTCATTGCTGGCATGTCATATATTTCTTTGTCAGGTTTTTCGATCACTCCTGTCATCCAGATGATCATGTCACATATTCAAGCGATTCTAGTTACCTCCACATTGGCCCAGCAAATTCTCGTAATTCTCCATGAAATTAACTCTGTACAACATATCTTCATTAGCTAGTCCAGATATTACTTTAGCTAGCTCTGGGTTGAATTTGCTTTGGCCACTCACCCAAAGCAATCTATTTTATTTTATTTTATTAAAATATATGTTATTGATTTTTTACAGAGAGGAAGGGAGAGAGATAGAGAGTTAGAAACATCGATTAGAGAGAAACATTGATCAGCTGCCTCCTGCACACCTCCTACTGGGGATGTGCCCACAACCAAGGTACATTCCCTTGACTGGAATCAAACCTGGGACCTTTCAGTCCGCAGGCTGATGCTCTATCCATTGAACCAAACTGGTTTTGGCCAAAGCAATCTATTTTAAACAACCATAATACATTTTAATTTCAGCCATCATAAACTTTCTCATGGTAGAGAATTTGGAAAATGCAAAGAAGGGGTCGAAATGTCTGACATCATCATTGAAGCGTTCTGGAGACGTCCACTGCTCGCTGTTCCTCTGAGGTTGGTGTTTGTCTTTCGTTTGTTAATACTGAACAGTATGAATGGGAGGCAGATCAGATTGCCCAGGAAATGTTCACAGAGGATAAAATAGAAAGAGCCCTGCGAAGTCATTTGGTCCAATATTCTGTCTTCATCTAGGATCACGGCTGATCATCCCAAGATGGTCATTCCCAAAGCCTGCTGGAGAAGATCTAACAAGTTCCATTAGAACCCCATCCCAACCAATGTCTAAGTGTTAAGCACAAGCCCTATCCCCCCCACCCCTCAACAAAACAAATCAGCAATGAAAAGAATTTTGAGCCAAGATCAGATCATTTAAGCGATCCCATTTGGAAGGGCCATAGTCACAACTCACAGTGATTCTTTTTAAATACAAATTATTTCTTAATGGGAGACTGTCCCAACTAAAGTTTTTTCCTAAGATAGCCTACCTAACATAACAACCTAAATAGCATGTCCTAATGTGGTGCATTGTAGAGTGAGTGGGTCTTTGGAAGTGTGAAAACTCCTCTTGGTGAAGATGAAAGGACACTGCATTTCAGTTGCTACGCAATACCAGCAGAGGTCGCTCTTCACTCACTCTCTGAAACGAATATTTTCACGTCGTCTCAGCTACTATTTAAATTGCGGAATATTTCATGTTTGATAAACTTAACCCGGGAGATTCTCTGCCTGGAAAAATGTGTAATTCTAAGAAATAACTTGATGGGCTCTGATGCAGAAGACAGAGGATGTTAATGTGGAGTTCGTGGTGCCGAAGGTATGTTGATACTGATACTGTATCTAAGACAAAGTATTTTATCTGAGTATTTCTAGGTCTTCTTGTAATAAGAAACTTCAAACCAGTAAGCACCCATAGTGCTTACTATTGTCCCATAAGTTTCTCTTCCAGATTTCAAGCTTTAAGAGACACAAGACTCCTAAAATGTCCATGTGAGATTTTATTACTAAAAACTTTGAGGTTGTTCTTCTCTCTCAGACATCTTAGTAGGTCTGCCCACACTCGCATTACCTGGGAAGAAACGCTCTCTTGTTAAAATGCGCACCCTATCGTGCCCAGGTGTTCTGGGTTTGCCATTTGAGCGTATACACCTAGAAGTGAGGGCAAATGAGCCATAAATTCCAGGTATAATATAGTGAAGGGATATTTCTATTATCCGAAGCTTCCATTTATGTGTCACTGGTCAATGCAATTATATTAAGCTTTCACTTTTATAGTGCTTTATAGTCTTACATGGGCTTTGGAAATTGGTTCTCACAAAACTCTTTTAAGGTAAAGATGGAAGGTATAAATCGTCCTGCATTACTAAGGAAGATGCAGCTGCTGGGGAGATGATATTAACTGTGCAGGTCACAGAACATGCATGTCTCAGGGCCAGGAAGGACTCCGGGATTCTCATTCTTATTATTCTCTTCTCCCAAATGCCAGAGCCCACTTGCAAGCTTCTTTCTGTCTCTGTTACTGAACAAAGCACAGGGAGACAGAGAAAGTGCCTAAAGGGAGTTGATCAAAATCACACACCAGCAGCGGTCTAAAGGCACAAGCTTCTAGCCCTGGCCGGTGTGGCTCGGTCCTATACATCTAAAGGTTTCAAGTTCGATCCCCGTCAGTGTCTATAGGAAAGGCAGCAGATCCATGTCTCTCTTTCTTTCTCTTTCTCAATCTCTCTCCCTTCCTCTCTCTCTCTCAAATCAATAAACACATCTTTGGATGAGGATTTAAAAAAAAAAAAGGTATAAGCTTCAAGCTTCCAGTTACAATATTAAGCCCTGGGATCTAATGTCCACCATGGTGACTATAGTTAAGAATACTGTGCTGCATATTTGAAAATTACTAAGGGAGTGGATCTTAAACAGAATATTCTATTCACAAGAAAAAAATGGTAATCATGTGTGGTGATGGATGTTAACTGGCCTTATTTTAATGATCACTTCTCAATGTATACATATATCAAATCAGTATGTTGTCCAATTGAAAGTAATATAATCTGATATAATAAAAGGGTAATATGCAAATAGACAGAATGGCAGAACAACCAAACAACAAATCAAAGTGCAATATACTAATTATATGCTAAGACTGCTCAGCTGCTTGCTATGACATGCACTGACCACCAGGGGGTAGATGCTCTGGTAGGTTAGCTTGCTACTGGGGTCTGGCTGATCGTGACTGAGCAAGATTGGCCAGACATGCCTTGGAGCCCTCCTGTGGTCCCTCCCTGGCCCAATCATGCACTAGTGAAGTCCCTTAGCCTAGCCTGCACCCTCTCAAAATCCAGGACAACTCAGGGGATGTCAGAGAGCCAGTTTCAACCTGATCCTGCAGGCCACTCCTCTTGGAAGGGTGCAAGATGCCAGACTCATGGCTGGCGAGTGCTGCTGTGACAGCACAAGCCTCTTCCACCAGGACTAATTGGGCTGGAGCCTTAAGTCTTCACTCTGCATCTGTGTATGCAAATTAAACCGCCATCTTTGTTAGGTTAATTTACACACCTACTCCTGATTGGCTGGTGGGCATCTTGGAGGTCTGGCAATTTGCATATTTCTCTTTTATTAGTGTAGATTATATATTGATAAAAAATAAATGTTCCCCACATAATTATGACATGTGGAAGAAAATCACACACCAACAAAACTATCTACTCTTGCTTTATCCTGAAGGTTTCCATCTATGTCACCCACTATGTTCTCTTCCAACCGCATACTAACACTCCTCCTGCTGCCTTATGTTTCCTGAAGCAGGAAGCAAGGCCAGGAAAGCATTCCTGCATGGTCTATACCAGCTGACAACTATACCCAGAACACTTGGAGTGCCTCCTCAAGTTAAGTTTATGACCTTCCTCCAGACTAGAGTCTCGGATTTAACACACCTGAATCATTTGGGAGCTTTTAAGAATCTGGATGCCAAATGAATTGCTGGCTCCAATGTGCTGTGAATCACTGTTACAGGTGTACTGAGTTCCTGGAGCCAAAATTTAACTAGTTCCCAATGTGACTCTTTTATTAAAAACTAGAGGCCTGGTGCACGAATTTCATGCACTTGGTGGTGGGGGTGGGGGTTTTCCCCTCAGCCTGACCTGCGCCTTCTCACAGTCCAGGAGCAGACCTTGGCAGGTAATCAGACATCCTTAGCCAACCATGAGCCTGGCTTCTGGCTGAGTGGGGCTCCCCCTGTCAGAGCGCACTGACCACCAGGGGCAGCTCCTGCATTGAGCATCTGCCCCCTGGTGGTCAGTGTGCATCCGGGCTGATCAGTGCACAACCAACCAGTCGTTCCACCATTCAGTCGAATGGCATATTAGCCTTTTATTACAATATATAGAATTTGAGAACTATTGGCCTCGGGCCATGGTTGGCAAACTGTGGCTCTCGAGCCACATGCCGCTCAGTTGACTAATGAGTTTGCCGACCTCTGGACTAGACTCTCGATTCCAATAATTATAGGCTGTTGTTGTTCCTTGTAATTAAGCCCCTATCATTATTTTTTAAAAATAAAATAAAATAAATACAAGTTCCTTTTAAGTGAAAGCCATTGGACTGTGAATGAGAATATGTGGGTTCTAGTTTTCCTTGTGTTTAATTTTCCCAGCCATAGTCTCATTTGCTAAATAAAGGAAACTTAGAAATCCAGCCTTTGAGCCTTTCCCAGCTGTACTGAATCAAACTCAGGGGTGAGGCCCAGCTAGCTGGATTTTAATGGCCTTCTGGTCATCCCTCGATTGCCACTCAGTTGGGTGAACTCTTGAACTAAACTTTACCTGCTCTCCTCTGAAAATCTCAACCAACACCATTTCGGGAGGGTTAGAAGGGGGTTTTCAGCAAGCTGGCTGCTTTGAGAAGAACTTTTGAGAAACCCTTTAAATGGTATAAAAAGAACTACTGAAAACTCGGTGATAAAAGGACCTAAAGTAGTTGTGGTATTAATAATGACGATGGTAACACAACTTCAAGCCAACACGGCATTTGTGAAGGACAGTGTGTGGATGGAAGGACTGTCCTGGGTTGGAAAGACAGACAGGAGGGTCCAACTGGTGAGACACGGCCTCACCCTCCAAATCATCCTCAACCTTCCCACCTCCCTGTTCCCCCCAAAAAATCCTGACTCAGGTGGACACAGAGGGACAAAGAGCAGAGATACCGTGTCAGCCTTTAAGAAGCATGCACACCTGGAATTGTGGGCATGGAAGCTGGGAGAGCCCTCCCCTGCTCTCGCCTCATTTTGCAGATGAAACTGGGCCCAGAGAGGTGATGCGACCTGCCCAAACCCCAGCATTCTTTAGCAATCAAACCAGATGGAGAATGCCAGTCTCCTGAGTTTTGGAGAACTTCTCCCTCCCCACACTCTTGGGGTCTAGATGAACTTATCTCCATCCTTTCTATTGTCAAAACTTGCCTATCCTGTGTTCTATGCATGTCCACCCCGCCTGCCCAAAGCTACCGGGCAGCCACCATGGGAGATAAGCAGGGGTATTCATTGAAAATAAGTGTTAAAGGATGATCACACTTAACAAGTTCTTTTTCTCTTCACCAGTGTTTTCCACCCATGTGCCACCTCACAGAGGTGCCCATAGCCTCTTTCCAGCCTAGTGCTTCTGGGGGCCACTTCCCGATGTCAGGATGGGCTCCTTTTTTGCCCCAGTCCAAGACTCAGACAGTGCAGCCTGTGGGCTCCCGCGACTCCAGCCACCTTTGCTGTGAGCACCAGGGGCCCTGGCCACAGCCCTTGCCACAGCCCTTGCCCTGCCTGTCCCTCAGGTCCTGGCACCCACTCTCTGGCTCTTTACAAGGACTGTGGTTGTCAAAGCCTTAAGGACCCAACTTGGCAACCAAAGGAAAAAGGAAAAGGGGTGAGAACTAACACTCAGTGAGCACCAGCTGTGTGGGGAAAGGATCTAGTGTGCAGCTGGGGACACGCAGCTGCTGGGGGTGGGGGATGGGGATGAGAGTCAGTTAACAACCTGCTGAAGACTCATGGATAGAAAGTGCTCAGCACCGCATCTGTCTGACTTCAGAGTTACGTGGGGGAGAGGAAGCTCTGCCTCCTTTTACAGGTTTTGCTTTAGGGCTGCTTTGAGCTAGGAGGGTGGCCAAGATGGACAACATAGTTAGAATCTGTTGGGGGCAACATGTCACTAGGCCCCCCCACATCTTTACATGGATTGGTAGATTATTTTAAAGGGCAACATCAGATTTTAATTTTTCTCTATCTAAAGATATGCCCCTCTCTATAAATATAAATATGAAATACAAAGTATGATATGCTTCTTACTCATTATACATATCGATACTAATAAGAAGGGTTAAAAGAGATCAGATGAGAAAAACATAATAATGGGGAGCATCTTACAAAGGATTTACTAGGCCCCCAAGATAACAGAAGCCGTTTTAAGAGAAATGAATTCAGAGCAGAGGAACAGCTGGTAGCTCGGTCTTCCTTGCAGTATTGTTGGCCCCTGGGGGTCGGGCCTGAGGGCTGCTCCCTGTCTTAGCCAGTCTCTGCACAAAGAGCATAATTATACCCACAGACACAGCAGCTGCAGCATTTGCAAACACATTCATCATTTGCAAGGAAATAGCAAGAAGTAAAGGGCTATTTGCACTTTCCCCTCCAGGCTGCTTTTCTGGAAAGCCATTAGCAGGGCCGTCTAAGAGCCAGTTTGTAGCTGTGGGACTTCCCTTAGGCGTGGGGTAGCTCTGCTTCCTTCAAACCACCTTGGGTCCTGCAGTCCTCCTGGGCAGGGAGTCAGAGCCAAGGCAAGTCTGAATCACGTGCTTCTTTCTCCAGGGAGCCGGCCCCACTGCCTTCCCTGCCACAGAGCAGCAGGCAGCTGCAACCAGCAAATAGGGGTAGAAAAACAGCAGCTTAGCTGACACCTGGAAAGAGGTGAGCTCTCTCATAACAGAAGGAAGAAGGAGGCTGGGGAAGCCTTTGTGCCTAGTAAATAGCAAGGCTATACCAACGTCATGTCCAATGCCCTGGGTCCACAGGGTAGCTTCCCAGAGCAGGCTGGTCTGGATAATGGTGGAACTGTGAAAATGGCCCCACAGTGGGATGAGAAAAAGGCCTAGGAGCAGATAATGTTACAGAGAACTGGAATAAATCAAGCAATGGTTGGAGAGCTTGCAGTTACATTTATTACGCGTCGGGTCCAGAGGAAAATGTCTCTCAAATTCTGGGCCCCAACCTGGAGGAATTTTCCCTATTTACATGTTTTTACCTTCTTTGCCTCTCAATTATGGGGTGTTTCCGGACCCTTTTGCAAGTTCTTAAAGAGCCCCTCCGCGCTGGGGCCTTGAGATCTCAACCAAAGGCCTGGCCTGGTGCCAGCACTTATAATTTTGTCCGGGGAAGGCTTAATAGCCTCTCTGAAGTGAGAATAGTCTCATTTTCCTTATTATTTAAGCAAGCAAACATTTACAGAAGCCAAATAGCAGGGTTAAAATTTCGAACAGCAGTTTTTATAAAAGATGGATGCTTCAGTAAGAGCATGGTTGGAAAGAAGTAGGTCTCTCAGAGTGGTAAGATGGAACTAGGAGAGTGCTCAGATCAAGCGGGGGTTTGGGTCCTGGTTGCTCACTTGCTGACCATTCGGCTTTGGACCAGTTACTCGTCCTCTGTGCACGTCCCTCTCTTCTAAATCCAGGATGCCAACGCCTGTCCTGCACCTTGCCAGCCCTGTGGTGTTGGGACATTGAAGGATAAGGAAAAGGGCTTTAAATTTGTGTGACATGGCTTATGGAGTAAAAGAATCAGTTCCTTTTATGGGAGTAGAAGATGCTCCTTCCATTTGGGTCTGGTCTTGGGGGTGGTTAGGGCAAGTACCAGCTGCTCTCAGCTTCCCATCCCAATACTTAGGACAGTCGATGGAAGAAATGTGCGTTCCTTCAAGCACAGAAAGGTGGGTCCCTCCTGCCCACCACAGAACAGGCCCGGGGGAGGTCTCCTCCCCCTTCATGTGATGCCCTGTGCTGTGGAATCTTATGAAACTGTATAAGAATGAAATGAAAATATACATTTTTAAATTTATTTGATTAAATGACAATATATGAAGATATTTTAAATGATAAGGCTTTATTCAGACAAAATGTATATTTATTATAAATGTGACTGTATAAAGCACTCATTAAATCCTCACGTACTTTAAAATCAGGTTGCGAGTAAGTGTAACAGAACCTGTAAATAGTACTGAAAAGCAGGTTTCTTAAGTGACACTTCCAATTTGTCATCCTAGAGGAGGCCTCTGGGGTTCTGTGACAACCAAGACATGGCTTCCCTAAGTAAGAATGGGTTGTCCCTCGAGCAGAATTGAAGCCAAGATTATACCACGACCTCAAGCTCCCTACACAATATTCTAGCCTTTCAAACCCTTGGGAATTGGAATTGAGTAAGTGGGAGTCTATAGTCACTGTAGTTGAGGATAATTAGAAAAAGAGGTTAGGAAACCAGGGTTGGACAGAGGGAGGGGATGGGACACCGAGGCATGGCGAGGTCAAAGGTTTCTACAGAGCAGTTTTAGAAACCACCAAGGAAAATGTTGAAAATAAAAACACAACACAAACCAGAAGCTCCTCGGAGCTGCACCCTGGGGTCTGCAGGGAGGAGGGCACCAGGACCCCGAAGGTCAGACCTGACCCAGTTCACGGCTACACCACCACACTCGTAGGAGAATCTTCACTGGAGGGCAGAGTCATTACCTGCGCACCAGGAACAGGTTACATTAGCCTCCCCGCCAAAGATTTCCCCAGCATCCAAGTTACTCTGTTCTCGGGCCAAGACAGAACCTGGGAGTCAGTAGCTGCAAGTTATAAAACCAGAGAAGCTTCAGACCTGTGGCTGGAGAACCGCAGGAAGAAGGTGACGTCTCCGCGTGGGCACACTGCTGGCAGCAAAGCACAACTGCAGCCAGGGATGCAGATGGAGCCGAACCGTGGGGAGGTATGGAAAGACCCCAGAAATCAAAGGATGGTAACCACTAAACAATGATATAGCACCCATTATTATAGCTTAACACACATCAACGTCATTGAGGATATACCTAGTGTCTGTGCTATTAGTTTACAAATACAAATACTCATGAGGGCTCCAAAATATTACAAGTGATACATACATTCTGGTATGAATGTGGCACTCCAGATTCATACAACAGACTTGACGTTACATTTGAACATAGATTTGGGGTGACGTATAGAATAATTTTTGCGGACCATTTTCTGAACCTTGGTCACACAGGTGAATCCCAAAATCATAGGAAGCGCCTTATCTAGTGGCTTTGGCAACAAACATGTTTTGTTTTGTTTTTTCTCTGCATTTATGCCTCATCCAAAGACACACTGTTCGTTTGTATACTAGTGAGTGCTCTCCTCCAGAGATCTTACACCCAGAGTGCTTTTCTGTCTCCTTATCTGCTGCTTTGCTGTCCGTCTCTGTGGGAGGGCCCCTCAGTGGCCCGGCTCCTTTTTCCCTGAGGCTCGTTGTCTTCCTTAGAAGGCTGTATTTAAAAATAGTTTCATGTTTCCCATTCAGGCTAAGTGGCTCTTTAAAATCCCTAATCTTCAGATCAGTCTTCTTATCCATGACAGGATGCACATGCGCGCGTGCGCGCGCGCACACACACACACATTAATAAAAACAGTTAATGACTTCCCATCACCTGATTTCAGCAGTGTGCTTTTAAATCTTCGTTCCCAGCACTACAGAAAATAACCTCCCCTGCCCCACAGAACGGGGTGTCTGTTAAAGAGACATTTACGGCTGGAAGGTCAACCTGAGACTTCAGAATCCTGACCAAAGGATGAAGCTGCTCTGTGCCACGTGCTCGGCATCCAACTCTCCTCTCCTCCCGCCCCAAGTGAAGTGTTTCCACACCAGATGTGTGGGTGAGATGGCTCCCAACCCCAGGTGAGTCGCTGAAGGCTGACCCGGGCTCAGAACCACTTCCTTCTGTTATCTTTCCAGCTTTAGGTTTCAGGACTAAGGTATGACTAGCATAATACAAGGGTAATGTGAGCGAAGTCTGGTGCTTTTGCTCTTTATCAAGCTATCTATACAACGTCCACGGAAGGCAATCTAGTGGGGTAATGTGTCTGGCCTGGTAGAAAAATAAACACCAGTCGAATCACGTCTCTGTTTAAAATTTTCCATCTAAAAAAATCAATTGAGCAAAGCCTGAGATTCCCTGCTTTTTTAATGCTACTGCAATCTCAATTTCAAACCTGCATTGTGTGTTAAAGCTATTGCACAGACAACGCCATCGCCATGATAGAGAAAAAAACCACCTGTGAGCAAGATGAATCACAGTCTTGAAAAGTAAGTGGAAAGGCATTTGAATGGACAGAATACTAAGACTTTTTAAAGTTAAAATGAGAGTGTATCTAGAAAATACTGCAAAAATATGTATCTCAAAATAGAACTAGGTTTAGTCAGAAGTCTCAGGAAAGCAACCACTTAAAAAGCTGACCAATAAAAAAGAGAGCTAAAATAGCCTTCCCACGTTTGACTCGTCCTCACTTTTCTGCCCTCAGACTGTACTGTCTGGACGTCCTAAAGCGGAGTAATCTAAAAGCAGTGATCAAGTGCTGGTATTTTTCAGGATCTCTTCAAGACAATTTCCATCCTGGTAACTTGGCTCTTCTCTCTGATCAAGGCAACTCATGGACTTTCAATGTTTTTGGCGACACGGGTTCAAAGACTTCGTCATCATCTTCCACCCCTTCTGCTATTGGTTTCATCTTGGCCGAGGCTCGCTGGTGTGGGGAGGACACATCTGTCAGAGACACAGAAAGGAGAGCCGCTTAACGTGCAGCCTGTCCTGACGCTGGCGTGAGGCACCAGTTTTAAACCCGACCAGAAAACAAAACCCCCTGGGAATCCATCGCTGGTCCCACGAATGGAGTTTCCCTTCACACTATATTTTCAATCGAGCATTTCCATCAAACAACCAAGTCAGGATGTGGAACACATTCCACTGCGTGTGCTTGTATGATGAGCTTCTCAAACATCCAGTCCCTAAACTCTGTGTAGGAATCAGAATGTTCCTCCATGAATATCAGACATGGTGACTGGCATACCTGGAAAGCTAACTGAACTCCTGATTCCCGTAAAGTATGGTTCTATTCTAAAACTATAGACTCTCATACCACCTGTAGCACTACCTAAAAGAACAGTTCCTACCACCAACTGTCCAGCCACACTCTGGACTGGCATGGAGATGGAGAGCGGGGGACAATGGGGCAGGAAGAGGGTTCAGGCATGCAGGGGGAAGAGCCAGATGGAGGAAATATAATCCCAAGTAGCAAGGCATCCCAGGGTCTTATAGGATGCCATTTACTCAAGGGAACCAAGCAATGAATGATCCACGCATCCAGTCCCTTGTTCATTCACTCATTTACCAAAAGCATGTCCCATATATGGACACCATGCCTGATGTAGAAAAAAAAAAGTATTGTCTGAAAGAGAATATATTGTAAATAGGTGCAGAGACTCCGTGAGGTGCCTCACGAGCAGCTCACGTGACATCATCAGCACAGACTCCCCTCCACACAGTTCCCACATCAATGTCGGGATCCTCTGTGTCAGGGTCCCTCTGCCCACCCACACCTGTGCACATTCTTGCTTCCCCCTAGCAGGATGGAGTGGTATTCAGCAAATGCTGAACTCACGCTGGGTGTAAGGCTGATGATGGAAGAACAAGGGGTGAAATCAGACTCTTCAAATGTTTGCTGTACAGCAAAGGCAGGTAGCAGGCTCTTATAAAGATAGGAATCAGAATGCCTACAAGGAATTTATACTGATCGGCTGTTCAACCTTGACAAGAATCAGCAGCCAGCAGGGCCGGCCAGCCCTCAGAGCAGGCTGCTGTTAGTGAGGGGAGGGTCAGGGACCAGCTGGGGGCCCCACAGCACAGGGGCAGGCGGTCTGCACAGTGGTCAAGACCAGAGGCTCAGGAAACAATTCCAGGGTCAAGTTCCCTCTCTGTTGCTTCCTGCTGAGTGCCTTGTGCTCCATTACTGTGCCTCTCCAGGTCTCAGCTGCCCTGTCTGGGGAAAGGAGATAGTCACAGGACCTGCCTTCTGGGGTTGTTGGGAGGATTAAACAAAAATATGCTTAACAGGGTGGTGGGCACAGAGACAATGTCATTTCCTTTTTTAAAATTTATTTTTTAAATATATTTTATTGATTTTTTACAGAGAGGGAGAGGGATAGAGAGTTAGAAACATCAATGAGAGAGACATCGATCAGCCGCCTCCTGCACGCCCCCTATTGGGGACATGCCCGCAACCAGGATACATGCCCTTGACCGGAATCGAACCCGGGACCGCTCAGTCCACAGGCCGACGCTCTGTCCACTGAGCCAAACAGCTCTGTCCACTGAGCCAAATCGGTCTCGGCGACAATGTCATTTCTTATTGACGATAGAGTCACTGCCGTACACCCAGGGAAGTGTAACAACCAACAGCCACATCTTCCAACCTAAAAAGGTCATCATTGTGCAGGTCCGGGCTCTGGTACAGTCTATGTGTTTGTTGTATACATACAGAAATTGTTCACTCTCCAACATTGACAATCAGTTAAGATACTGAGCTTCTGGAAAGACAACTACTGGCCGACGGTAGAAAAGAAGCCTGTATTAAAGTCCCAAGAACGAACTTCTGTCACAGAGCTCAAGGGCTTGGGGTCCTTTTTTGCACAGGAGATAGCAAACACAACCTCCAATTCACAGGTCTGTTCAAGCGGCAGTGAGCACCGTGTGACCTTGGGCAAATTACTTCACTTCTCTGTGCCTGGATTGCCCTGTCAGCAAAATAGAAATAACCATAATCATATTACCTTTGATTACATATGGCTGTTTGGATGAGTAAGTGTCTTCATATTTGTAAAGTTCTTACTCAAATCAGTACATGGGATATGAAGGCACTTTGTAAATATTTGTAAGTCAATCAGATCAGTGTAGTAATATGGTCTTTGGAGGGCAAGAGCCCAAAGAATTAGAAAACTCGTTCAAGTTCATCACTGCCCATAAGGATGGCAAAGAAAGGAAATGGGGCTGGTGCTTGAATAGAGGTTTGTGTTTCTCAGTCTAAACTGGCCTGAGTGCAGCATAGCTGTTGTTGTTGTGGTGGTTGTGTGTGTGTGTGTGTGTGTGTGTGTGTGTGTGTGTGTGTGTTTTCTACCAGTAGCCATGGCTTCCATCATATTTCTAGCCTCCAGTTATGATTGAATCTCATGAAATATTAACTTAGGCTGAGTATTTGCAATCAGACAAAACCCTCCGAACAAACAAGATAGCATGTCTGAGAGCATTAAGCGAAATCAATAAGGTAGAGCATTCAGACATAATTGTATGCTACACCTAACAGGAACACGTCCAGTTTATTTTGATTGGGGAAGTGAGACCAATTGATCTCTACTTTCTAAGCTCATCTATCAAACCTGGGGTGATGATCTACGGTATCCTGAGGCTGCTATCTACATTGGGGACAAAAGTTCGGACCCTCCCGCTTCCTGCCTAATCGCTGCATTTCCCCACTGAGAGAAAGTGAGGAGAGGGTCCAAAACAACTGTCCTCAGCACACCTATTCTGTGTGAAGTTTCAAGGGAAATCACTTTCAAATAATTGGCTGATTTGACAGTGCTTACAGCAAAGAGTACTGGCCGCTGCGTGAACATCAATCAGGTACCTACAACGAAATTTTCATCCAATCAGCCATCCAAATCTCGGAGCAACTGAAGGGTTAAATGTTGGGGGAAATAAAAAACAAATCGGACATAGTCTCTGACTCTATTATTTGCCAACACACTTTTCAGAGTAATTCCTTCTCCTCGCATCCCTTCTAATATTTCTACCTTATACCCAGAAGCTGAACCTGAACAAACTGTGAAAGCAAACAGAGTTGGGGAGCTACCGTGGGCGAATGCCTTTCTCACCTGGGAATGTGCCAGGTGGAAACACATCTGGCAGGATCAGCCAGATGGCTCTAATAGCCCCACAAGAGTGCATTTTTCTGCTGAATCTCTTTTCTCATGGCGAGCACTAAATGCACGTTCATTTCAGGCTTTGTGGCTGGGTGAGAGCCCACAAGTCCCCAGGTCCCAGTTCCCACAGCTTGCTCTTTCCTCACCGGCACATGCACCTGAAGTTTTACAACAGAAACTTGGTCTCACTGTAACTGCCAGAAGCAACCCTGCACCAGCTGGCAGCCTGAGCCCTTGATAGGAATCACGGTTGCAGAGAGCGCCCACACTCTGCATCAGCTGGTTAGCCTGGGCCTCTTATACCACCGAGGGCCAAGGAGGATGTTCACCTGGCCCCATCTGTCACTGTCACAGCCAGGAAAAAGGCAGGCTTCCAGGAGCAAGAGCAAGGAGCTCACCTGGCCCACAGACCTGGTGCTCTCCAGCCTCAGCAGCACCCTGTGGTTCAGTGGAAGGAAGAGCCCATCGCTACGCAGCTAGAAATCATTATTTTGTCCACTAAAAAGTCCAAACCCAATATGCAGTATGGAGAGACGGAGTGTGGGGGGGAAGGGGAGAAAGAGATGGAATACTGTGCTCTAAGGGAATGATCTTACATTTCACAAGCTGAACATTAAATTCTTTCTGCAAGTTTGCCTGCCTTTTTCATTAATTTTAGGCATTGATGTGTCATCAGACATTTGCCCAGGAGGCCTAATATCTTACCTGGATTTGAGAGCATGAGGAGGGTGGAAGAAATTGAGCTTATCTTTCGTTAAGTGATTTTCAAATTACTTTTGCCCCTCCAGGACATTGCTAGGAGTTCATGACCTCAGTGTAATATTTTTACTTTTCATTTGTTTCAAATTCAAGAAAGCAAATACGTCCATAGCCATAAATTTTCCAGAAAACTGAGTATTACCTTCTATTACAGCCACTTTTACAGTTGGGAGACGAAAGTGGTTAAACTTTCTCCTTTGGTACTTATTATAATAACAAAGAGATAATTAGCATTATTTTGTTGCTATTGGCTATAATCACCTTCCAATTGGCTCCGGCCGCCCAGCAACAGAGTTTATTATAAAAGTACGCAGAGCAAACAGTCTCAGGCTGAACTGCGATCCAAACTTATCTGGTGTGAAATTGTTAAGCAGATATGTCAGGAGTTGCTGTTGCTGGTGGGAGTTTCATGTGACACCAGGAAGAAAAGTAACCTCTGCCCAAAAGACTTCTATGATCCTTCCACATACCAATGCCCCCAGGCACAGCCAGCAGGGCAGAATGTACTGTGAGCAGTCCACCACATTCCCCGTGGGTTCAGGTGAGAAGGGGAACTGTAGCACCAGGCAGCCACTCTAAGGATAAGAGAGAAAAACTCAACCTCAAATGTAAAAGACTGAGACTCTGAAGTGCCCTGAACTGAACCTGGACACCTGCACTCATGCTAGGGCACAGGAGTGACAACACCACGGACACCCCCCGGGGACTGAGATCCCAGAAGCCGTCTTTCCTCACAGACCTGTTCACAAGGCAACCAGTATCCGATTCCAGTTAAAGGAGACAATCTTGCTATCAAGACTCTGAAGGGCCCGGCCAGTCTTGCTCAGTGGTTGAGCATTGATCAACCTATGAACCAAGAGGTAATAGTTCGATTCCTGGTTAGGGCACATGCCCAGGTTGCAGGCTCAAAACCTCTCCCCTCCACCCCACTGTGGGGGAACCATGCAGGAAGCAGCTGATCGATGATTCTCTTTCTTCTTCTCTGAAATCAACAAAAAATATATTTTTTAGAAAAGGCCCTGGAGGGGTATTTTGCAAAGTACAAGTTGGCCCTGGGCCTCTGTGGAGGGTGGACTCAGGCTGCCCCACCAGCCCCTTTTGTCTTTCTGAGGTCCCAAAAGAACTACAGTACCATATTTTTCTGTGTATAAGACACCCCCTACATTTTCAACCCAAAATTAAGAAATCAATATTTTAAACATTTTGCTGGTTTTCCTCTTAAGGCTTTCTTCTTTTTTGGCATCTTAAGGAATTGTTCTTCCTGTTTTCTCCACTGTCTGATCATACACTCAGTGGGAAGAAGTCCAGATTGTCTCCCTGAAGCTCTGTTTCCATGCTCTTTTGCATAGCCAATTACATTCAGTTTGAATTTTGCAGAGTAAGACAACTGCGTACTGGTATTTATATTTTTATTTTTTGGCATCTTATGGGCTCAGAATGCACCAGTCCCTGTTGCATCTGTGCACTCTCAGTCTCTACCTATAATTACGGCATCTGCTGATGACAGTAACAATAATGCTAGTGATTGGAGAAAGCCTGTTTGACAAGGTATGGGCAGCTACACACTCCCATGGCTCCCTCCTCGGCTAACTTCTGTTTATAAGACACCCCTCGATTTTCAGTCTAATAATTTTAAAACAAAATAGGGTTTTATACACAGAAAGATACAGTAAGTCACAGGGATGTAAATTACAGCATAGAGAATATAGTCAATAATCCTATCCTATCTAATAAAAGAGTGATATGCAAATTGACCATACCTCTGCCATACCATAAGCCACGCCCACCAGCCAATCAGAGCAAGTATGCAAATTAACCCAACCAAGATGGCTACGGCTACAGAGAGAGCAGGAGAGGGGCTTGGGTTGCCCCTGGTGATGGAGGAAACCATGCTTTCTGCAAAGCCTGGCTGGCGGAGGCCTCCACTTAAGGTAATAAAGTTTCAATGGCTACAGCCACAAAGTGAGGCTTGGGTTGCCCCTGGTGATGGAGGAAGCCAAGCTTTCCGCATACCCAGGCCTCCGCTTAAGGCAACAAAGTCAATGGCTGTGTGAGCAGAAGGCTTGGCTCAGCTCCAGGCTACAAAGTTTCAATTGTAGAAGATAAATAAATCCCATATACCAGGACCTCTGCTTGGGTCCCTGAGAGCCCAGCCTGCAAACCACCACAAGCTCCTTGCCTAAGCCGCCCCATACCCCAAAGGAACCCTCACTCTTACCTGGGACACCCTTCAGGGCAAACCAGCTGGCCCCTACCCATGCACCAGGCCTCTATCCTATCTAATAAAAGAGTAATATGAAGATTGACCATCATTCCAACACACAAGATGCCTGCCCCCATGTTGACACAAGATGGCCACTACAAGATGGCCAGCAGCGGAGGGCAGAAGGGAGGAACTAGGACTGCAAGGGCAGACAGTTGGGGGTGATCAAGCTTGCAGGGGAGGGCAGTGAGGGGTGATCAGACTGGCAGAGGAGGAAAGTTGGGGTTGATCAGGCCTGCAGGGAAGGACAGTTGGGGGGCCCCAGGCCTGCAGGGGAGAGCAGTTAGGGGCAAACAGGCTGGTGGGGGAGCAGTTAGGCATCAATAAGGCTGGCAGGGGAGTGGTTAGGGGTTATCAGGCTGGCAGGCGGAATCGATTAGGGGCAATCAGGAAGGCAGGCAGATGAGCAGTTGGGAGCCAGCAGTCCTGAATTGTGAGAGGGATCCCAGATTGGAGAGTGGTCAGGCTGGGCTGAAGAACACCCCTCTACCCCCGTGCATGAATTTCGTGCAACAGGCCTCTAGTACTGTAATAACTATGTGTGGTGTCAGGTGGGTGCTAGTCTTATCTGGGGGATCACCTCAAAACATATAAATGACTAACACTATGCTATATACTTGAAACTAATATAATATTCAATGTCAACTATACTTGAAAAAAAAAGAGAACCACAGGAAGCTTTTGATACATGGACTAGGAAGGTCATACAGAACAATCAAAATCCCGATGTGAAATAATAAAAGACTGGGTAAGAGAAACTGCCTTTCACAGAATTCTGTCCTTATTAAGCTTATTTCTATTGCAGTGTGCTTCTCATTGTGAGGTCTTAGAGCCTCTCCTAGCAGGCAAAGTACCAGACGTATTTGTTGTTTTTAAATCCAGGGAATAATCAAGCGATGTCAAGTTTAATCTTCAGATAAATACAGTACTATGATATGAAGTTTGTCCAGCACCATTTCTCTCTGTTTCAGAAACAGCCTTATTAAAAAGGAGCAACACCTCTATAAACTATTCAATGTACTGCATGATTTCCCCATCGCCTCTGTTATTTTAATGACATTTTCTTTATTCCTGTCAAGGTGTTTTCGTTTTTATTATCTTTGACCATCTGGCCAATTGCTTTAGCAAGCAATTAAAGACCTTACAGGGCTTTAGAATTTTAGTTATAGTAGACAATTTCTGATGAATGGGGCTTGGGAAGGATTTAATGGCTTCTTTGGTAGGAAGATTATCATCCATTTTCCTGCCTTTGACTACTTATATCAGGCATTTATTTTTAATTAAAAAAAATTTTAGTGAGGTCATAAAGTATTTTTAAAGCTTTATGATTAAAGCTTTATGAACAATAATGCTAAAGTGCAGGTATAGCCTTTGCACTTCACTTCTCTTCGAGGGACTTAGCACCAGCAAGGAGGTTCAAGTCAGGGCAAATGGGCAGGGGTGGAGGAAGTTAATGGCGCACATGAAGAGGTTTTCTGTGGCCCTAAGAGGCATCCCCAGGTCAATTCCTGACTACTCAGAGGGGTGGTCGGGGCCCTGAGCTGCACGCCAAGGCGGAAGTCCTGCAGCCCCTTCCTGCCCCCAAGAAAAAGATGCTGGGCTACAGAGACAGTGGACGAGTGCAGAACAGGGCAGCTGGTCCCAGATGGCAGCTGGGCCACAGACCAGAAAATCACCAGTCTGGGGAGAGGGAGGAGGAGGGCAGACTGTGAGAAAGGTCTCAAGCCAAAGGGAGCAGGCACTGATGAACTGAGAAAGTGAAGATATAAGGTAAGAAAATGAAAGGATAAGGAAAACGAAGGGCAACCAGAGATACCCATAAACACAGAAAGCAGAATGAAAAGGCGTAATTCCAACAGGAATCAACCACTCAGAGATTTCAGTTAAGAAGTGAAAGGGATTTCACCTAAAAGAATATTAAGAAGCTAGAAGATATTGGGGTTTAGTGACTAAGGTGGCCACACAAGCAAAGCAATAAAAAAAAAAAAAGAACTTTCGGGGGAAAAAGGAGCGTAAAATATGGAGCAAACTGTGGCACGATTTCTGTGTTGTGCATAAAAGCCAGATCCAGCATCCTTGACATCAGGAACCTTGGCATGGAACAAGAGTCATGACATTGAAACCAAAAAAGAGAGAAATATAGTCTCAGCCAATTATTTGGTTTTGAATAAAGCATAATAATATCAACACTTTTTATTTGCTTTCCTACCTTCAGAATAACCCATAGGCAAAGGAAGACCTACTTATAGTTACCAAAGCACAGAGTATTTTAGTGCCACTGAACTAACTGTACACTCAAAAACGGGTAAGATGGTAAATTTTATGTGATGCATATTTTATCATATTTTCTTAAAAAAAGTGAAAAAGAAGAGAGAACAGAAGGCATATGTCATTGACCTTGATTGTTTAAAAGTTAGAGCCCACAACAGTAGGAAGGTGGAAGGGGGAAAGAATAAGAAAGGGTAGTGATACTAATGCTTTTCACCTTTAAAAACGCCTCAGAGCAGAAAAGAAAAGGGGGTTTACTGCGTTATGTAATGTTACGAAGGTAAACGAAGAATGCAACCTAGTGGCATCACCATACTGAGCAGAAGGGGAAAGGAAGGCAGAAGTGAGCTAAGTTAGGTTAGTGGTTAAATCAATACATAACAGCTCATTATTGAACACTCTGGACAAACACTGTTCCAAAGTGTCAACTCCTGGGAGCCATTAGGATGGAGGGATCAGTTCTTTCCACTAGTGATTTTTCTTAATGTTTGATATCTATGTGCATATATTAACTTTGTAAATGTTTAGATTTTTTTTTTTTACTAAAAGATGAAAAATGTAAACTATAAATTCCCTCGGTAGTCATTTTACAGATGAGAACATGCTGTGAGCCGACAGGCCATCTAAAGGATTGGGGAGGGTGGGGTTCTGGAGGCAGCCAGCATGGCCCCTGCTGGCTGGGGACCAAAGACCTAGAGGAGATCAGCGTCACACTCCTCTACCCTGGAAGGGGAAAACGCAACACTTACAGTGCGAGGTGGTGGCGAAGATTGAATGAGAACGTGTTTGGAAGTGGTCAGCTGCCACAGCAGTGGTTACATATCCCCAAACAAGTTTACACTCACCTATGGATAGGGGTAGGAGTAAGGAAAACCGCAAAGCAAGGACTGCAACACTTCTTTGTTTCTGGGCTAGCCCAGTCGCCCTGGCCAGGCCTTTGAACCTCCCTCAGCTGCGCTCCATCTCTGCAGAAGAGGTGCTGCATGGTGGGTCTGAGGCCTGTTCCTAGCTCTTCCTCCCTGTCCCTGCGCCTGATCACATCTCCTCTCCAGCTGTCCGCATGAAAGCGTGTTGTTTGTAAGTCGACAGTTGTTCGCAGGGGGAATGAAATGCAAATGGAGTTGAACAGACTATGTCATGGAACTAGTCTTGAAACTAAGAACTGGCTGTTTGCATCTTTCCAGGTAAATCAATAGGTAAGAGAGCTGAAAGAAGGCTCTTACGTCAGATTCATTGGTAGTGCTTGTGGACAAGAATGCTCACCGGATGCAAGCTAACCTGACTGAAAGCATATTTGGGCAACTAGGTCATATAGAGTTAGTAGATGGACGAAGCACCATTTTGACATTAGTGACAAAAAACACTAGGAAACAAAAAACACTGTGGTTTAGTTGATGGGAGTACTGTCCTATACACCAAAAGATCCTCAGTAAGAGATCTCTCTCTAAATATTTCACAGTTGTCTTTTAAATAATCATAAATGTTAAGTATAATTCTGAAAGAAAAAAAAAGTTTAACCCTTTAAAAGCTGAGTTCCATTGTCAGGAGTATACTGCCTGTATTGCCTCAGGGTTAAAAAAAACAACAAGCAAGCAGCAAGCCAAACAGTGGACTGAACCCCAATTAACTAAAATAAAGTTCTGGACTTTAAAGGAAACACAATATGTCCTCCTGTTGCCATGACAATGCCTGTGTTCATCACCAGTTATCAGTGACGAAGTGCCAATGACAATCTGTGTGTGTGTGTGTGTGTGTGTGTGTGTGTGTTACCCATAACATGTGGGGAGCAAACCTCATAAGGCAGAGAAGATGACAAGGCACCTGAGGAACACCTTGGTCCAGGAGCAGAGAGAAGCAAGCTCATATTCCCGTGAGGGTATTAAATCCTTTCACACATTCTGAGCACCTTGTCCCTTTAACCTATGAACACGAAGTTAAAAAGTCTGGCCAAGGCTCCCGAGCTAGCCCATGAAACTCCAGCACAGGAAGCAGGCAAAAAGAGTTAAATTAAGTGTATTCTGAGCTAGTGAATAAATGGGTAGAGACCATCTTTTTCCTGAGTTATCTGGTTACTCCACTTTCTCCCCCTTTAAATGAGAATGTGATGTGGAACGCAGACTGTGTGTCGTAGAGAGCAGAGATCTTGCTTCGGATTCAGCATCACGTGAGGTGTAAAACAGAGCACAACGTAAGAAATGGGCCAGCAGAAATTTCTCTGAAATAGTTCACCTAACCTGTCCCGCATCTGTTTCTGAACATTTCTGTTACGCTGCACATATGCTGTGTACCGCTATGAAGTTGTGTGTAGTGTTATATCCCATACGGGGCAAGATGTCTAAATAGTGCCTTCACCAGAACCTCTGCCAGCCCCTAGATCACCCACCAGTGGACAGGATATATAAGAAACATCGTGATCACCACCCAGAGGAAGTAATCAACAAAATTCCAAAAGTAGGGAATCCTATGGCTTAGCTGCTAAAGGTGTAGTTCAGAACCGGACACATTGGCATCATGTGGTATCCGTCAAACAAGTGGACTCCCAAGCCCCACCTCTGTCTACCCATCTGCATTAGGAGCATTAACAAGATCTCCATCTGATTCATATGCTCCTTTATGTTTAAGAATCAATGTTCTGCTCTGGCTGGTGTGGCTCAGTTGATGGGAGTACTGTCCTGTACACCAAATGATCCTGGGTTTGATTCCTGGTCAGGACACACACCTAGGTGGCGGATTCAAACCCTGGCCCTGGTTAGGGCTTATGGGGAGGTAACTGATTGATGTTTCTCTCTCATATTGATGTTTCTCTTTCTCTCCCTCCCTCCACTCTAAAAATCAGTGAAAGTGTTCTCAGGTAAGGGTTAAAAAGAAAAAAAAGAATCAATGTTCTACAGGACAAACAAAAAACCCAAAACAAAACAAAAATGCAGAAACACACACAAAGAGAGATGAAGATAAAAGGGAAGCTCAGACATTAGGAGACTTTAGGGATGTTATCAACCAAATGCCGAGGGTACCTGCTGATCCTGATTTGAAATAATTATGAGAAGTGTTCATGTGCATTTTAACGTTTAGATCTACTACTTTATTTGAGTTAATGACTACACGGAATGTAAAAGTTGTTTAATTAGGAAAATATATATGGAATACGTTTAATTTTTAGAGAGTAGCATTGCTTGTAATTCTGTGAGTACATGCGAGGCAAAGTGGAAGCTAACCAAAAGCTAAACGTCTAAAGAATACAAATGGTTAATTTTAAATGTTCCTGTTAGAACCCTCAAAGAATATGGCGGAAATTTTACCGAAATGGAAATTAGCCAGTCCAAGGACATCTATTTGCCTCACTGTTTGGTTATAACGAAGGGTGGCAGGTTTCTCCAAAGAAGCAGGTTAAAGGGGAAGATGTGGCTCTGGGCAAGCATTACCTTCTCCTGAGTGAAGGGAACTCGCCTGCAGGGGGGTGAAAAATAGCAGCTGCTGTGCCTCCTGCAGAGCTAGCAGGTTCAAATGCAACTTGGGGAGAAAGTGACCTCTGAACTATAAAAGGCTAGTCAAGCGGTGTATGCATTTTTCTTTTCTTTTTAATACACAGAGACAATATGCTTTAACAGCATGGGCTTTTGGAATCAGACAGGATACCTAGCTTTGCAATTCAGCATCTCTCCTCACGCCCAATGAGGTGAATAAACATCTCATAGTTCCCATTTCCTCACCTGAAACAATACTCACACAGTGATAGATTGTGTTATTATCAAAATGCCTGCTTTCCCTTCCTCCTGCAGGAGGATTCGCGATCCATTCACTAATGGTAGTTCTGGCCAAATGACTTCTCTGGTCCAGAGAACATGAGCGGAAGTGATGGAGCTGTAAGAGCCATGACATGATTCCGCCCCACTGTCTTCCCTCTGCCAAGAGTGGCAGTGACCCAAACAGGGACTGCTCCTTCCACATCCCAGCGTGAGTTGGACATGGGCCTGGAGCAACACTCAATGTGCACATGAGCAAAAAAGCAGCCTCTTCCCCACAGAGATCTGGGGTCTGCCTGTTAATGCCTCATCATCTAGCAAACACCAATCTACCTCCCTCTGCAAGAGTCCAGTGCCTAGTCCATGTGGTTATGCACAGAGAATACCTGAAAAATATTAGCTGCTATTGTCAATTGACGTTTGTTCCCTTCTCCCCACTAGCATTTTGAGAGCAGCTACCAGGCTGTTCATTTGCACATCAGAAACTCAAATAATAAGAGCTTAGTCACTAGTTTTAGGGACCTACCATTTACTAAGACCTAACACATGCTCAAAATATGATAAATTTTGTTATTTCAGCCAAAGAGTCCTAGGAGATTGGTTCTGCATTCTGTCTTACAGGAAATGTAATTTGTAATGGAAAAGGAGGAGGCACATTGATGGGAATGACAAATGAAAAACGACAGCCTTCAGCAGTTCTGAACTAACATGTAAGAGACACAGGAATGAATCAGTTTTTAATGAATTATATGATAGAATTAGTAATTCATGATTTGTGTCAGTGTTGTGCTCAAGTCCTAACGTCTTTCATTAAAACCGCAGGAGGGAAGCCAAGAGATTTAGAACGAGGACTGGTAAAAGGGAGCAGGCATGAACACACACTCAAAAATATGCATGTCGAGTTGGTATCAATATGTGAAATCTTGCATAATAAACCTGAGACTAAATAATTAAATAAACAACATAAGCAGGTTGCACACATTTCTTTTCCTTCTTTTTTTTGTACAGCAAAATACTAAATTCTAGTTAGACAAGGGAACGAGGAAGTGAGAAATAAAAATGTGGCTCTGAACTGAAGGGCAACACACTTCACCGACACTGAAGCCTGAGTTAGCGTGCAGGAGGGATTGGATTACACTCATGGTTTACTGCAGGGAAGAAGGAAGGAAACAGAGCAGTTGTGACCAGATTTGACAGTTCATGTTGGATTAGAAAAGTCAAGTGACTTCCCACAAGGCCCACAGCTAATAATTATCAGAGCAAGAACTAGATTTGTATGTACCTGTGTGAGCCATCCACTGAACACCAGAAAACAGGCTTCCAGAGGCAAGTACAGTACAGATGTTAATCTTGAAAAAATGTTTTAATTCTATTTAAACAACATACCGTACATAAGCTTCCTCCCCCTAAAATGTTTTTATCTCCAAAATATTTAGATTATACAATAAAATACTACAGAAAAACAAAACTGATTATAAGACAACAAATGCTCATGCTATATACCACGGGTTCTCGGTGCTTCGTAAGCAAGACTGTAGAACTAAACAAAAGTAAGAACTACAAACACAAGCTACTCCACAGGAAAAATAATCCACATACAATATTTAACTATAATTCTCTTTCTGCTGATCTTTCGTAGTAATTAATCAGTACACATGTAACTAAAATGGGTCCATTTGAAAATTCTTATGGAGCACCAAACTGTTTCAGTACATCTGACATGCTAGTAGACTGCAAGCGTTGGTTAACCGCAGTGGATTTCAAAAAAGTAACTTTAGAATAAAATACAAATCATTTCCAATTTCTCATTTATGTTGCTCCTTAAATCTCCTTTAGGCCCACAAAGTATTTCCATGCCTAGGCTTTCCTTTGGAAGCTTACACCAATTATATGGCCTTGCCAATCCTTTGTCCGTTTAAACTATAGTTAAAATCTTTAATCCAATTTATCTAAAGCATCCAAAGTTACTCATTTATACAAACACTTAGGATTGCCGCATGTTTATCTATATTTACCTAAAAGTTACTCTGGATTAACATACATTTGGAAATAGTAATATCTTTTAGTTTATGCAATGGGAGACTTTTGTCTTTTTGCTATTTCACATAAATTTGTTCGAAGTTCTTTTACTACCATTCTCGGGATAATGCGTAAAATAATTTTAAGCATTAAATTCTTAAAATAATCTAGCCTCTCTAACTTTACTTACTAATCTTCAATATCTGTGTCATCAGTTGTACTTAAAATGTCTTATAACAGTCTAACCCCGTGGTCGGCAAACTGCAGCTCGCAAGCCACATGGGCTCTTTGGCCCCTTGAGTGCGGCTCTTCCACAAAATACCACGGCCTGGGCGAGTCTATTTTGAAGAAGTAGTGTTAGAAGAAGTTTCAGTTTAAAAAATTGGCTCTCAAAAGAAATTTCAATTGTTGTTACTGTTGATATTTGGCTCTGTTGACTAATGAGTTTGTCGACTACTGGTCTAAACTATGGAGAGAACTTGCAAAACGTACTGCTTGGTGGTGTGTGAATGAGTAACTGACAGTGGCGTTGAGTGGCCTCCTTCATCTTCAGGGATATTCCATTACCTGGTCTCACACTGAGACAACCAGCCAGCAGTAAAACAACCAGTAGTTGCTTGCTACTGTTTTTAACACATGGCTGGATCTAAGCTTTCACCAGGACTAAAATCATGAAAACAACAAAGCTGAATACCCAGCAAACTATAAGCACCCTTTCCCATTATTCCAATGAACCAGTATTTTAAAAAGTAGGTACCAAAAGCAGTCAACATGTTCTGAAACAGAAATAAGAGATCTGAAGATAGATTTTAGCTGGTATTAAAATAATCAGAAAAGATCTGATTATTTTTAATGATGCCTTTAGGTTGCCACATAGTTACTGGCAAAGTTATTTTTCTGGTCAGAGTTGTCATTGGTCTATTTCCAGTGCCATCCACCAGAATCCCGACATGTGTCAGTTTCGGACTAACTTACGGAGAGAGGACCCGCTGGGGGTGCCCCGGAGAAACTGGTGTAAGCCGTCCTCGCTGTCACTGGAGCTGGCTATGCTGTTCCTCATTTCCAGCATGGAGATCTGCGTGCAGAGGCTGAGCTGGTGCTCCAACTTTTTGGCCTTCTGAAAGCAAAGTTTCAAGATTTCTGATTCCTATGGGACTTAGATAGTATTCCCTATCAGTGCATTTACTTTTCCTTGAAAAAAAAAATCTACCTGGGACAAAGTAAGTGCCCAATGAATGTCATACAATTTTTATTTTCTGGATATTACTATAGATAATACATTTAATATACTCATTCGTCTATTTATTAATCTTAAAAAAATAGTAAGCACCAACCTAATTTGATAAACAGTCTAGACAAGATGACTTAAGAGAGCACACTCCTATACTCAGTATGTATCACAGAAATGATGTTTTCCAAGTTCTCTTCTGTGTTCATTTTAATTTCCTTGTAAGTAAACGTGGGGAAACAAAGATCAAATTGCAAACTGGTAAAGATCTATACAGCTCTGAAATCCCGAACTAAATTGCTACAGGCCTCCATCCTGTACCTCTCTAGTCATGTGTAGGCTTCCTGGGGAAGGAGACTGACCAGGAGGATGTGCAGGACTGGAAGACCCAGGATTAAAAAGCCAACTTCCTGCTAGCTGAGGTTCGTCAGCATTGCTCAGTATGCAACCTCTCCCTTACCCTGCCCCTGGCCCCCGCCTCCCCATTCCCTCACACCACTCACTAGGCATCTTCTTTAGACTGTTTCACAGACTCTTTATGAAGAGGATAGCACCTCCTTACCATTCATGGAGGCCCCTGACATTTAGAGATACCTCACTCCATAATGGCAAATGTGATCATTACAAAATATGTCCTCACTCTTGAGAAATGAGTCCCAGAAGCATTCCCATTTAACATTTGACTAATTAATGGAAATTCAGGAAACTATCTGTTGTATTAAGTGAGGTATATTCCTCACCGTACATATTTATTTAATAAAATAAACATACCCAGAAAAACTTACTTTATCATTTAAGGTGGGATCATTCAATGAGTAGAGCTTATTTGTAATGTCTTTTCCTATAAGATACCTAAATATTTCATATAGGAAGGGTTCGGATTCCAGGAAGTAAGTTAATCTTTCTCTTGACCAGCATAAAAACCTGCAATTATCGTCTGCAACAATGGTGACCTGACAATGAAACATAGAAAGAAAAAAGTACGTCTATGTATATGAATTATGACTACAGTAATTTAGGGAAGAGAAGAGTAGAATAATTTAGTGGATATTATTATAACAATGATTTATCGTATTAGTTAAATTAAAATAAGACCCATTCACATAAGCTTCTATAACCATATATAAAATTATGTTTAAAACCAAGCAATCTGAAGACTAAACAAAAGCAAATTCTCTCAGTTTTATTGTTTCTTGTGGTCTGGGGACAGAAGAATGGCCACTGTCAATAGCACTGCCATAGAGTGTGTTAGGGTGATATTCCAGTTGGATATAATTTATAGCTAAATATTTATTTACCCCATGAAGATTACCACAGAGGTTGCAGAATACACTTCAAGCTAAAACCAAAAACTGAGCTAAGATTCACGAGGCCAAGTTATACTCGTAGATGAAAGACCTTCTCTAGCTAAGTCTGCAAACACACACCAGGATGAGAAAAATGACTCATGAATCAGTTTTAGGGCCTAGGCTGTTATTAACAAATATGGCCAGCAAGGGACCTTCTCTGGGTCTTTCCAACATACTATTTACTGAGTGTGACCTTTCAAGACTAGTTCCGATCAATGTAGCCCACTGGGGACACACAGGGATCCTGCAGTTAGATCAGCACTGGGAAACCGTATGACCCAGAAAAGTGGAAAAGTACTGGAACTGCACTACAGAGAGTTCAAGTATTCCTCAAGTAAAATCCTTTCTCCAGAGTGAGGGAAGCTGGTGTCAGGAAGCTCTTCCTCCCAGGAGGGTCCCCTTCCATCGTTAGTACTTCTCTGCGCTTCCGTGGCACTCACAGCTCTGAATCCTGACACACCTGTCTCTCCTGAGTGTGATGACAGGAGGGACAGCGCACCTCCATGTCTGGATGTCTGTGTCCAACACAGAGTGGTGCTCAGTGCATGTCTATCCTGTAAAGCAATTAGCAAATGAACACGAATACTGTTGAAGGCAGAATCCATTGTTCTATCTCAACATGAAACCCCAGGCCTATCCAGGTAGGAAATTAATAAAGGCTTGTTTAATTCATATGAAGTAGTATCTGGGCCTCATAAAAAAATATTTCCAAAGGAGCTCTTTCCCCTTGGTTAGTCACAAAATTAAACCTTTTTCAAAAGACAAAGGGTTATTTATGTCTAGGAAGAGAGACTATGGAAAACCCAGGAGAGAAGCTGAAATCTGATCTTTACAAATCAGAGAGTTTGGCTACTTTAAAAAGTAGGTCAATACACCTAGGCAAAAAATAAAAAATAAAAAAAATTTGTAATTATTTATTATCTTAAAAGTGGGAATCTCCAAAACCAAACACATTGAATTTAAGAAATGTGTTAACAGCTCTGTGACTCCATAAAATATTAAAATCCATTCATTCTTTCAACATATATAATTATGTATGTATTTAGTTCCAGACACTGATCAAGGCAATGAGCTCATAATGATGAACAAGAAAGATAAGATCTTATCCTGTGAAGCTTGCATGCTAGTGAAGGAAGCTGATAGTAAATAAATGAAATCTGTGCTTTCCCCTGTTTTACATTTGTCAAATATTCTCTCAGGTGGCAGTATTTGACAAATGTAAAACAGACGAAAGCAGTAGAGAATGGCTAGGGGGTGATAGCCAGATATAATATCACTCATTTTATATATGTACTAGAGGCCTGGTGTATGGATTCGTGCACCAGTGGGGTCCCGTGACCTGGCCTGTGGGGATCAGGCCAAAACTGGCTTTCCAACATCCCCTGAGGGGTCCCAGACTGCAAGAGCACACAGGTCAGGCTGAAGGACCCCATCAGTGCATGATCTGGGGCCAAGGAAGGACTACATGAAGGCTCCAGGGCGCGTCCGACCTGTCTTGCCCAGTCCCGATCGGCCAGACCCCAGCAACAAGCTAACCTACTGGGTGGAGCATCTGCCCCCTAGTAGTCAGTGCTCATCACAGCTACCAATCCAATGGTCAAATGGTTGCTTAGGCTTTTATATATATATAGATAGATTGTACTTTTAAACATTTAAGGTGCATTTATATCTATCATATAATGGATCCTCATAACTGTCTTTAAGATAAAACAGGCTACATTATCCCCTATTTCTCAGATGCCAAATGAGAAGTAGCAAAAAAAGTATTCATTAGTGGTGGAGAGAACACTTCTGACTTTCAGCCCAGGCGTATTTTCCCACCATGCCAAACCCTACCCAGCATGTCCAATATTCTCCCCCCACCACCAATATTTTTCAAGATGGCCAAATAGAAAGTAATCTGGCCAAGTGGCCATAAGATTGGTTCACAGTCCACTGAAAGTCCCTCAGACAAAGACCAGCTAAGTATGTCATAAAGTTGATATTCTAATGGAAGAAGCCAATAAGTAAAGATGTATGACCAAAAAAATAACATTTATAGGATGAGAAATATCAGGTC
This sequence comes from Lasiurus cinereus, assembly GCA_011751065.1. NCBI lineage: Eukaryota > Metazoa > Chordata > Mammalia > Chiroptera > Vespertilionidae > Lasiurus > Lasiurus cinereus. The sequence continues at coordinate 31,282,054 of JAAGEH010000018.1, read as the reverse complement.
AAGCCAGTCCTTGGGAGTTCCCAGAAACTGTAGGGGATTGGTATGTGAATGCAAGGTGACTGGATAATACGCTATACCAGTAGGAATAATTAGAGAAAGGTGAGCACCAGGTACTCACAGCGTCCCAGCCAGGCACCTAAGTGCTGAAGAAAGGGTTTGGCAAGTTGAGGCGCCTTCATTTTAGAAAGATGTCATCCATGACTTTGGAAAAATATAATGCATGAACAGGGACACGGAGTTAAAAAAGGGGTTGGAAATCATTCAGGAGAAGAAATTGTATCTAGGTGATAAAGTATTTCACGTCTTCCCAACCATTTTAATAACCTCATTTCCACGGAGGCAATGGTACTTATATGATACTATAATTTGCTTAGCAAATCCATTTCTTATTGATGGTTAAAAAAAACTCTTTAAAGATGTTTAAATTAGTATTAAATTTAAACTCAATAATAGTATTCAAATAATAAGCTATCACTGCAGTAAGTATGAGTGACTTACAAGTCCATAAGAGCCGATATTAAGTCAGAAGTGGCCAGTTAATGATTTCCTGTCACAACAGTCAAGTAAAACATACTTTAATGAGGGATTTTTATAAATCAATATTGAAATGTTTAAAGCTTCTGTAAAATAAGTCACTTCTTGAGGTATTAGGTTATCCTTAGCAGAGCCATACTTGAGTCCTTGTGAAGAATTTTACTGAAAAGCAAACATGGCAATGGAAGACACGGAATCATTTCTTTCAGGTAGAGTTCAACTAAAGCATTTACAACCAAGTCTGGTGTGATTTCCTCAAGGTCCTGGGTCAGCCCCTCACCTTGAATTCCAAGCCACTCTACACCTCGCACGATGAGAAGATGATACAGAAAAACAAGGGTGTCTGAGGGAGTTGCTGAATGGGCCAGAACCAGAAACAGCAGTTTCACAGGAACTTTGGTCTGGAGCAGCCGCAAGTTCAGAATCTGTTTCTCAGCTCTACCACTGTGTCTATCATTACAGCTATCCCATGTCCCTGAACAACATTTACCATGCAATCTCAAGGGACAGGCGAGTCACCTGCCTTCCTTTCATCCTATTGTTGAATTCATTAGTACCACTGCCAAAGAACAAACCAAAACAAACACGTAAAGGAAGTAGCTCCTTGTTAGAATACTTGTAACTAACTGTTCAGAGTTAGAGAAAAGTCAGGTTAGCAGGTAAAGAGTGCGGAGTGGAAGTTACCACTGGCCATTTCAAGTGTCCTCTGCCATAGGCACAATTAGTAAGATGCTGGCCATGGGAACATGAGACATTTTTCATTCGGGAACTTGCTTCATTAAGAGGTGATGTACTCCTACACAGATGTGCAACAGCTATTTTTACTCTTGAGTAACTGCCAATGGGAACATTTTGTACACAATCTCTCCGGAGGGCTCACTCTGATGGAGTCTGAACCAACTGTACAGGATACAGATTGGATGATGCTGGAGTAATTGTTATCCATTAAACAGTTAGGAAATGCTACCCCGACTCTATGCAGAGAGTAGCCGACTGGTGTTTGGAAAGGCTGAATGCATATACCCTTCACCCAGCTATGGTTCCTCTATTTGGGTCATGTTCTGGAATCTTCACAGCAAGTATCAGGAACATTTGTCAACTACCAAATCCCAATTCCAGACCCCAAGAAGAAAGAGAACTGTAACTACTAGTAGGAATTTTTTTGTTGTTGTTCAATTATAAATATAATAATTTGAAGTTCAGTAGAAATGATTATGCATGTTATAATCTCAGGCCTCGCAGAGGACCATTTGCTTCTAGAAATGAAGGAAGTTCAGTTCCCAGCCTCTCTCCAAATCCCACTCTCTTCAGGATCCTGTAAGACTGAACTCTTGTGTAAAAGCACTTGCTACCATACACAGAGAAATGGAAGTGCTGGGTAAACGTTGGGCTTTGGAAAACATTGTAAGGAGGTCAGAGGAAAGAAGGTGAGGAAAGAAGTGGCCCTGTTCTAGTTGTAAAGGTGGTGACTGAAGATAACAATATGAACATAAATCTCAGTGCCCAGCTGACTCTCGCAAACACAAGATGAGAGTTTAAATGGAAGGAGTCCGGGGATCCAGCACTTGCTTTCTTCTATAACTTCAGCTCAGCTATGTGGGAACAGCATTGCAACCAGTCAGTGAATATGTCCAAGACCTGTCGTAAGAGTACATCACTTTAACAAGTTGTCCTGTTACTCAAGCCAGTTACTCGGGTAGGGTGGGAGCAGGGCATGGCTGAAAACATTGCAAAAAAGCTATACTGTATGTCTATAATATCCTTTGGACTTTAATGAGACATGAACTAGTTTCAGTCTTCTTGAAAATCATGCTGGATTTTAAAAAATCCTCATCACAAGAAAAGGTATGTAATTATGTATGGTGGTGATAAATGTTAACTAGACTTTGTTGGGGTGTTGTTTTGCAATACATATAAATACTGAACCATTATGTTGCACACCTGAAACTAATATAATGTTATATGTCAACTATACCTCAATTTAAAATAAACCGATAAAGTAAATAAATATCCTCAAAAAAAAAAAAAAAAACCATGCCAAAACATACCTGGAATTTTTCACCTTTGTGCATCTGAGTTGATCTAAATTCAGGAGAATCTATAAAGGCACAGGGGTAAATGTTATGCAGAAAATGTCCTCGATAGGAGACCTTCATTCTGATAACAGAAATTAATGTTAATAAAGGCATAATATCTCACAAAATAACATGACAATCCTTAAAAATCTCCATAATCTTATCATTTTTGATTTTATGCTAAAGTTTTAAAGACTCCACAGATGACTGACATAATTAAAAGTACTTCCCAAAGACAAGTATTTATTTCAAAATAAATTTCACCAACAAGAAAAAGAAGACAGGTTCTAGCATTGGCCCACATATATGCCTTCCAATGGCTACTATCACTCTTATACCTACAGTGACCATATTCAAACTCAGGAACTTTTTGAGAGAGAGAGAGGGTGGTATTAATGATTATTCCAGAACAATATATACTAGGCTCTTCCTAGAAGGCTGATATTCCTAGAAGTTATATTTGTGATATTAAAAAAATAATCACCTCTGGAACATGCACAAGCTTCTTGAACTTTAGTGCCTAATTTAAACCTACCTCAATTTTGATTCATTAACTTTAAATAAAAGGTAAAAAAAGATGAACAATGTTTACAACTGAAAATCCTAACACCAGCAAGGTTGACAGCAGCAAATTCCAGGTAACTAACACGTTGCTCTGTAGTGTTCCAAAATGCAGCAAGTTCCCCCACAACAAAGTCTGCTGCCACTTCCTCCATTGTTTGAAAACTAGGGGCCCAGTGCACAAAATTTGTGCACAGGTAGGGTCCCTAACAGCTGCCGACTGCTGGCTGGGACCTCCTTTCCCCATCTCCCTTCCTTGGCTGTTGGCTGCCAGCTGGGGCCTTCCTTCCTTCCGCACCATCCCCTGGTGGTCAGCACACGTCATAGCGAGTGATCAAACTCCCAAGGGGACACTTAGCATATGAGGCTTTTATATATATAGATATCCCCTTCCATTCACTCTCTACCCAGGGGCCATGAGAAGATTACTTACCTTCCCTTCAGGAGAATACTCAGACGGTCGTCGACTGAGGTTTTATCTTCTGCAGCATAAGTCTGGCCCTTTGTCAAGGTTTGGATCATACAAAACTGTCCAGTTAATCTTCTGAACAAATCTGGAGGCACTCGGAGTGGTTCAAACAATCGCCGGTATACGCCGCTGAGTTCCTTTTCAATCTTGACCTGAAATGCCGTTATGACAGATGCTGTACTAATGCAACAATATCAAAACAGTGGCTCCTGTGGTCCAAATACCGTTTTGAGAATAAATTTGTAATGCAGACCCTCACCGTTCCATGTATCAGTCAGTGGAATTTCACACAATGAGTTAAGTGATGATATTGGTTTAGATGCTAAAAGGGCATTTTTGCAGAGAGCATATGGGGAAGATTTGCACTATTGATCACACCTCTCCCTAGCTGCTATAAAGCAACTGTGGAGGTTGTGAATGTTATTACAGCATTCACTTTCCCAATCTCTGCATTTTCTATAAACAACACAAAACCTTTTCATTTTTAGGACAATACTGTTTCACAGAAATTACACTAATCTTGAAATATTTAGCAGAAAAGAAACAAAAATAGGAATCAATGTAAAAGCACATTTATGAAAATACCTACATGAGTTTTTTTTATCTACATGTAATTATCATTCAATGCATCGATACAGGAAAAAAATTGCCCATAGTTGCCAATATTGCTTCTCATTTATTTATTCTGAAGCAAAATGAAGAGTGTAAAAAGGTTTCAAAAATTCAATAGAAATCTTTTTAGCTAAAACTAAAATAAAATCAGTAGCCGAAACTGGTTTGGTTCAGTGGATAGAGAAGGTCCCAGGTTTGATTTCGGTCAAGGGCATGTATCCTGGTTGTGGGCACATCCCCAGTAGGGAGCGTGCAGGAGGCAGCTGATTGGCGTCTCTCTCTTACCAGTGTTTTTAACTCTCTATCCCTCTCCCTTCCTCTCTGTAAAAAAATCAATAAAATATATTAAAAATAAATAAATAGATAAATAAATAAATAAAATAAAATCAGTAGACTAGAAAACTCACTGGTAAGTAAGCCTGGCTACTGGAGGAAGAGAAAAGCAAAATGATTCAATTGCCTCTGCTGTGAGACAACCAAGACCCAGGTCAGACCCATCTTTGGGCCCAGCATTAGTCTGAGAAAAGTGGACTGCATGCCAATGAACTCTGGGGTTCAAGTGATCATCCATCCCAACAAAATCTATAGCAGTCACACTATGAAGCTTATACATCCAGATGACTACTTGTCCTGCTGTTTAATTGCAATGAAGAACCAGCATTTATATTTTTCAAAAAAGTTGGCTTATAGTCTGAGAAACAAACACAAAAGCACAGATATTAAGTGATTTACTCACTGGGAGCTGCCATCACATCAGCAACTTCTGAACCTTATGTTCAAAACTTGGGTTCCAGCAAATTCTCACATTCAGAAATTATAATCCTCATTATTACCGTCATTTCCCTCCTCCATTCTTGGAGTGCTAGTAATGTGTTTAAAATAACTTATTCACATATATGTCCCAGTTCCAGTATGTACACTAGCCAGAGTAGCACAGTAATGAACATATGAATAGAAGTCTACTGATTCATATTCATAATCTGCAAGTCTTAGCCCAAGCCCCAATTCCTTCACGAAGCCCTCTTCATTCTTCTCTTTGAAAGCACTCAGTCATCAAATGTGTTTTGAGCACCTACTATGTGCCAATCATGGTTGATAAGAACAGGGAATACAACAATAAGTATGGTAGATATTATTATTCCCAACTATTTATTGCTCCCACCCCTTATAAGAGAATTATATATCCCTTAACCCCATCCTACCTCCACATTATCAAGCATGGCCGTGTCACTTGCTATGGCCAATAAAATGCGAACAGAATTGACATATACCCCTGCGGAGCAGAAATTTTAAGAGACACTAGGTTTTTTGTACTACTCTCTCTGCTATGAGAATGCATGTGCAGACAGAACCTGCTGCTTCAGCAGAGACCTCAAAATGAAGAAGACACATGGAACAGAGTCACGATTTACATACAGCTGCCAGAATCCACATGTAAAGTGGGTGAGAAAAAAACCTGTTGCTGGTGTGTATCACTGACACTTTCAGGTTGTTTATTATATAGCATAACCTAGAGAAAAGTAATGCAATAGGAAAAACAGGATGGGCTATAATCTCATGGAATGTCTATTTTATATATATATCATCTGTAATTTCTCATGAATTGTCTTGTTTTCTACACATATCTGGCCTTGAGCATAAGATTAGGGCAAGGGCAAGCACTGTATTTTTACTTTACTGAGTATTTGTGTGTGCTTTGGACAGTCAGTAAACAAGTATGGATTGAATTCTAGGAGCCTGGGGGTTTTCCTGTTCTAGCTACACCTTTTTGTTCTTGGTATAACCAAGGAAACACAGCAAGATAAATCAGAATTGAAAAGAAGTTAAATCCTAGTGTTTTGATGACAACTCACCAAAAATGGTGATATCTTTAAGTGAATATTTTGAGCATAAGAAAAAATATAGTCATTATATTTAAAAACTAGCATGAAAAGCATAGCATAAGGTATTGTTAAATTGCTAATATGTTTATTGAAGTTGTCTATAATTAATTTTATAAACAAAGATATTCCCCAGTAACACTTGAATAGCAATATACAAAAGAAATAATGAAGTATTATGATGAGAAAAGAAAGAACACTATCAAGTTGTCTCATGTCTAAACTTCCCTAATGATTTAAAAAGTTTAAAAAACCCATCTGTAAAACACATTTCATGGTATTCAAATGTTTCACTTTCAGGCACATATAAAGAGTAAGTTTCATCTGGAATGATATTGAAGGGACTAATGATGTTAGATGCATATTCTCCAGTCTGAACAAAGTGCTTTAAAAGTTTTAAGCTTTAAAAAACCTCTTTCTTGCTAATTAATTTTTAGTAATTACCGGTCTTTTCTTGAACAAAAGATATGAAAGATGCAACATATTGACACCGAGGAACACTGAGTTCCAGATCACGATATCCAAGGCACATCGATAGAGTGTGGCCCACATGATGTAGAAGGAGCATCCTATTGAATAACAAAATTAAATATGTTAGATGGTTAGAATAACTTTAGCACAAAGCTTAATAAATTATAAAATAAGCCAAACACATTCTAGAAATACCTGAGCCAAACATCACATTTTCATTTTTTGGTCTGATTGTCAAAAAAATAAAATAAAATGCTTTGTTACAGAAAATTTGTAAAGTTAGAAAATATTTTTTTAAATCTATAATTCTACTACTTAGAGAAAACCTCTACTGATATTCAATACTTCTCCACAGTGTTTACGCATTGTTACCTGATGGCAGAACTACCATATGTAATTTTAAAACATACTCTGTTACTTATTGCAGCAATTTTGCCATTATATTAAAAGTCTTTGAGTACGTAGGTGGTTTTTTTTTTTTTGGCAAGTGAATCTAAAATTATTTTTAAGATACATAATTAAAATATTCAAAATAAATCTATTGTAATTCTAAGTGTTATCAATACTCATCTATAATAATAAAAAGGCAATATGCTAATTAGACTGGACAGCCCAACGACCTTCCAGACAACATTCCAGATGTCCTTCTGGATGAAGCCATGGCAGCAAGAGGCTGAGGCTGAGGACATTAGGGGTGATCAGGCAGGCAGGCAGAGTGGTTAGGGGTGATTAGGCAGGCAGGCAGGCAGAGTGATTAGGAGCCAATGATTCCAGATTGCAATAAGGTATAGGCAGGGCTAAGGGAACCCCTCCCTCATGCATGAATTTTATGCACTGGGCCTCTAGTTAATTCATATTAGTATAAGCAGCAGTTTGGATTACAGAAAGGTACTGATTGTTTTGTAAGTTTATTATCACTGACCTATGGACAATAAATAAAATAACAAAGCAGTGTCCTCTGAATTTTTCCAAGAGGAAAATAATTGCTGGTATTTTGTTAGTCCTTTGGAGTTAGAATTATCTTTATAGATACATTTATTTTATTTAAATATCATAGCAACCTTTTGAGATAAGGTTTATTACAATTTTAGAGATTTGGTGGCATATGTAGTTTTTAATGACTGTAACTGATCAGACCATCATTTATTCAGCCATCTCCCTATTGGTGGACAGATGATATTTGTTTGAGGTGTAATTTTTGATAAATAGCCAAAACATCTTTATATGTAAAAATTGATCTGTTTTTGTGACTGTTTGCTTAGGGATAGATTACCTGACAGTAAGTCAAGGGAATGAACTTCATAGCTTTTGATGACATTGAAGAATTGTTTTCTAAAAGGTTTCTAAAATTTATAATCCTGTTAGTTGGTGATATAGTTATCAAACTGTCAATATTATAAAATTTGAAAACTCTTAATTTGATAGTGAGGAATTTTTGCATAATTTGTACAGTTATATTTGCATTTCCATGATTTCTGGTGAGTTTGAATATTTTACCCATCTGAATATCTTCTAACCATTTGGTAGTTATCCATTCACCTATGAGAATCTTCCTAGTTTTTCTTATCCAATCTTTTACTTTAAATCAAATATCATTAGCTTCTTTTGATTAATTTTATGGTGAGAGCATCAATATATATCTTTTTAATTTAAAATAAAATAACCAATATTATACCAATATATCAATGACACATATATAAAAGCTAACCTCCATGTTAAAAAGTTATTCATTCGCAATTTTCTTTTTCATCAGAATAATTTAAGGCATCTAAATAGCAGCATGCAATGTAAAACTTTAAATGTTCTTGAAATATTTCATAGCTAAATTTGAAAAAATGGAAACTATTACTTAAATGAGACAGGATAACCTCATGGGAGGGCTGGCTGGGAAGCTGGAGGACCTGAATCATAGACCTGGTTAGGCCACCATCACCTAGCTTTAGTTTTGATGAGTCATTTAACTTCTCCAGGTCTCAGTTTCTCCATTATTAAAGCGTTAAATTATCTCCTTAGTCCACTTCCAAAATTCTGTCTTCAAATTCATTTTTTGCTTTTGATTTTTTATAGGATATGTTATTTTTTTCCACGCAACACTCTGCTCTCCTGCTGCAATCACTGTCTTATTCAGAGGTAACACAGACAAGGAAGTCTCACAAGCTACCCTGTAGCTACCCTTCCATTTTAGCTCATTGGCCATTCCATGCCATATTTCATACAATCAGCCAGTGTTCATTCTTCCTAAATATGCCTTCTCCCCTGTGCCTTTTACCTGGATACCACACACACTCACACTCAAAGGAATCCTGCTCATCTTCCAAAAGCCAGCTCCCACATCATTTCCTCAGTGGGACCTTGCTCCACCTAAGCCTATCACTCTCTCCATTTTTCCTTGGCACTGGGCATCCCTGCTTCACATATGGCCACCCACCTGTTCTCTGGCCCCAAAAGAGTGTCTTTCTCAAGAAGGGAGACTGCCTTCTTCAATCTTTGTCTGACAAATTACAGGTGCTCAAAAATACACCTGAAGAAATGAATCATTAAGGAAATAATCACGAGAGTAATTTGTCAAAAAGCACTGGCAAAACCCTAGCCAGTTTGGCTCAGTGGATAAAGCATCAACCTGCAGACTGAAGGGTCCCAGGTTCGATTCTGCTCAAGGGCACATGACTGGGTTGTGGGCTCGATCCCCAGTGTGGGGCCTGCAGAAGGCAGCCAATGAATGATTCTTTCTCATCACTGATGTTTTTATCTCCTTCTCCCTCTCCCTTCCTCTCTGAAATCAATAAAAATATGTTAAAAAAATAAATCACTGGCTACAAAAATAAATTCAATTGTTTTAGTATTTTGATGTGAATCAACTTAATCTGCTTCATCAGGATTACTGGCATCCCTCATAAAAGTTTTATTTAAACTACTGTGTCTGAGTAATTGCTCTTGTTCCTAATGTTGCTTCTGCCCATAGTAAGTATATGCCTATTCAAATAATAATATTGAAGACTATCTAGTACTTACTGTGCCAAGCACTATTGTAAGTCAAATGTATACACACACACACTCACAACAACCATATGAGGAGGTAATACTAGTATTTTTACCCTACTGGATTCACGTGGAAACTGAAGTATAGAGAGGTTAAATCACTTGTTAGCAAGTGCTGGAACCAGGATTCAAAGCATAAAATCTGGTTCCAAAATCCACACTCTTACACAGGAATGGATTTACTGATATCTGGGAAATCTAAAGAACACATGAAAACATCTTTGTGATTATCTAAAATAAGAGTATGGCTTATAAAGGCCTATGGTCTAAGTTACTTGATACACTACTAAGTCAATAACAAAGACATATGTTTGGTATGCTATCCACCTGACAGGGAATTCTCTAAAGTACCCAGGGCAAAACCCATCAGGAGCCAGTTATAGATGCTACATAAAATCTCAGCTAGATTTCTTACCTATAGCTAGCATCCCCCTAAGAAGTATCATATGGAGATGGAGAGTAGTTGGAATAACCAACCCAATTGCAAAAAAAATATTTGCTACATGAAAAACCAGATGATGTATTTCTCTCCAGTTTTCACAAGTGGTCTCATTGGAAGGCACAGGTATAATACTTTCTAACTTAGGTGTAAAACCTATTGTAGGTGATTCTGCCAATGGGCTGGACTCAGTATAATTCATCTTGAAAGTTCCTGTAAAAACAAACAAAAGGATAATCATAAAAATGGTGGCTGTACTTATCATCCCCATAGATGTTATACCAAAATTATTTCTGTGAACCAAATGTTGGTACATAGACTTCTCTGGTGCTTGTGAATTGGACAAATCCAGGTTCCAATCCAAGTTCTATTACATACTGAATCCTTATCTGTTAAATGATGATAATAATTCCTTATTTGACTTTATGATTAACATCTGACTTTACCATTAAGAGAAATAAAATACATAAAATATTTAGCATGGTGCACAACTATTCTCTGATATATATGTATATACATGCAATATACATATCTTTATATACACATACATGATGGCGAAAGAGAGGAATGGTGAAATTAGCTAGTCTAAAGATAACCACCAATGTGCACAAACTACAGCAATTACAAAGTCACTTAGTATAGTCTTCTATAATATTTCCAATAGTAAGCTACATCAGGAAGAAAAACTGAATAACTTATTTTTTTAATACTTTGAAAAAAACTAATGCCCTAATTTTTAAATATGAAGGCTTAAGATATTTAGAAGGTTATACTGTTATATTGTGAAGTAACTGTATAATACACACACACACACACACACACACACATATATATACACATTCCACATTACCATATATGTACATAATGAATACATTATTATAATCATTTATGCATACACAGAAAGATGTAACATTTACTCCATCTTTTAGTGTCTAATTTAAAGCTCTGCTTTCTTTCCCATAAAAATTCTAGTTGGTTGCATCTCACAAATTGAAAAGTAGCAAACTTCCATTTTACTTATATATAGGACATGAATATACGTTAAATTAATATTAAAATCTGTGAATACATTTCAAAGAATAAGTATTTTACACAAAATGGCATTACTTTCTGACCATATTACCTGTCCTCCATCTCTGATATTTAAACAACTATTTCTATTATTAATTATACAAATTGGTCCCTGACAAAAATTATGTAGATTTACAGAATAGGTGAATTATTCTGTTTCAAGAAAAGAATTCAAAATGGGAACTGAAAATACCTTTAATTTAAAATATATATATTTCTTTCCAAATAAGGCTATGCAATTAACTGTATTTTTCCATTTATTTTTTTCATCATACTAAAGGTTTTAGGTGGGAAAATAATTGGTGAAGGTTGGGCATTTTGAAACTGTATTATTAGACAAATATGTAAGAGTTCCACCTCTCTTAAGATGATTAGAGAACATACAAACTTACAAATTCTGAATGAAATGATCAAGTCATTTAAAGATCTCTTCACATAATTCTGAAATAGCTCATAAATACAAGAGAAATAGTTGACTTAGTATTAATTTTCTATAAAAAGAAAAGAAATGACAAAAATTCAACTTCTTTCCCAATGTTTGAATCTATAAAAATAGAAGCCTATTAGGATAGGGGACATCATTATTTTAGTAATTCTACCTACACAAAGAGTTACTAAAGTTTGCTTTCATTGGGAATCAAATCAGAATTAACCTCATAATTTCTGCAGGAGGGAGGGTGATATCACTCATAAGCTACTGTCTATGTCAGCTTATGTGTTAGCATTACGTAAGCTACCAACAACTACCATTTCTATTGTACCTTAGAATGTGCTTTCACTCTCTGTCCTATTTGTTCTTCTAACTACCCTATGTTCTCCATGAGGCAGAGAATGCCAGAGGTGAAAGCCATGGGGGGGGGGAGCCCGCCGGGGGGGACACAAACAATGAGAAACATTAGAAATTACTTTTCAGCCTCCCCAAACCTCAGCAGTAAAGATGGGAGGATGGCTACCCTTCCTGAGGTTGAGAGTCAGAGTCCTTGAACAGAGGCAGCTGGACTAGAGGTCTCAAACCTCTTCAAATTAAATGGCCTGTGCCTCTAATACACATTTATATAACAAGTTAATTAACAACACCCCCCCTCCACACACACATTCACCTGATTATATTGGTATTACCAACTAATTCACTGCAGTACGAAAAGTACCAATTTTGGTCCAAGAGAAATGACAGGAAAACTACCATCTCCTGACCCAAGAACCAGGGAAATAATAATATAAAATTTTTAAAGTTGAGATCATCTTATATTTTGATACACTACACCTTATTAGATATTTAGATACACAGTTCCCACATTGAAGTTTCTATAAGCATTTATTATATTGTATAATATTAACATTATATATTATAAATAATTTTACTTATATATTCATTGTCTATTTGTCTATATATATATATATTTATCTGTATGTCTATTTTGACATGCTAGTTACCTATTGTCAATAAATATTGATAGGATCTTGCCAATTTCAGCTTCCTTTGATCTATATTAGTGGATTTAAGTGGTTTACACTGAACTATCCTTATACCGAGAATGAATGGGTCTAATGAGGCAGGTAAGTATGGTAAACTTTCAGATTCATTTTGATTAAATTAAGAAAACTTCTTTCTTCCATTAGCTGTAGGAGTCTAATTCTGAAATTACTGGTTCTAGTAAAGTCCTATTTATCTATCGGCTTTCAAAAAGGTGTTCTGCAAGCTAAATAGCTAAATGGTGAAACTAACCTTCACCCTCCACCAAACTGTAACAATGAAAAAGAGAACAGCAAGGAGCAAAAGTCATGCTCGTGTACTTAATTCAAATCCACCTCTGCAATCCCAACGGAACCTGTGCACATCTTCGGAATCCCAAAGGGCATTAGGTCTTAAAGAGTCTTTTCACTCTTAAACACAAGCCATTTCCGTGACTTGGGTGGCCAACGACCGGTGTCCCATAGCCTGGGCCAACGAGGGCACGGGCAGAGGGAATAGGTGGGAGGGTAGAGGCGGCGAGGGTCCCGGGTTCCCCAGCCATTTACGCACCTCGGGGCCGCGGCTCCCCTGGTTCCTGAAAGAAGGGGTCGGGGGTCAACTGTTCTCCTGGATCCCGGGACCCCCAGCTCCCCGGGCCACGAGGGATGCGCCCTGCGCGCGTTCCTCCCCGCCCTCCCAGCTCCGGGCCGGCAGCGGCACAGCGCACCGTCTGGGTGCCGGACGGAGCCGCAGCGGGCGCAGGCTCAGGGAACCCCGGGAGCCCCGCGGGGAGAGGGGAGGCCGAGCTCCCCAAGGATCTGCCAGAGGCAGAGCGCGGGAACGGCCACCCGATGGGGCCCCGAGCGCCCCGCAACGCGGCACTTGGAGGGTCTGAGGCCAAGCGCCTGGACCCGCGGGGAAGAGCGGCTCCGAGCGACGGGGACGCCCCCGAGAGGGGCGCGGCCAGCGAGGAGCAGGCGGGGCGCCGGGGCCCGCCAAGTGGCTCCCCGCCGAGCCGGGATCCAACTTTCGCTTCCCGATTTAGCCCGGGCGCGCGAGGCTGCAAACAGCCGGGCTCCGGGCGTCCGCCGCGCCGCCCGCTCCTTACCTGGCGGCTGCTCCTGGCGCCGAGCCGGGGCGGCGCTGACCAAAGTTTGGAGCCGCGAGCGGCGGGGCGCGGCGGCGGCTCGACGGGCGCCCGGACGCCCACGCCTCGGAGGCTCGGCGGCTCCGGAGGGAGGCTCCGCGGCGCGCGTCGGGTCCCCGCGCCCGCGGCCGCTCCGACTGAAATAGGCGGCGGGCGGGCGGCGGCGGCCGGGCTGGGTCCGCACCGCGCACGCGCCCGGCGCCCCACGGCGGGCGGAGCCCCAGCCCCGCCACCCGACTCCCCTCGCGGCTCCTCCAAGTCCCCGCCGCGGCGGCGGCAGCAGCAGCGCCGCGAGCACTTTGAAACGCGCGCTTCTCTCTCCCCCCGTTCCCTCTGTGCTGCTGCTGCTGCTGCTCGATCCTGCCCTTGTTTGGTCATGAGTGCGGGTGCGGGCGGCCGCTCATCCCCCCTGGGACCCCTGGAGCGGCAGAGTCCCGCGGGGAGAGAAGGGAGAGGATGAGAAAGGAGAACTCGCATCTACATTTCCCCGCCCGGTCGGACGACCCCCGCGCCCAAGTCCCCTCCGGGACCGGCGCCCGCCGCTCCGCACCCGCCGCCGCCGCCGCCGAGGGGCCGGAGCGCGTGCTGCGCGCGTCGGAACCGGCGGCGGAGGCTGGCGGGCTGGTTCCCCGGGACTCGGGACACCGCCCTCGGGGACCCGCCCGGGGCCGGACGGAGCCAGCCCTGCTGCCGCGGGTGCCCCGAGGGAGAGAGACCTCAGACGAGACCCCCTGTTTTGTTTTCTAAGGAGAGCCTTTATCCGAAATGTGCATTCCCTTTGGCCGGGCGGGGCCCTCCCTCTCCTGTAAGCGAAGCTCCACCGAATAATAGGCCACGTCAATTTGGTGGAGTTGGGACCTTAAATTTTGGAAAGCAAGATGTGAAAGTGCGCTCCAAGCCATCTTTACTGGGTGTAGAGGACAGCCGTGTGGGTAAGAAATGCAGGGCCAGTTAATGAAAAGTTGGCATGAGGAGGGAGGGCTGGATGACTTAAAGAGGAAGGTTAGACGGGCATTCACAGTTTCCACCCCAGTGTCCCCTTATGGGATGGCATTTGTGCCTATTAGAGAGTCCGGGGTCCCTCACAGGTGCCAAACATGATCTACATCAGTGGTTCTCAACCTTCCTAATGCCGCCACCCTTTAATACAGTTGCTCACGTTGTGGTGGCCCCCCCAACCATAAAATTATTTTCGTTGCTACTTCATAACTGTAATCTTGCTACTGTTAAGAACTGTGATGTAAATATCTGGTATGCAGGATGTATTTTCATTGTTACAAATTGAACATAATTAAAGCATAGTGATTCATCACAAAAACAATATGTAATTATATATTGTGAACTATTTATTTCTAATTACAAATAAATGAAATTTTGTCTTGAATGGTGGTGTAGCATGGGCAGCAGTCTTCATATGACAACAGTAACCTACATTGCTACACTTTGCTACACTGAGGAGCGGTGTGTTGGTTCCTAAGACCATGGGAAATAGGTGTTTTCCGCTGGTCTTAGGCGACCCCTGTGAAAGGGTCATTAGACCCCCAAAGGGGTCATGACCCACAGGTTGAGAACCACTGCTCTACAGAGATAAAACACTACAGTTACGTGATAAAGTGAGTACCTCCTAGTGCCACGTCTCACCGCAAGGGGCAGTTCAGCATTCTAGATCATAGGCGATAGTGATGGACAGACCAGGTGTGGATCCCTCTTCTACAGCCAGCTGTGCCCTTGGGGAGTCACTTAGCTTTTCTGTGCCTCAGTTTCTTCTTCTGTACGATGGGACTGGTAATGATGGTGATGGTGGTGATAATTGCACTTGTACCTCCTAGGATTGTTTTGAGGACTAAATGACTAGATACTGTATGGCTTAGAGAGGTATGTGGTACATCGTTCTATGTATGCAGATATATGTTATAAAGTTCCTTCTCTAACATGTTTGAAATTTGCTATAACTATATAAGATTTTTAAGGCCACTTTTTCAGTCTATTTCTTTCTAGATGCTCTGCCAGCCATTTTAGTTGCTACCAACAGACACACTTTAGGATGTGGATGTAAAAATAAATGTGCCCAAAGATTTTGCATGGATATTCATTGGAGGGTGACATACAATGAGTACTGGAAACATCCTACATCTAACTGTCGGAGTAAATTATAGGATATCCAAACAATCTTGTTATAAGTAGCCATTTAAAATAATTTATAGTAAGATAATAAAGACATACTAATCTCTCTTAATTAGATAGAAGACCGGTCAGCAAACGGTGTCCCTAAAACCCAGCCTACTGCCCATGTTTATACAAACTCTGAGCTAAAAGTATTTACATTTTTTAATGGTTGAAAAAATCAAAAGATGAATAATATTTCATGACATTTGAAAATTATATGAAATTCAAAATCAGGGACCGTAAAGTTTAATTGGAACCAGCCACCTCATTCATTTATAGCTGCTTTGTCCTACAAAGGCATCACTGAGGGGTTGCAACAGAAACCATATGACCCTGCAAAGCCTTAAATATTTATTTGACCCTTCACTGAACAATTTTACTGACCTTGATATAGAGTCCCAGGTACCATTGTAAGCGATTAAGATCTATTAAGCCATTGAATCTTCACAATTGGCCCTATGAAGAAGCAGTTACTGTTTTGATCTCTATTTTATAGATGGGAAACTGGAATAACAGAGAGGTTGAGTAGCCTGCTCAGGATTACACAGCTGAGCCAGGATGTGAACCAGATAGTTTCAAAGGTTGGACTCTCCTTCACTTCCTTCACTACACAGTTTCTGCCAACTTCTAACTCTAGCTATATACTGTCTCCCATGGAAAGATGTTAAACAGAAAAAGTAAGTTACAAGAGTGTGTAGAATATTACAGACCATCCAGGATGGAAATATTCTCAGCACTGTTTGAAAACAAATATAATGCAAGGAGGTAACATGCACAAAAGGACAGAATGAAAAGGACAAAATATAGGGCAGCTTGTCTTCTCTGCATGACTAGTTAGCACATCTTAGATAGACATAAACCGTTATTTCTGCCTTTATTTCTTAATGGGGCATCCTAGTATGCTTTTACTATTTGGACAAAAAATTGATGAGATTTCAAAATTCAGATAGAATAAATGTTGTGAGAATAAGACAAGACTTGAGTGGGGGGGTGGTCATTGACTTTAAAAATATGTAGCATTATCTTTCTTATCTATGTCTGCCCCTGGTTTATGTCAGTGTAGCCTTTTTTTCAACTGTTATTCCTAATTGCATGGAGACCATACTTCTTCTGATAGGGTCTCATGGCAGATAGTTCTGATAAAACATGGATTATTAACTAATGATTTAACTGGATTGTTTCTGTACTAAATTCCTTTCAGTAAATGTTATATTACGGTTTTCACGGTCCAGTTTGACAGCCAACCTC
The DNA here is from genome assembly GCA_011751065.1 of Lasiurus cinereus. Classification (NCBI taxonomy): domain Eukaryota; kingdom Metazoa; phylum Chordata; class Mammalia; order Chiroptera; family Vespertilionidae; genus Lasiurus; species Lasiurus cinereus. The sequence goes on along the minus strand of JAAGEH010000018.1, from coordinate 31,264,889 downwards.
ATTGACTATTCAAATTTTTTCTTTTAAAAAATAATATATTTTGTTTTGTTGGAACAGTTTCAGGTTTGTAGATTATTAAGCAGTTAGTGTAGACTGTTCCCTCTCTCCCCTGCTTACAGTTTCCCTTTGCATTAATGTGATGCATTTGTCACATTGTTGAACAAATTGTTAATGGATTATTATTAACAAGAGTTTACATTAGGGTTTATCTTTGTGTTGTACAGTACTATGAGTTTTGCCAAATATATAATGTCATATACCCACCTATCCTAATAAAAGGGTAATATGCTAATTAGACCAGGAGACCTTCCGGGAGACCTTCTGGGTGTCAGATAAAGCCATGGTGGCGGTGGCTGAGGGGGAGGTGGTTAGGGATGATCAGGATGGCAAGGAAGGGCAGTTGGGGGCGAGCAGACCAGCAGGGCAGGGATGGGGGGAGTTGGGAGTGATCAGGCTGGCAAGGGAGGGCAGTTGGGGGTTAGCAGGGCAGCAGAGGGGGGGCAGTTGGGGGCAAGCAGGCTGGCGGGTGAGGGGAGTTGGGTTGATCAGGCTGGCAAGGGAGAGCAGTTGGGGGCTAGTAGGCCAGCAGGGGGAGGCAGTTAGGGGTAAGCAGACCAGCAGGGGGGGCAGTTGTGGATGAGTAGGCTAGCAGGTGGGGGCAGTTCAGAGTGAGTAGGCCAGTGGGGCGGGGGGAAGTTATGGGTTAGTAGGCCGGCAGAGAGGGGCAGTTGGGGGCATTTAGGCTGGTGGAGGGGGGCAGTTTGGGGTGATCAGGTCGTCAGGCAGGTTAGTGGTTAGGAGCCAGTGGTCCCAGATTTTGAGAGGGATGTCCAACTGCTGATTTAGGCCCGATCCCAGTCGGACATCCCCTGAGCGGTCCCAGATTGGAGAGGGTGCAGACCGGGATTAGGGATACCCCTCCCCCCATGCATGAAATTCGTGCACAGGACCTCTATTAAATAATAAGTGTTTCCCTGAGTTCTCTGATTTGTTACATGTCAAATATGAGGACAAGGTCATGGGAACCCTGATTTATAGCCAAGTTGGACATTGAGTGTGAACCTGGGGACTCACTACTTGTGATTGGCATCTGAAGTGGGGGTCAGGCTTGTGGAACTGAGCCCTTAGCCTGTGGGGTCTGCACTGTGTCTGGGAATTATTATCAGAATTGAATTGTGGGACACCCATTTGATGTCTGGAGAGAGGGAGAATTGATTGGAGTGGGGAAAACACACATTTGATGTCTGAAGTATAGTGAGCAGAGGAATGGTTTCACTGCCCTAAAAACCCTCTGTGTTTTATCTACTCATCCCTCTCCTTCCTCTTCTCCCTAACCCCTGCTCTTATTTATTTATTTTTTACTACATCATTAGTTTTGTCTTCTCTAAAATCCCACAAAGTTGGCATCTTATAGAATATTGCCTTTTCAGACGGGCTTCTTTCAGTAAGCAATATGCACTTGAGGATACTCCCTGTCTCTTTGTGTCTTGATAGCTCATAATATTTCATAGTATGAATGTACCACAGTTTATCTATTCACTACTTTTAAAGAATTTATTGGTTTCTTCCAGATTTGGGCAATTATGAACACAGCTTCTACAAACATTTGTGTTCATGTTTTTGTGTGGACATGTTTTCAACTCATTTGAGTAAATACCCAAAAGTGCAATTGCTTGATCGTATGGTCAGACTAGGTTAGCTTCATAGGAAACTGCCTAACTGTCTTCCAAAGTGGCTGTGCCTTTTTCCACTCCCACCCGCAATGAAGAACACTTCCTGTTGCTCCACATTCTAGCTAGCATTTGCTCTTATCACTTTTTTTTATTAATTTTTATTAATTTTTTATACATATCTCCCCATTGCCCCCTCCCTCCCAGGCGTACCCCGACCCCCCAGTGTCTGTGATCATTGGTTATGTTTATAAGCATGCATACAAGTCCTTTGATTGATCACTTATTTACCTCACCTAACTTTAATCTTTCTGCTATAATTTCAGTCTGTTTGATGCTTTATGATTTTTGTCCTCCTGAGAATTATCAGTCTACTCCCTTTCTGTGCTCCTGATTCTATTATATTCACCAGTTTATTCTGTTGATCAGATTTTTAATTCACTTAATTTTTAGATTCACTTGTTGACAGATGTGTATTTGTTGTTCATAATTTTTTGTCTTTTACCTTTTTCTTCTTCCTCTTCTAAAAGGGTACCTTTCAGCATTTCATATAATACTGGTTTGGAGTTGATGAACTCCTTTAGCTTTTTCTTCTCTGTGAAGGTCTTTATCAGCCCTTCAATTCTGAATGATAGCTTTGCTGGATAGATTATTCTTGGTTGTAGGTTCTTGTTCATCACGTTGAATATTTCTTGCCACTCCCGTCTGGCCTGCATCGTTTCTGTTGAGAAATCAGCTGACAGTCGTATGGGTGCTCCCTTGTAGGTAATGAACTGTTTTTCTCTTGCTGCTTTTAATATTCTCTCTTTCTCTTTTGCTCTTGGCATTTTAATTATGATGTGTCTTGGTGTAGTCCTCTTTGGGTTCCTTTTCTTTGGGGTTCTGTGTGCTTCCTCGACTTGTAAGTCTATTTCTTTTACCAGATGTGGGAAGTTTTCAGTATCTTGCTCTCTCTCTTCTTCTGGCACCCCCACAATTCTGATGTTGGTACGCTTGAAGCTGTCCCAGAGGCTCCTTACATTATCTTCACATTTTTGGATTCTTTTCTCTTCTTGCTTTTCCAGTTGAATGTTTTCTGCTTCTTTATATTTCAAATTTTTGACTTGATCCTTGCCTTTCTCTAGTCTGCTGTTAGTACTCTGCATAATAGTTTTTATTTCAGTCAGTGTATTTATCATCTTCTCTTGGGTCTCACTAAATTTATCCATCTTTTCTAGCATATTCTTGAAAAACCTTATAAGCGTGGTTTTGAACTCTATATCCAGTCTTTTTTTTTCCTCCATTTCTTTTGCTTGTAATCCCTTCCCTTGTCTCGGCATTTTCACTGTGCCGGGGAAACTTCTGTGCTGGATTCAGCCGCAGAAGCCTCTGCTGAGCTTGGGAGGGTGGAGTCTCAGGGCTTAAGGGACCGCCTTGCCTTCCAGTCGGCCCCGCCCTCCACGGCCCCCGAGTCTCACGTGACTGGGTAATGGCTGGAGTGGTCCTTGTGCGCGCGCGCACCCGCAGCGCCTCTAACCGCTGCCTTTCCGGCTCCCCTGCGAACCAGGACCACACGAGTCTAGGTCCCCAGGGTTTCGCCCAAAACAGGGGCTCAGTGGACTCAGAAGTGGCACAGTTCGGAGGGTCTGTCTCCCGGCCACTCGCGAAAGCCAGCGGCACAATCAGCAATCCGTCCTCCGCATGGTGCCGTGCGCGACCAGACCTCCGATCCTTTGCAACTCCCCTAAATTTCCATGCACTTCTCCCTTTTCACAGTCCAAACTCCCCCTGTATGAGTCTCGGCTGGATCTGGGGTTTAGTGTCGTAAGATAAGGGGTTCAATGCCGTTGGGAGTCTCCGTTTCCCTCCCGCCAGAGAAAGCCAGCCAGGTACTCCGGCACCCGCTCTCTCAGCGTGCGCGTCTCCGTACCTCAGCTTTTTGCAGCTCCTCTGGGTCTCTGTGAGCCCCTCTCTTTCCCTCTAGCTGTAGAACTTCCACTCAGCCAGCTTTCCTGTGGCTCTGGATGATGTCTGTTCTGTCTTTTAGTTGTAGTTTTGAAATTGTTGTGCGAGGCAGCAGTATAGGTGTTTACCTATGCCGCCATCTTGGATTTCCGATCTCATCACTTTTTTTAATGTTAGCCATTCTAATAGGTGGTTTTTGCTTTTTAAATGGATTCAGTTGGTTTGTTTGTTCAAAATAATCAAAACAGGTTATTTACACTTTGGCTAAATTAAAAACAGGGAACAACACCTCAAAGCACATCTTCATGTGCAAGCTTTCATATTATTGTTGCATCCCAAGGTTCAGAGCCTAAAAAAAAGGAATGCTTTAAAGAATAACTAGTTTTAAAAAAAATATGTTTGTAGCCGAAACCGGTTTGGCTCAGTGGATAAAGCATCGGCCTGCGGACTAAGGGGTCCCAGATTCGATTGCGGTCAAGGGCACGTACCTTGGTTACAGGCACATCCCCAGTAGGGGGTGTGCAAGAGGCAGCTGATTGATGTTTCACTCTCATCGATGTTTCTAGCTCTCTATCTCTCTCCCTTCCTCTCTGTAAAAAATCAAAATATATTTCAAAAAAATATGTTTGTATTGATTTTTAGAGAGAGAGGGAGATAGAAACATCGGTGAAAGAGAAACATCTATTAGCTGCCTCCTACATGCCCCCTACAGCGGATCAAATCCTCAACTCGGGCATGTGCCCCGACTAGGAATCGGACCAGCAACTTTTTAATTCATAGGTGGGCATTCAACTGCTGAGCCACACCGGCTGGGCATATCTAACTAGTTTTAATACTAACTTCAGGGAGAAGTGCTTTAAAAATTTGAATTACATTTGATTCATGGAGCTCTTACCCAAATGGTTCATTCAACAACTCTTAAGAGAAACAAAACACAAATAAAATTTTTAAAAGTGATCCAGAGCTTTAAGAGGACAGTGAATTATGAAGACAATTGAAAAAAATTCAGGCTTTAGAATTAGTATCTAGGTTTGAATCATAGTTTTACTTTTAATAAGCTTTGTGAGTTCAAGTCATTTATCAAACTTTTCTGAGTCTCAATTACTTGTATGTTAAATTGGGAAAATAATTTGTAGTTGACAGGGTTATTTTGACCTTTAGCGACTATGTTATCTAAAATGCCTGTATGCAGCTTTTGGTAGCTTAATTGCACATCTGTTCTAGCCCCCTTATAGTGCCCCGCACATGGTACACAATTAATAAAAATTGTCAGAACTTCAATCATCAGAATTCCCTAGTCTGATGAAATTGTTGAAATATTCTATGAATGTATATATAATAGCTAAGATGTAGTTTCATCTTCTATGTATTTGCTTGTTTTAAAAAGGTGGAATATAATATACACATGACTGTTGTTTCAAAGAAAATTTGCGTATCATAAGACTTTGGCACATGCTAAAATTTCCCGTGGTTTGGGATTTCCCTGGAGTAGCCAGAAATGAGATATTGGCTTCAAAAGCAAACTCATGAAATATGCAATACTATAGATTCTAGAAACCGACCACTTGGCAGAGCTAAGTTACAGTAATTCATCATTTGGGGTTGGCAGCAATGTGTATATAAGTGACTATAATGTCAAAAACTAACAGCCTGATATTCGCTCTGTCTATTCTCCCTCATACAGCTTTTCTTCTAAAACAGAAGATTGCCTTTGTGAATTGTTTTAAATACTGACAGTAACAAATGAAAGCCATAGGTGGAGCATTTAATAAACTTTCCCATTTTTTTAGGAAGCTACTATTTGAAAGAGGGGAAATTTACTGTAAATTTAATATACGTACAATAGAATCTCTGTCTTAGGTGTCAAAAGAGGCTCAGGGAAGCAGCTCTGAATTTAACAATCAATCCCAAAGAAGCTGCAGAGCCGGAAGCAGGTTGAGTCCGCAAAACGAAACTGGATCCTGGGTCCAGGCAGGTCCCCCTGGAATAGCAGGTTCAAAAGTATGGCTTGTGCTTTGTTTTTTTCCCATTTCTAGAAACAGACGCTGGAAGCCTGTCTATAAACCCCAACATAAGCACCTCTACTCTTAGAGGCAAGAAATGCAACAACTCCAAGGATGGTACCTTTAAAGGTATGGTTTTCTACGTGTGTAAAATAACTTATTTATACGAAATATTTGGTGGTTAGAAAGGAGAAGTTGTTAATGATTTAAAAAATAATTTTTGGCAATTCTTAATAACGTGTACTCTGATGGTTTAAATAAGATTTTGATTAAAAGTGAATTCATGGGCCTGACCCGTGTGGCTCAGCGGTTCAGTGTCAATCCAGGAATCAAGAGGTCGCTGGTTGATTCCCAGTCTGGGGACATGTCCTGGTTGTGGGCTTGATCCCCAGTAGGGGGAGTGCAGAGGGCAAATGGTCAATGATTCTCTCTCATCATGGATGTTTCTATCTCCCTCTTCCTTCCTCTCTCTGTAAAAATCAATTTTAAAAAATTTAAAAACCAAAGAAAGTGAAGCCATGGAATGACTTTTACTCTATATCTGGTCAAGGCAGAACTTTCAATCACAGTTTCCATTGAGCAATATCATTCTTTTATGTAATTAATTTTCAAAAAGGGGTGGTTTTGGAGGCAAATGTGAAGCCTGATAATAGCCAGCCTGGTAATTAACACTGGCTAGAAACAAAAACCCAAAGCAACACATTATAAGGATGGAATAATAAAAAGAAGTTGGGAATAATGAGGTTGCCATCCAGCATTAATTGATGTTAAAAAGCACTCAGAGTTCCCAGGAGAAAAGAATTATTTAAATGCAAATTTTTATTATTCACATTATTTAAATTGTTGTAATGAGTTTATGAAAATAAGACACCTTGCTAGTTTCATGCATATATAAAACATAATAAAATTTATGAGCCACATACCAACAGTGTTACGTTTTGGCATAAAAAGTGGTAAACAAGAGGAAATATATATATATATTTTTTAGTCCAAGATCAGATATATTGGGAACAATATAAAACCACACAAAATGATTATGATGATTTTGGGTTTGAAAACTACAGAAACCCTCACATACTTTCATGGAAGAAATAAAAGGTCGTATTTTGAAGAGATGTGGATTTTATAGGCATTGAGTCTCTTTAGAGCATGGGAAGAATGGGAGTACCTTGGGTAGCACATCTTCTGACAGAACACCATGTTGTTTGCATGCCATATACAAAACGATTCTTTGCAGTTTTACTGCATACTACAACTTAGGGATTTCTTAATATTTTTTTTACACCCACTACACCACTTTAAGTTATCCAAAGAGAAGTGTAATGAATATATTACAAGCTTAGAAAATGGCATCTAAAAGCAACAGAGTGTTCCAATGTGAGTCAAGAAGTCTTGCAGATAATCCCATACGACTGCTTAATGAATAAATAAAACTTCTAATGCTTAGGAAATTGATGTCAAGTGGGAAAAGTTCTAGGAGAAAATATTACTATTAATGACCATTATAAGATGCCATATGATGAAATTAACAATGCTTTGGCATTTATTACTTACATTATTAATGACTTAACTTGTTGGCATGGGTTTTAAAGTGATATTACAGAAATATGATTCCCCAGAGCAGTAAGTTTCTCTTCTATCTATAAAAGTTGCTACCTTTTATATGTTTATGTAAAAGTCTTAGTTCTTAACTCTAGGCCATAATTTTTTGGAGGGTAGGCAGTGTGTTCAATTTCTCTTTCATATATCCTTGGTATCCACCATGTGATTCACATATACTTGGAGCTCAGTAAATATTAATTGATGAAATAATTGGGTGCATTTGTTTTCAAGTATAATTCTCAAATAGAAGAAATAGTAAATATTTTTTTAAATTGTGTTTTACAACTTAAATTATCATGAATAGGGAAAACAGAAGAAATATATATCAACATGTTAATAGAAACTGTGCTAGAATAGTGGAACTCATCATTTTTTTCCCTATTTCGACTTGTTTGTAATATGGTTATATTATCTAATAGAAGGAATAAATAACAACAAAATGACACTTAATATTCTACTAGATTAAAAATCACTTTATTAGAATTATGGTGACCACGCTACCATAATAGTGACCCCCTACTTTCTGGCCCACCCCCACACTCCCCAGCACCACCTGCCTCTCCTTCCCCTTCCTGGCTAGCTGATTGATCATGGAACTGAAAAAAGATGGAAAAAACAAAATTGGAAGGAGTGGGAAGAGATGATGGTTTAACCCTCAGTGCATTGATTCATCCATTTAGAAACACTGAGTGGTCTGATAGGTGGGAAATGCTGGGGCAGGATGCACTTGTGGGGCAGAGTGCAGAGACCCCACTGTCAGAGGCAAAGATGGGACCAGCCACACTCTAGGGCCATCAGCTCAGATGCCCAGAAACCAAGTGGTCAAGCAGCATTGCAGTGGAACCAGGGAGGACTCAGAGGTCAGAGAGAGGTCAACACACTTTCTGCTACTACGCCATGCATCTCCAGAGCAAGGAGAGAAACAGAAAGCCTGAGGGGTTCATATTAAATGCTGTTTAAAATGAAAGAAATCACGTTTCAATTCAAGGATCTCACGTATTTTCTGCTGTTATGGGGCAGAGAGTGTGAAAGCAGGATAGATCAATGACTGGTTAAAGAAAAAGTGTGTGTAGCAGGTGTCTGATCAATCTCTTCTCAATTTATACCAGCTGCCTATCTTATTCATTTAAAAAAGCAATTTAACAAACAATTGCTACATACCAGGCACTAGACCAGGGGCGATTTTTGCACAGGAAAATACAGTAGAAATGTGGAGACTGGATTTCAATGAGGTCAGAAGAGCTCCCAAACCATACATTTTTTGAGAAAAATGAAATACAAAGATTAGTCTAAGCTAAATCAGCTTGCAGATTTTCAGCTCAAAGAATGACCTTGGAACCTGAAAACTAATAACTACATTCTGAGCAAGTGCTGTTCAAACTCACTTCAATAATATCAGGAAGAAAAATGTGGCTTTGAAAATCATATAAAGAAATAATGGTCCTGCGTCATGCAGAAAAAAATGACATTATTACAGGTCTTACATTTTATTTCATGATAAAACTGCTGATGGCATTGCATCATTGAAGTCAAATTGAGAAGGGGATTCAGTGTTAAAATTCAGGTGCATATTTAAGAACAGATGCAATTACTTACTTTTTACTCAACAAATATTTACAAAGTAGCTACTTTTCCAAAGGGCAAATAAGGTGTAGACAAGTGCGGAAAGTCCTTTTCTCAGAAAAATAGATATTGTGCCGATGCATTGACTAAACTTTTATCTCAGCTGAATCAATTTATATCCCACAGTAATACCCTGTTCTTCAGAAACCCCTGTTTATATCATATTAAAAATATGATTGTCTTGGAGATCTTACTGGCTGCTATTTGAAAAGCTTCAGTTTACAAAGTTCCAGTGTACATAAAATTTTATTCCATCCTAAAGGAGAGAGAGAAACAGCACTACAAGGGGTACTGGATTAATTTCTCTATCAGTTGTGGAGGTGCCACCCAACGCTTCGTGGCCCCCAGGTAAGGAAGGCTTCTCAGTAAAATTCCTGGTATAATCTCAGATGCGACATGGGAGTATCTGAAAGGAAACGGGACAGATCCAACATTTGAAGATCTTATATAAACTGCATCAAGAATCTTGGACATGCTCTTTCATGACAGAAGTTTATAACCATTTTTAATAGCTACTTTTAACTTCACTTATAAACCACATTTGAGCTCAAGCTAGTTGCTGAGGAAGGAAGCTTCATTTTTTGAACCCATACGGACATTAACAAATCCAGCAGATGTGCAACTAGCATTTTGCTTTGAGCTTTCTTTCATTTCAAATTGGGGGATATTTTAATCTTCTTCAAGTCACGGAGGAACACCGTGATCAGGGTAGCGTGAAAAATCCAAGGACACTGATTTGGAAGAACTGGCTTAAGTGGAGTGTCACTATTTACTATGATTCATACTCTCTAATCTTTATCCATAAAATGGAATTCTTCCAAGGAACAAATAAATGAAATCATGTGTAGGCACATAATTTGTAAACGATAAAGTATTAAATAGATGTAAGAGACTGTCTTGTAATTATATAACGTGGGAAATCATTGTATGTTTCATAATAGTGATCTCATGTTAGATGATAAAACGTTTGGCATTATAGTAAGTGGAGCTAAAATCCTACTATAAAATAATGGGAAAACATTGATGAAATTATGACATTTTTGGAACCCTATAAGTAAAATAAAGTTATGTTTATTAAGATCATCAGAGTTTGAATTAAATTAGAGTAAAGGTGCTAAGGGAAATGAGCCAGTCGGGAAAAGACAAATAACATATGGCTTCACTTATATATGGGATCTAATGAACAAAATGAACTAACAAACAAAATAGAAACAGACACACAGATACAGAGAACAGACTGACAGCTGTCAGAGGGGAAGGGAGTGAAAAAGGTGAAGGGATTAAGCAAAGAAAAATCTCATAGACACAGACAACACTATGATGATTATGAGAGGGAAAGTGCAGGGGAGGCAGAGTAGGATAAAAGAGGGATAAATGGTGATGGAAAGAGACTTGACTTGGAGTGGTGAACACATAATACAATATACAGATGATGTATTTATAGAATTGTACACCTGAAACCTATATAATTTTATTAACCAATGTAACTCCAATAAATTTATTTTTAAAAGTAAATAAAAATAAGACATAGAGTAACAGGAAAAATTATAATTCAAGATATAAATATTTAGTTCTTCAGAGGAAAAGGAAAGTTCCCTGTCAATAGCTAGTAGTTAAACTACTCCAATTTAGCATAACAGTAAAACTTCAAATTATGTTCAAATCATGCCGATATTATATGCAAATGTACAACCCCGCATTAAATGATGGTAATATTCATGGTCAGATAACTAAGAGCTAAAACAACTATTATTTCAATTTTGCAACATCTTTTCATTATTTTAAGATTTTTGGTCTTGAAGTAACAAAGTTCTATAAAATTAAACCTGTATTTTATTATAATTGGTCTGTAGGATACTTATTTCTATTTGATATCTATTTGTATCTTTTATTGATACGTGTTAAGTTTTAGTAGAATGAAGAAAAATAATGGAATTGGGTCCATTGATTTCCTCTAGTTTATATAAAAACTGTCTTTTATTAAGAAAATTTTAATTTGGGATGCCCATTTCTGAAGGTTAATTTCTTCTATAATCATGTGCAATGTAACAGAGCATGAAACCCAGTTAGAAAGTGTAGTCCAAGGCCACTTATGCCTCAGGTCAAACCAGGAGTCTCAAGTACATAATGTTGTATAATTTGTTGCTCTAAAATAATCCTGTGTAATAAAAGCATAATACCTAAGGATGGAACAACCCGTCAATGGGGGGCGTGCACGTGAGCAGGTGGTGCCTGGAGCCAAGGCTTGTGCCAGGAGGCAGAAGGAGGGGACATTGACAGGGGAGTGTGGCAGAGCAGGCCTAAGCCATCAGTTGGACATCCCCTGAGGCCTCCCATACTGCGAGAGGACACAGGCCAGGCTGAGGGACACCCCCAAGTACACAAATTTTCGTGCATGGTCTCTAGTATGAACTATCTGCCTGGTATGTTTTTCTTATGGCTTTTGACAGTTTAGCTGAGGGATTTCATTTTGTAATGTTCTGCCAAGTCAATTCTCTGCAGTGTAACAATATGACACCCACCCAGAGTTTATCCAGATGAGCAGAGAGCAAATGAATTTCCTTCTGCTCCTCTGTTGAAGAGAGAAAATTCTTCACCCTGTAAATGTTGAGAGAGCATCATACTGTTTTTTATGGTAATCTCCGCACCATGTGTTCCTAGGAGTGCAGAGTCCATGGCAAATCATGTGGCTCCCTTCTCAAATTTAGACAAAGATCAAATCAGGTTCAAAGGACTAGCCCCCTGGGGAGACATGAAGCCTTCAAATATCCGTGTGAAGTAAAGGATATGCAAGAAGCCCCTGGGAACTTGCCTATGGAGGTGTTTATGGGCTCTTTTTAAGCCACTTCTTTACCCCTCAGTCTACTACTTAGGCTTTCCTGACCATGAAATTTAGGGCAGAAAATCACCCTAATTACTTCAAGTCCTAGGGACAAGTGTTGGCCAGGGCTGGCTTCATGGGCCTGCAACCTGTACAGTTGCAAAGAGCCTCGAGCTTACAAGAGCCCCAACCTTGATTTAATGCTCTATTGTCTTGGCCTTGAATCTTAATACCTTTTGAACAAGGTGCTCCATTTATTTATGCATATTCAGATCTTGTGTACAAAGCCATGAAGCATTTTTAAGGCAAGAAAACAACCAGTTCCTCATCTTATTGCATTTTTATAAATGCAATAAATGAACCAAAGGAATTTAGGACTGGAAAAATTAGGCTGAGATGAAAATGAGCCCAATTTTTAATAGAAATGAAAATTTAAGTACACTGTGAAGTTGTACTTGAGGGGTATTTTCCAGGATATAAGTATATTTTTTTCTCTCCATTGGGTTTGAGATAATGAAATGTGATTTACTAGACATTTCAAACCAAAGATATAGAGTACATACATAGATTATTACAGGGTTTTGATTTTTTTGAGAAAAACTGGGTGCAAACAGATAATAGCGTATCTATACTAATAAAAGGATAATATGCTAATTAGACTGGACATCCATCCAGATGTTCTTCTGGACAAAGCCACTGTGGTGGGGGCTGAGGCAGAGGCAGTTAGGGGCTTTCAGGTAGACAGTGGAGGGCAGTAAAGGGCGACCAGGTAGGCAGGGAAGGGCAGTTAGGGGTGACCAGGCTAGCAGGCAGAGGTATTCAGGCAGGCAGGCAGTGAGCAGTTAGGAACCAGTGATCCTGAATTGCAAGAGGGGCTCCGGATTGGAGAGGGTGCAGGCCAGGCTGAGGGACCCCTCCCCTCAACCCTGCATGAATTTCAAGCACTGTGCCTCTAGTCTGTTAATATGGAGGGATAGTACCAGCCACACACAGAAGTATGAAGGTTTCACAGCATCTTTTTACCACCTCTTCCAGAATGCTTATATCCTGTCATGATTGCACTCCTCCCTCATCTTAAAAGTGGTTAGATTTCTGGAAAACTTATAAAGTCTTCACTGTCTGCCACATGAATTGAGCCAAAAACCTGCATCCCATTTCTGTGTGGCTTTGTTCTCAGTTGACTTTCATGGTTAGAAAATGATCTGAAAGTTAACGCCTGTTAAACTATTAGCTGGTACTTAGGGAACTTTATTTTAATATTTAGTATCACAAAGTCTTGAAGACTCCAAGGAATGAATTCCCCCAAAGCCCTTGGAAGCCCACTGACATGATAGCGAGTGCTTTCTGGAGGCCTTCAATTGCACCAGGCAGAGAGCTGCCCTGGATGGCCATGGGGACCTGGAGTCAGAAAACCCCTCCAATATTTCCTCTGTACATGCCAAACCTGGGTAGCTCAGTAGCTCATCCAGACGAATGACTTAGCTCTTGTCATGTTGTATGACTTATGGCAGATGCTAACATACAGAAAAAGTAATGTACTTTGCATAATCCCAGTACTTCCCCACTGTCCTTGCTGACTTCTCTTTCTTAGGTCACTGAGAAAATAGAAGGCATTATGACAGAACTTTTACAAGTTTCTACAACATATCTCACTTGCCAGTAACTATCTTCCCATATAGTCTGCCTGCCTTCTCTTCTTACTAATGATTAATTTTCCATGTTCCTGTTTAAGGTCATGGGGTCCCATCATCACTCAACAATTCACTCCTTGCTTCTGAATCATTCCCATCAGCATACCAATATGCCATTGTTTCTCTTATCTTCAAAACAACAACAAACATTCTCTCTCTTGACCTTATTTCCTGTGCAGCCTGCTGTCCATTTCTATTTCTCTTCACATCAAAACTCCTTGAAAACCTTACTTACACGTGCTCTTTCAAACTCTTTCATTTCCCCTACATCTACTGCAGTCAAGTTTGTGTTCCCGATGATTCCACTAAAACTGCTCCCACAAGTCCACCAAAGACCTCCATGCTGCTCCACCCATGCTTATCCCTAGACCTCCTATCACTTGTCAGCCACATTTCAGACAGTCCATCACTCCCTTCTCCTGCAAACACTTTCTTCACCTGGCTTCCAGGACTCCACACTTCTGATTTTCTTCCTGCCTCACTAGCCCTCTCCTGTTTTGCTGGTTTTCCCCCATCTTAATAACAGGGAACCCCAGGGAAAGGTCCTTGGACTGTTTTTCTTCTGAATCTGCACTCACTCCCTTGGCTATCTCATGGCTTTAAATATCATCTCTATCTGAAATACTCCCTTTTCTCTCTAGCCCAGATCTTCCTCTCGATCTATAAACTCATGTGTACTTCAGGGTCTACTGAACATATCGCACCATGACTTGTTAAAGCCCACCCAGTCACTCTTTGTCTTCTCTCCCTAGCACTGGTTCTGCTCTAGCTATGTTGGCCTTCCAGCTGCTACTGCTCAGACCTACAGGCCTTCTCAGGTGCTCCCCTCTTTGCCCAGATTGCTCTTTCCCCAGATATTGCAGGGATTGTTCCTTTGCCTCTTTCAGGTTTTGTTCAAACATTACTTTCTTACTCAGGCCTTCCTTGACCACCCTTCTAAATTGCACTGTATTTCCTATCCACCTTCCCTGATTTACCTTTCTCCATGGCATTCTCTCTCTTTCTAACTCCAGTTTTTTGTTTATTATTATTATTATTATTATTATTATTATTATTATTAACTTTATTACCTATCTTTCATGTCTAGAATGTAAACTCTGTGAGGAATGGGACCTTTGTCAGTTACCTGGTGTATTCCCACTGCCCAGGTTAGCACCTGGAGCCACGGTAGGTGCTCAATACACATTCATTAAATTTATGATGATACGTCTTTCTCCCCAAGGATGTGGCTTGCATGTGATGTTAAAAAAAAAAAAACTGTTTTCTAAAAATAGGGATTGGATTTGTGACTGAGGACCTGTCCTTTCTTAAGTTCTTCTTTATCTAGCCGGCTCCCGGATTTGTTTGGTGGGTGGAGCATTCACTAGGAGTCCCTCAGGGTCCCATCAAATCATTCACACTTGCCCTTTCAGCTGTGAAACAAAAGTGCTGTGCAACATTTTTACTATTTGTTCACATTATTCTTCTTACTCAGTAATTATTATGCATTTTTATTTTCCATGAATTGCCTCGTTTAAAATGTTATTGTAAAGATTAAGATGATGAATGACATGTAGCAACAGAATAGCCTTCAAGATGGGAATATTATCATCTCTCACATTTGTTACACTTTCTAAGCATATTAAATATATTTCCCATTAAAATAATTTCTGCCTACTACAATAATGCATCTGGCCTTCATCAGAGATTGTAGCAAAAAGTGAATTCCGGGAACACTCATGTTTCCACTCCTCCTGCTGAGAGTACTTACCGACTGCTCCTAGAGAAGCAACGCTGAACTCCACAGGGCAAGACCACAGATTTGAGTAAATAGAAGGAAATATTGGAGAAAGCAGAATTTCATTCTCCCAGTTATGAAGCAGGACAGGACAATCTTCCCTTATTCATCCTCCCCCCACTCCACCACCCCCATTTGTTCAAAACAGCAATACAGAAAAACTGATAAAATTTATTCACAATGCAGAAGTTGAGATGAATAAAGCAGCTGGCAATGGCATCTTGCCTCGGAGTTTGATTTATAAAAAATATTGATCTCAATTTTATGTATTTTGCTATTTCATTTGGGGAATGATGAAGAGAGTCTTTATATATATATATAATTATAAAACTTCAGACTTCAATGTCATTTATCACAGTGTTGTCTGGAATTTCGAAAATGTCCTATCAAGGGTGATCTGGGCTTCTCAGGACCTGCAAGTTGATAGAAGTTGGGTAACCGTATATCGTAGTGGTATCTTCTTCCTATATATACCCTGTCATTCAAGGCATAGAGTTTATCTGCAATGTCACTGCCAATTAAAACTGAAAACAGGCGGGAGATGTAACGATATTGAGCGAAGAGCAAGTATAATTTCTTTCTCCTCCATGACACATACCGACAATCAGTTTCTGCTGTGAGGGTTACCTAAAAACAATAAAAGCATGTAGAAACAAAGATTAGGGAGCAAGAAAAGTTCTGTCACATTTTTTGTGCTCCACATTTTAAATGAATGTCCATTCTGTTTTATTTTGTTTTTAAGTTAAAAAAGCCCACCGACCCAAAACATACTGTAAAAATAGAAAAAGAGATCAGAAAACGTATTACTACATATCATTTATAACAGGAATAGTCACAATATTGTGCCTATCTCCAATTTATCTGTTTTCTAAGTTCAGATATCCACGTTTTGCTTTTTATTGAAGTGAAAGCTACTTACACTAAAAATTAATAAAGTCAGCTAATGCTAGGGAAGTGTCTCCAGTCAGTTCTTAAGACTGTGGAGCCAAAACCGGTTTGGCTCAGTGGACAGAGCGTCAGCCTGTGGACTGAAGGTCCCAGGTTCGATTCCAGTCAAGGGCATGTACCTTGGTTGCGGGCATATCCTCAGTAGGAGGCATGTAGGAGGCAGCTGATTGATGTCTCTCTCTCATCGATGTTTCTAACACTGTCCCTCTCCCTTCCTCTCTGTAAAAAATCAATAAAATATATTTTTTTAAAAAAAGACTGTGGACATTTAACCCTAATCCAGTTTCAATAGTACAAAATAGAATTTATTTACCTATCCTGCATATGTAAATGGATTTGTATTTGTAGACACACATGCGTGTTACCTGTGTTAATCACACAAAAACAGTATGTACTATTATACAACCTCCTGAACTGATTGTCTTTCAAAACTCCCAGGCCTGGCAGGAGAGCAGGGACAGGAAATTTAGCATTTTGTTGCTAGAAACAACTGCAACCCACCAGCATCTTAAATTTCAAAAATAACTTATTTTGTAATAAGGGCAGGTATTTTTTGTTCTTGGGGTTTTTCTAAAGGGTCACAGTGGCAGTGTGTAGTATACTGTCAAATCTAAAATAATTTTAATTCCCATATATGCAGTTCAGCAAAGAAAAATATAAGACTAATTCTCACAAACTCCTTTCTGTCATATGAAATACTCATTCTTCTCCTTGTTGCTGGACTCCTACAAAGTGACATTAATCGTCAAGAGTTGAACAGCTTTAGAAAGTTATGCATGCTGCATAGTACGTTCCAAAGTGACATATAAATTATTCCTCTGTCACAGGCAGTTGTGTTTGTTTATCTGTGTGGAAGAGGCCATGTTCACCGCGTGCGCTCGTTATCCCGTACCTGAAAAGTGCCTTCCTCGGTGGGTCTCAGTGAGTCCCATTCAGGAGAATCAAGGAACTGGAAGGGGAAAATGTAATGCAGAAATTCGCCATCAACTGTCACTCTGATCCTACCCAGACACAAAGAACAGCATTTATGAGGAAGGAGAAAGCCAGCACATAATTGGGGTGAGGGGAGGGTTCAGGTCTCTGAGGACCTTTTTGGCTATTAAAATTTTGAAGGGCAAAGATTAAATTCCTGCATTACAATAAGTGGCAAGTCTCCTGTTAGATTCATGTACTGATGTTCCTCACATGGCTAGGATTCTGGAATATTGAGCAAAATTCATCAAAAAACTCATCAAGCTGTACATTTATGATATGTGCCCATCTCTGCATGTATATTACACTTCCATAAAATGTTTCACTCTATCAGATTTTAAATGAAATAGAACACTGAAGAACATAAAGGGGTACCACTGTAAATGACTTTGAAAATTAAATACTTAACCTTAAAACTATATATAATCATACTGTTTCTTCTTCCAAACTTTCTGTTTTCAAAGTATATATATATATATATATATATATATACTTTGTATGTATGTGTATATATATATATATATACACCTTGTACAAGGAGTTTGAACTATGCAGATCCACTTACATGTGATTTTTTTTCAATAAATACTATTAAATGTATTTTCTCTTATAGCTTTCTTAATAGCATTTTCTTTTCTCTAGCTTACTTTATGGTAAGAATACAATGTATAATATGTAAAATATGTGTTAACTGACTGTTTAGGACTCAAGGGTGGGGAACTTTATTCTGCCAAGGGCCATTTGGATATTTATATCATCATTCATGAGCCATACAAAATTATCAACTTAAAAATTAGCCTTCTATTTGGTCAAACATTTAATTAATTCACCCCTAATGCCTGGCAGGGCCAGAACAATTGATTTCAAGGGCTTTATGGGGGCCGGACATTCCCTACCCCTGGTTTAAGAGATGGGTAAGGCTTCTGGTCAAACAGTAGGCTATTAGTAAAGCTTCATGGGAGTCAAAGTTTTATGTGGATTTTGACTCTGTTGGGATCAGCATCCCTACCCCTGTGTTGTTCAAAGATCAACAGTGTGTCTGCGTGTGTCTGTGTCTGTATATGTATATGTATATGTATATGTATATGTATATGTATATGTATATACTAGAGGCCGGGTACACAAAATTCATGCAAGGGTAGAGTCCCTAGGCCTGGATGGCAATCATGGCCTATCAGAGCATTTCTCCCCACAGTTGCCAGCTGCCAGCTGGGGCCTTCCTTTGTTCTGCACCACCCCCTAGTGGTCAGTGCATGTCATAGTGAGCAGTTGAACTAGTCGGCCAAACTCCCGAGGGGACAATTTGCATATTAGCCTTTTATTATATATGATATTTATATACACTGAGCGGCCAGATTATTATGATCTCTGAATGCATAATAATTTGACCACTCAGTGTGTGTGTGTGTTTGTGTGTGTGTGTGTGTGTGTGTGTCCTATCTAATAAAAGAGTAATATGCAAATTGACCATACTTCTGCTATACCCACAAGCCATGCCCATCAACCAATCAGGAGCAAGTATGCAAATTAACCCAAACCAAGATGGCTAGAGCCAGAGAGAGAGAAGGAGGGAGGTGTGGGTTGCCTCTGGTGATGGAGGAAGCCAAGCTTTCCACACACCCTGGCTGGCCCAGGCATCCACTTAAGGCAACGAAGTTTCAATGGCTGTGAGAGCAGAAGGCTTGGCTCTGCTCCAGGCTACAAAGTTTCAATTGTAGAAGATAAATAAATTCCAGATATCAGGGCCTCTGCTTGGGTCACTGGGGGGCGTGGCTGGCCTTCAAACCACCACAGGCTCCTTGCCCAGGCCACCCCACGCCCCAAGGGAACACCCACCCTGATCCAGGACACCCTTCAGGGCAAACCATCTGACCTCACCCATGCACCAGGCCTCTATTCTATCTAATAAAAGAGTAATATGCACATTGACCATCACTCCAACACACAAGATGACTGCCCCCATGTGGACACAAGATGGCCACCACAAGATGGCCAGAAGGGGAGGGAAGTTTGAAGGGACTAGGCCTACCAGGGTTGGCAGTTGTGGATGATCAGGCCATCAGGGGAGGGCAGTTAGGAGGGACCAGGCCTGCAAGGGAGGCCAGTTGGGGGTGATCAAGTCTGCAGGGGCTGGCAGGGAGGGAAGTTGGGGATGACCGGGCTTGCAGGGAAGGGCAGTTGGGGGTGGGGGGGGACCCAGGAGAGCAGGGGAGGGCAGTTAGGGGCAAACAGGCTGGCAGGGGAGCAGTTAGGAATCAATCAGGCTGGCAGGGGAGTGGTTAGGAGGTGATCAGGCTGGCAGGCAGAAGCAGTTAGGGGCAATCAGGAAGGCAGGCAGGTGAGCAGTTGGGAGCCAGCAGTCCTGGATTGTGAGAGGGATGTCTGACTGGCCATTTAGGCCCGATCCTACTAGAATAGGGCCTAAACAGGCAGTTGGACACCCCTCAAGAGGTCCCAGATTTGTGAGGGTGCAGGCTGGGCTGAGATACACACACACACACACACACACACACACACACACACACGTGCATGAATTTCGTGCACCTGGCCACCTGGTGCACAGAATTCGTGCATGGGTGGGGTCCAGCCAGCCTCGCCAGGGGGAGGGGACATGGGAGGTTTGCTGGCCTGCCTGCTGGTTCAACTCCTGGTTGAGGGGACAATTTGCATATTAGCCTTTTATTATATAGGATATACACTGAGTGTCCAGATTATTATATATTCAGAGATCATAGTAATCTGGCCACTCAGTGTATATACACATATGTATATATAAGGAGGTATGCCCATCTCACTTTTAGCAAATGGGTAATTGCTAGAAATTACTGAAAGAGTTGATGATTATAAAACTGATTACTTTAATGATCTCTATTACTTAAAAGAATGCCCTATGAGAGTCTATTTAAAATACTTTGCATGACAACAAAATATTGTATTAATTCAGTACTCGTCTTGACTTTCAGTAATTATCTTGGAAATACAGAGCATATCCAGATAACTCAATTCATACATCTGATTTCTAAGAAGAACGATTAAGGCTTTAGATTATTTCTTGCTCCAGGCAAATAACACCATGTACTCTAAATGCCTGTGGCCAGGACCATGACTCACATGTCAGGGGCTTTCTCATGCCGCCGGGTGTTAAATGCCACCCAGGACTATGCTATGCTGAGATAGAAAATGTAGTAGAAAGTAAGACAAGCTAATAAGTATTGCAGAAGAAAGACATTCAAGCACCAAGAGTACCAACCTTCCTGAAACAAGCAGAGAGAGCTTGTCAATGGACGTTTTCCCCTGCATGGCATAGCAGTGCTCCTTTTCCAAAGTAACCACTTCGGAGCTCAGAGCAATCGTTCTGAAGACGGGCATAGGGGTCCCCAGAGGCTGGAAAATGGAGCTGTACATCAGCTGGAATTCTCTGGCAAAGGTTATGCTGCGCACTTGATATGCAATGTGAACAAACTGCATGAAGCAGATGATGAAGAGCACAAAATGCCAGGAGAAGATGTCGGCGGCACAGACATCTACCCAAGCCCAGACAGCGGTGCAGAGAAAACCCAAGCCCAGCAAACTGAAGACATAAAGGAGTCCGAAGAAACCACTGCCACCCATAAAACCTACTACAAATAAAATGCTGGCAAGATGATAAATGGCTCCCTCGGCCTCTTGCTTCCAGCTTGTGCAGACAGGGTGTTCATCTATTAGGTTCTTCCATACAGTTGAATTTTTTTCCATGGCTGTACCACACCGTCTGGTTCACTTTCCCGTTGATGTTAGATGATATCGAGATGAGTGGTTAAGTCCTTTGCTTTTCCATCATCTGAGTTTCGCTAAATCCTCACAAAACCAGAGAAAGCCTGGTCACTGGAGTTGTGGTGATTAAGGGTTTGGTGTGTATGGATCTTGAAAAACTAAGAATCCCATCTGGGCTCCTGATTTAGATCTAGACCACGAATATTGTGAGGTTTCCTATGTAAAAAGAAGAAGAAAAAAAAGGATCGAGTTAAACAAGGAGAACTGAGACATATTTAATAAATCACCAATATTACTTATTCAAGATGAGTTCCTATTTTCCATAAAGTTAGAGTATTTTAAGCACCAACGTTGTCAAGTGTTAAATTTCTAGGAGATGCAAATTGGTTTTTAGAGTTTTGTTTATTAATAATAATAATAAAAAAACATTAACAGACACTTTGGAATTTGTTAGGATTAGCTAACTACATATTTTTGAAGGGAGCTAGGTGCTATAGTCAGCCAGTTTCCATAAAAGTAGTTCCGTGTACCTCAGAATCACTTGGGAAAGTGACTAAAAGTGCAGGTTCATAGACTGTTTTCAAGACATGCTGATTCAGAATCTTCTCTAGAGGGAGGGCTACAAAGTTGGTATTTGGAACAAGCTTCCTACATGATTTTGATGCATCAGAGCCTGGCCCCCCATGGCCCACCCTCTGAGAGATGCTATTTGACAATGTTATTCATGCCTTACAGATGAAGAATTTGAGGCTCAGAGAGGCCAAGCAATTTATCCCAGACCACACAGAGGTTGATGGCAGAACAGAACATCAACACTCGAGACTGTATGCTGGATTCTATCCTGTGGCCTCCTCCAAAAGATGTTTTAAATTAGGCACTTTAAGGAGCCCTAATCTTACCTAATAATAGAGAAATATGTAAATTGGCCATACCTCTGCTACGCCCACAGCCAATCAGAGTGAGCATGCAAATTAACCCAGCAAAAATGGGGGTTAATTTGCATACATAAATGGGTCCCAACCTCCTCGGCACCCAGGTCACTTCCAGCTGGCCATGGGAACCAAATCTGGGTGCTATGGGGAACCAATGGCTGCCTAGGAGGCAGAGCTTCTGACACTGGCATAGGAACCAACCAATCAGAACCAAAATGGCCAGCAGAGGAGGGCAGTTGGAGGCGATATCAGGCCTGCAGAAGAGGGCAGTTAGGGGTTATTAGGCAGGCAGGCAGGTGAGCAGTTAGGAGCCAGTGGTCCCAGATTGTGAGAGGAACATCTAACTGCTGGTTTAGGCCTGATCCCAGGGATTAGGCCTAAAATGACAGTTGGACATCCCACAAAGTGTCTCCAATTGGAGAGGGTGCAGGCTGAGTTGAGGGAATCCCCCCTCCATGCATGAATTTTCTGTACTGGACCTCTTGTAAATAAATAAACCACCATCTGGTAATTGAAGTCAGATATTAAGAGCTGTAAAATGTGCAGTGACTTAGATAAAAATTATTTGAGAAATATAAATTCAGTTATACTTTACTGTATTAGAGGTTATTTCAGAGTAAAGGTTACCTCCATATAACTAAATAAATATGACAGTTCCTGCTTACTGGCATATTTACCAGATGGCCAAAATGTTACCGACTTGTTCCCCTACACATATATTCTCTACCCTTTCAGCCATATGGTAAAAATGCTAATATGTGATCTGAGTCACATATTTAAACCACGATGACAGAGCTGTAGGATATGTATCCTTAATCACCAGGTTTCTTAACAATAAATGGATTCGATATGAAGGATTCGTTAGATTGATGCTTTAAAGTCATAATTAACATTCAAAACCCTTGAACTTGTGTGCTATATTTAGGGTTATTTTTGAGACATATTATTTCCAGGACACCTGTTAATAAAATATCAGGTATCACAGATTTTGTTTCATAGAAAAAATATGCACACGAGGTGAAAATGACTTGGCTGAAGTTTGAAAACAGGAACAGAACTAGACATGGCAAGAAAGATGTTGCTTTATTGAAGTTCCTGATTTTCCATCTTGGATAAGGGATTCTTTTGTCAGCAAGTAATGACTTTAAGAATGCTTACCAGGTAAAATAAGCAAAATAGTAATAACAATAACTAGACCTATAACTTACAGTGATATTTTGGTTTTGATTCAACTTGCTTTCAAATACATTTCAAACATTCTGCATTCCCCTAATTATCTCTTCCCCTCCCCCAACACTCTGAGATTCAAGGGAGACCAGCACCCTGAACATGTTTTATTTCTCCTCTTTTAAGTAAAACACAAAACTACATACTAGTGGATATTCAAAGAAAAATTTAAAAAATATAGGGAAGAGTGAGAACTGTGAAATACCAAACTGCAAATGTCAATCTGCCTGCTGTTTTGCTTTTAACAGTAGGGTATTTTCACTTAATCACTTCCTCAGGATCCCCAACAGCCACCACTGCCAATGTGAATGAAAGAGCACTGCTCGTGGAGCTCTGAGCTTTGGTTTGAGCTTCCTTAAAAATTTATCATCCTTGACAGAATGTTAAAGTGATCCTAGTGGGGAGAGGCCACGTAAACCGTTTGTGGCAGTTCAGAGGGGAGCTTACGGACATCTTGCCCCCTTAAAACGACTTGGGGGATATATTGGGCCATGTATATTTCAGGAGTGTGACCCTCTCTACTTATAAGAGGAACTGTGCTTTCCGGTCCTTTCCAGTTGTCTTCGGTTTCAATAAGCTGCTACCAAGCCATCTTCTCTCCTTGATACTGTATCACTGCCCTGATTACATTACTCCACACCCAGCCTTTCTCCACTTGGTGTGTTTTTATTCAGTCACCAAAACAGATGCACTTTCTTAGAAGAGGAAGAACTGACAGGGGCAGGTGCTGAGCATGAGTGTTCCTTTGCTCTGTGCCAGCAATGCTGCATGAACAGCGAACATGATTCATCAACCAGCTGCTAAAGGCTTGCAGGCCTTAAGTCATGTTTTGGGGTAAATAAACGCCGAAATGCTAAAGTGCCACAGTGGATACTTTAGGCAACAAAATCTATCTTCCCTACAAAAGAAGTTAGCACACGGAGCTGCAAATGACGGAGACAAACTTGAATGCAAATGAACACAGTAATTCCAAGCACCCCCCCCCCCCCCCGCTCTTTTTATTTTTAAAATTTAAGGCCCTGAGTAGTTACATAAAGGAAGGTATGAAATGTGATATAAACTTGGTGGCAAACTAATGAAGATTAGCTCGGAAATTGCATTGATCTGTTCAGAACTTGTCCATTTATTATCTCATGGCATCACGCTGATTGTCATGAGGGAGGCAGGATCTAAATCATCATGCCAGCTTACAAATGAGGAGAGCAGGGCACAAGATTGGTAAAGTCGCTTGCTTCAGGTGAAAGAGGCAATAAGTCACCACAGCGGGTGGAAGTGCAGGTCCCCCTCCGCTCAGCTTCTTGCCTCCCCAGCAGCCACTGCCACCTTTCAAGGACATCGCCCTGATATATTAACGCGTTGGGAGACCTAAGTGGGATATTCTGCCAGTCCTGGTTTGCTGGGAAAATAATAATCCCAACAGTGCATATGTAAGACCTGCTATATCCGCTTGTGCTGCTCAATCCACAATGCTTAAGACGACTACAAGGCACAAAGGCATAGAAAGTCACTCAGGGAATGATTTGCTTTATTACTATTTGACATCGACTAATTTCCTCTCCTAGGTTCTGAAATTCTTAAGGGACAAAGAGAAATGTTTTCATAGTTCTAACTCCTGGCACTCAGTGACTGTTAATTGAATGCACTGATGGAGAGCAATGACTTTTAACCTTTTTCATCTCATGGCATACATAAAGTAATTGCAAAAAATTCTGCAGCACACCAAAAATATATATATTTTGCCAATCTGACAAAAAAATGGGTATAATTTTAATTCTTTCACACCGGATGGGTATTGTTGTGTT
Organism: Lasiurus cinereus; assembly: GCA_011751065.1. Lineage (NCBI taxonomy): Eukaryota > Metazoa > Chordata > Mammalia > Chiroptera > Vespertilionidae > Lasiurus > Lasiurus cinereus. Next base: position 31,240,124 of record JAAGEH010000018.1, on the reverse strand, counting down.
GGGCGTTGTCATTTTTTAATTTGACAATCTAAGGGAAAAGAGATCAGTGCCCTGACTAAATAGTCAAGTATTGTATGTTTTAAAAATTCTTGGGCCGCACTTGGTTGAAAATCGTTGGTGTAGAGGTGCAAACACTCTGTCTTCTGGATTCCAAGTCTCCATCCAATTTAATGGATGGTCTAACTTCCACCACCTAGGGCAGTGGTCTGCAAACTCAATAGTCAACAGAGCTCGAGAGCCCCAGTTTGCCAACCACTGACCTAGGGGAATAGATGTGGGAAAGATCCCAACATCCAAGATACTTCAGAACAAAGACATTATGGAATTGGGACATCACTTATTTAAAACTAGAGGCCTGGTGCATGAAATTCATGCACTCAGAGATGATCCCTCAGCCTGGCCTGTGCCCTCTCACAATCTGGGGCCCCTTGGGGGATGTCCAACTGATGGCTTAGTACCGCTCAGCCTAAGCCGGCAGTTGCAGTTGGACATCCTTAGTGCTGCTGCAGAGGAAGGAGGGGCTCCTGCCACTGCCGCTGCACTCACCAGCCCCTGTAGGAGCATACTGATCACCAGGGACAGCTCCTGCATTGAGCATCTGCCCCCTGGTGGTCAGTGGGTGCCATAGCCACCAGTTGTTTTGCTGTTCATTAGATTTGCATATTAGCCTCTTATTATATAGGACTAGAGGCCAGGTGCACAAAATTCATGCCTGGGGGTTGTCCTTCAGCCCAGCCTGCTCCCTCTCCAATCTGGGACCCCTCGAGGGGTATCTGACTGCCCGTTTAGGCACAATCCAGGTAGGATCAGGCCTAAACGGGCAGTCAGACATCCCTTTCACAATTCAGGACTGCTGGCTCCAAATTGCTCACCTGCCTGCCTTCCTGATTGCCCCTAACTGCTTCTACCTGCCAGCCTGATCACCCCCTAACCGTTCCCCTGCCAGCCTGATTGATGCCTAACTGCTCCCCTGCCAGCCTGTTTGCTCCTAACTGCCCTCCCCTGAAGGCCTGGTCACCCCTAACTGCTCTCCCCTGCAGTCCTGGGTTATCCCCAACTGCCCTTCCCTGCAGGCCTGGTCACCCCCAACTTCCCTCCTCTGCTGGCCTGGTCACCCCCAACTGCCCTTCCCTGCAGGCCTGGTCACCCCCAACTTCCCTCCTCTGCTGGCCTGGTCACCCCTAACTGCCCTCTCCTGCTGGCCTGATCACCCACAACTGCCCTCCCTTGCAGGCCTGATTCCTGTCAACTGCTCTCCCCTGCTGGCCATCTTGAGGTGGCCATCTTGTGTCCACATGGGGGCAGGATCTTTTGACCACATGGGACAGTCATCTTGTGTGTTGGAGTGATGGTCAATCTGCATATTACTCTTTTATTAGATAGGTAGAGGCCTGGTGCATGGGTGGGGCCAGCTGGTTTGCCCTGAAGGGTGTCCTGGATCAGGGTGGGTGTTCCCTTGTGACATGGGGTGGCCTGGGCGAGGGGCCTGTGGTGGTTTGCAGGCTGGCCATGCCCCCCAGGGACCCAAGCAGAGGCCCTGGTATCTGGGATTTATTTATCTTCTACAATTGAAACTTTGTAGCCTGGAGCAGAGCCAAGCCTTCTGGTCCTCCGTTGGCAATAGCCATTGAAATTTTGTTGCCTTAAGCAGAGGCCTGAGTCCACTAGGTTTTGCTAAAAGCATTGCTTCCTCCATTGCCAGGGGCAACCCAAGCCTCTCTCCTGCTCTCTCTGTGGCCACAGCCATCTTGATTGGATTAATTTGCATACTCACTCTAATTGGCTGGTGGGAGTGGCTTGTTGGTGTAGCAGAGGTACAGTCAATTTGCATATTTCTCTTTTATTTGATAGGATGACTGGCATAACTCCAAATCACAAGGGGAACCTGTTGTCTTCTTACAACTTTGAGCTCCTTAAAGAAAGCAATTGAATTACTGATCTGATTAAAAACAACTTTGGCCTTGACTGGTGTGGCTCAGTTGTTTGGGCATTGCCCCCTGCACCAAAAGGCTGCAGTTCGATTCCCAGTCAGTGCACATCAATGTTTCTTTTTCTTTTGCTCCCTTCCTCTCTCTCTCAAATCAATAATAAAATATATATACACACACATACATACATATATACATACATACATATATCTATCCCTGGCTGAAAATTTTTTTAAAAATGACCCTTTCCTAGCTCCATCCCAGAACTACTGAGCCAGAAAGATGAGCTCCCAGTTTATCCCTATGTGCACCCATGTTTGAGAGGCATTGTTTTATGTTCTTGAGTGGCCTCTGAATTATCGCTGCTTGTTTTCAGAGCTGCAGTCTGTCCATTCCAGGTTGACCACTAGCCTGTCTTTCTCAGCTGATTACTTGGTGCATTGCTCTTTGATCCCTACTTGTTGTTCTGTGGCTGTGGTGTTAGCATACCATTCTGTTATGTAGTTGGTCCATTTCACATTACTACTTAACAGAATGGATCTAGTCTTAGCTATACCCCTAAATAACTATGTGGGTTTTTTTTTTCTATTTCTAGACGTGTTTCTTCAGTGGTAAGATGGTAAAGTTGGACAAAATAATATGCGGTCCTTTTAGTTCTAAAATAAAATGATTCTATGTAGAATATAAAACTGATTACTCCAGATGTGGGTCAAAATATAGAGTGAAGTGGTAAAACTGAAGTAAGACTGCAGTTCTTAACAGCAGGTTTATGGTTGGGGCCCAAATCTAGAGGTGTTTTAATGAATTACTTAAGGCCTGTGTTGAGGGCACAGACACTGGCATTTTCTCCCATAAATTTATTAGGGATTTTGATGTAAAACCAAAAGAACTACTGAACTAAAGACAGGAAAGGGGGTCAGGCTCAAGAGACATCAGCACATTCTGTAGGCTCTGAGTTTTGTTCGTTTATTTTTAGAGAGAGAGGAAGGGATAAAGTAGGGGAGAGAGAAACATCAATGTGAGAGAAATAATTGGTTGCCTATTATATGCACCTGGACTATGGAAGGAACCTGCAACCTAGATATGTACCCTGATGGGAAATCGAATCCACAGCCTTTTGGTATATAGGATTATGCTTCAACCAACTGAGCCATCCAGCTAGAGAGAGACCCTGAGTTTTTTATGGCCCTTCTTACCCATTTGTAGGCTTCCACCATATATTATATTACATTTTATTGATGGATATAATATCCTAATATATAAAAACTCTGGGTTGCAACGACCAGTAATGGCTGGAGGCTGACCAACTAGAAGTCAGTGCTGGCCCCACTGCCAAGCAAACATAATGGGCAGTCAGGCAGGCAGGCAGGCAGAAGGGTTAGGGGTAATCAGGTAGGCAGACCAGTGATTAGGGGTGATCAGGTAGGCAGACTAGTGGTTAGGGGTGATCAGGTAGGCAGACTAGTGGTTAGCGTAGATCAAGTAGGTAGACAACCCCTCCCTGGGCTGGCCCTGCCCCCAAGCAAGCGGTTAGGAGCAATTAGGCAGGCAGGCAGAGTGATTAGGGGTGATCAGGTAGGCAGGCCAGTGGTTAAGGGAGATCAGGTAGGCAGATGGCCCCTCACAGGGCTGGCCCCACCCCCCAGCAAAGAAAGAGGGAGGCTCAGGTCAGCCAAGCCATCGCACCCCAGCCTGTCGCTTGCAGAGGGAGGCCACCGGTGGCAGGGGAGAGGGGGCAGCGCTGCACAGATGGCAAGCAGTGGCAGCAGTGGGGGTGGGGCCAGCTGCCTGCAGCCCAGGGAAGGTAAGCCCCAATAGGCTCTGATCTCGGCCAGGCCTAGGGATCCTACCCAAGGGGTCCCGGGTTGTGAGAGGGTACAGGCTGAGCTGAGGGACCACCCTGAGTGCACGAATTTTTGTGTCCTGGGCCTGTAGTACTAATACAATGTACTAGAGGCCCAGTGCACAAATTCGTGTACCTTGAAAGGAACTGTTGGCCACAAGACTGTGGTGGGCACAGGGGCAGGTCTCGGCCCCATCCTCCGCATCCCTGCCTGGCCCCTTCTGCTGCAGCCCTGTCCAGTCTCCTGTCTGCCAGCAGCCCCGCTCCCATTGCTGTCACTCTCACACAGCACCAGTCCTGCTCGTACCCACTGACAGTGCAGAGTGATTAGGGCCGGCACCAGCAGGGGGTGTGAGGAGGCCTGGTGCTGGCAGTGGGTGTGAGCACCGACTCTGGCTGCGGGTGCAAGTGGGGTTGTTGCCAGCAGTGGGTGTGAGTGGCTGCTGGACCTGATTGCCCCTCAGAAGCAGGGGGAGTTGGAGAAGCCCTGAGGGGCAGTTGGGGCCGGCAGCCACCATTTGCACCCACTGACAGCGCCAAGTGATTGGGGCTGGCACCAGGTGCTGGCAGTGGGTGCAAGCGCTCAGTGGAACCGTGGCATGTGGGAGCAAAGAATTTTCAGTAACCACCAGAGACTTGCCCCTGACAGTGACCGGCATCCTGCCTTGGTCTAGCGCCCCTGCTCTGCTCCACCATCCCACCATGACTGATGCCCGCCATGTCCAGCACTCTGCCACCTGCTGCCAATGGCTGCCATGTTCTGTACACACCCCCTGGTAGTTAGCGCATGTCATAGTGACCAGTTGTTCAGTTGTTAGGCTGTTTGGTCTAATTAGCATATTACACTTTTATTATTATAGAATATATATATAGATGATATATTTATATTATATCACATATATTTAAATAATATATGTCATAATATGTTTATCCTCTCATATTTAAATTTAAAAAGAAATTAACATCGTAATTTTTAAGATATAAGCTTTATTGATTGGCATGTGTGGATATACAGGGTGGGGCAAAAGTAGGTTTACAATGTGCGTATGTAAAACACAGTTCTTATATTATTACTTATTAGTTATTGTATTATTTTCCATATGAACAACTTAAATGTACTCCCTCCCCCCATATATATATATTTGGAATTCCCCTCTCTTAAACAGAGTGAGTCTTCAATAAATCTTCAAGATTCCTGCCCTACTGGTGCCCAGGCCCTGTAATCCCCTCCCCTTGAGTATGGGTTGAACCTGACTGATAAGGCTAACATTGCTCAGGTAGAAAAGTACTGTTTGGAATAGTTTTGGAACAACAAGATTAAAAAGTCAGGAAGCCCAAATGAGAGAAGCCCAATACCTGAATCAATGGGTCAGATGTTGGACTGAAAATAAATAAAAGTACTTATTAGACTATGAGGAAGAAGTCAAAAGAAGAAGTGTCTCTACTGACAGAAGAACAGAAAAGGGTTGGTGAGTTTTGGGAATGGTAGGAGATCACAAAGTTCAGAAGGAAATCAGAAGAAAGAGGGACTCAGCTTTAGCTATGTTTAATCTGATGCTCTTGGGTCTTAAATTCACAACAAAAATGATAAGCTGGAAGGACACATATTTAATAGTTACTATTACACAGGACAACAATGGCTGAAGACTGGAGCTGGCAAGGTTATTTAGAAAGTGTGTACAGAGAAAACTGAGAATCAAAGTTAAATACCCATGATCCTGGCCTTTGATAAAACTCTAGAGCTGTGCTGTCCAACACGGTAGCCATTAGCCACATGTGGCTGTTCAGAACCTGAAATGTGGCTGGTCTGAGCTGAGATGTGTTGTACACAATGGCTTGTGAAGATTTAATACAAAGATAAAGAATATGTCAATAATTTTTATATTGATTACATGTTGAAATGATAATGTTTTGGGAAATACTGGGTTAAAGAAAATATTAAAGTTAATTTTTCCCATTACTTCTTATTATTAATGTTCCTACTAGAAAATTTAAAATTGCATATGTGGCTCGCATTATATTTCTCTTGCATTAGAATCCTTCAAGTAACAGCGAGAGGAAATGAAGACTTGGCATGATGCTGTGCAGACAGTGCATATGTATAATGTATAAGTGTATAAATATGGAAGAATTATCTAAGATTAAGAACAGAGATGATACGAATGTAAATGATATTGGCTACAATATTCATTTGTTACAGTCAGTAGATGTTATCCAAAGCATAGATGTCACCATCTGTGTCTGCCTAAATAGATGGCCAATCCTACTATAGCTCTTGGCTTTTATCCTACTTTATTTATTTATTTTTTTAATCCTCACCCGAGGATATTTTCCCATTGATTTTTATTCTTTTTTTTTTTAATAAATACACTTTTTATTGACTTTTTACAGAGAGGAAAGGAGAGGGACTGAGAGCTAGAAACATAGATGAGAGAGAGACCTTAATCAGCTACCTCCTGCACACCCCGCAATGGGGATGTACCCGCAACCAAGCCACATGCCCTTGACCGGAATCGAACCTGGGACCTCTCAGTACGCAGGCCGACGCTCCATCCACTGAGCCAAACCAGTCTCGGCATTCCATTGATTTTTAGATAGAGAAGAGAGAGGGAAAGACAGAGAAACATGGATGTGAGGGAAACACATCCATTGATTGTCTCCTGCATATACCCTGACCAGGGTATGTGCCCTTGACTGGAGGTATGTGCCTGACGCTCTATCCACTGGACCAAACCCGCTAAGGTGCTTTATAGTACTTTATCTTTCTGCCTTAGAATTCCATTTTTCCAAGCAATTATATGACATGGTTTCACTTTCTCATTTCATTTTTTTAAATATATTTTATTGATTTTTTACAGAGAGGAAGGGAGAGAGATAGAGAGTTAGAAACATCGATGAGAGAGAGAGCCATGGATCAGCCGCCTCCTGCACACCCCCTACTGGGGATGTGCCCGAAACCAGGATACATGCCCTTGACCGGAATCTAACCTGCGACCTTTCAGTCCGCAGGCCAATGCTCTATCCACTGAGCCAAACTGGTTTTGGCTCATTTCATTTTTTGATGACCTTTTGGAAATCCTAGACAGACAATCTCCTAAATTTTGTACTGGAGATTGGATTGTGGCCTCTGGATTCCATAGGGTCCACACCAGCCTTTGTTTTCACCTAATGCATGAACTCTCTTCATGCACAATAGGCTCCTAAGCTGGACTGTGCCTTTGACCTTCATAGAGAGCTTGGCTTCTCTTGAGACTTGAGTATATTAGGGAACTTGCCTACAGGCTATGCTGGACTTCTCTGATTCTCACATCTCAACCAAAGTCACATTTGATTATCACCAGCCAGGTTCCATTTTTCACTTCATCACATACTGTGGTAAGCAGAATTCTAAGATGGTCCACAAGATTCCTGCCCCACTGGTGCCCAGGCTCTGTAATCCCCTCCCCTTGAGTGTGGGCTGAACCTGTGAATGGGATAGGACAGATGCTCCCTTGATTAGGTGACATTTTTATGGCAAATGGTGCTAGAATAGTTACTCTGGTGATTATATTATATAAGATCCACTGTAGAACTGGAGAGGAACTAGAAATTAGAGAGACATATTCCTATTCAACTGTCAAAAAGCAAATACCATGTTGTGATCTGCCTATAGGGGCCACAAGGCAAGAATTTGCAATGGTCTCTGTGAGCCAAAAAGAAGTCCCCAGACCAACCCTTACCAAGATAATAGGGAACCTCAGTCCTACAACCACAGGAGCTGAATTCTGCCAACCACCTCAAAGCTTGGAAGAAGACCCTGAACTGCAAATGAGGAGTATAGCAGTGTGGCTGACACCTGGATTGGAGGCTTGTGAGGCCCTGAGCAGAGGATCTACTTCAGCCTGGACTCCTGACTCACAAAAACGATGAGATAACAAATTTGTGGGTTTTTTTTTTCATGAGCAAAATTTTCTTATTAAGAAGAAGATGCTCAGGTCAGAATGCAAACATGCTCTAGACATCAACTCTCACAGTTGAAGAAAAAGTGCACATCACCTACTGCCCTTTAAAAGAGAGGGCTTATTTGCTTCTAAAACTGTATTTTTCCTCTTTCAAAGGAGATTTTAAGGCCAAGAAGATTTGCGTTTTAATTGACTAAGTTTGTGTCAATTGGTTACAAAGCTATGGAGAATGAATACACACATAATGATGAGTACTCACTATACACGCGCCTTTTTATTTATCTAAAAAGCTACATTTTATGATAGACTTGGGATACAGATCTATGAAGCCAAAGACACCCAATGCTTGCTAGATTTATGTCAGGAAAATTAGGTGAAAATTGTTCCTCAGTGGTATCTGGAAAACAAGACTGATGAGAGGCCCTGAAAATTACAATGAAATTCACTGTAATTGTCAGCACCACTTTTTAGGTTTTCCTTTCATGGAGTCAAGTGGCCCCAACACTGCTAAACATTTACACACATAGGCAACTTCCAGAATAGTAATGTCATTCATAAGTAGGTTTGCAGTAATTTGTTACAAAGTGTTTTTTCTTTTATTTTTTAAAATATATTTTATTGATTTTTCACAGAGAGGAAGAGAGAGGGACAGAGAGTTAGAAACATCGATGAGAGAGAGACATCCATCAGCCGTCTCCTGCACACCCCCTACGGGGGACGTGCCCACAACCGAGGTACATGCTCTTGACCGGAATCGAACCTGGGACCCTTCAATCCACAAGCCGACACTCTATCCACTGAGCCAAACCGGTTTTGGCACAAAGTGTTTTTTCTTTTTTCACCACAAACTAAGTCACTTAAAACAACACAAATTTATTATCTCCAAAATTCCCGGAATACCATGTTTCCTTGGTGGACATTCAGCTTAGTCAGTTCTTTGTAAAACTGAACTATTATGTACTGGGCAAATACTTGACATTTCAGACACATCCAGAGACTCACACACAAAAGACAGCTCACAGAAACTCAAAACAAATAGCTCTGTAATTGTTGAATTGTGTGACTCCACCAAATTCAGTTGAATTGAGCAAAGGGAAATGCAACATCTAGTTGCTATGTTTTTAATCCTCAGATACCACTGTTACTACTACCACAACCATGGCTACTACTACCAGCATCTAACATTTAGTAAGCGCTTACTTACAAGTGCCAGACATGTTTCTAAGAACTTTAAACTATTACAAGTTTTTGAACTAGGTAGTTTTATAGCGCCAATCTTACAGATGAGAAAAACTGAGGTGTAGGGACTTTAGAAGGTTGCCTAAGGACACACAAATGATAAAGCCCAGATGCACTGCCAGGCAGACAGATGCAGGCACCTGTTCTCTTAACCACCACAACTTACTGCTTTATGTACAGCTTGAATATAAATATGGATGTACTAGGACACGTCAAAAGCATTCTTCTTTTCTCTCCCTTCAGTTTTAGATTCAACGAATTTAAATGTCCTCTTACAAAATTACAATTTTTCGAGCAACCCAGGGATACAAGGGTGGGTCCTACGTTGGATCCCCAATGATCTGTAATTCTTGATTTGAAGAAAACAGCAAACTCTCCTTATCAATTGATTGCTGTAGGGAAACAATCCACATGCTCTTCCTCAAGCTCTCCTGACTTCTCCATATCCTGGAAACGGCTAAAGGGGCCAGCAGGAAGGGGCTGACTTTGGATAAGTTGCTGTTATGTCATGCAGTAAGGGCACCATAAGTTCCTGATGAAAGATATCAAGAGAAGTGGATTCATGTACACATTAAACAGCTTTCTTGTTTTTTAATTCTCACCCAAAGATGTGTGTGTGTGTGTGTGTGTGTGTGTGTGTGTGTGTGTGTGTTATTGATTTTAAAGAGAGGAAGGGGGGAGAGAGAAACATTTGCCATCCATACACGACCCAGCAGGGGATCAAACTGAAACCTAGGCATGTGCCCTGACTGGGAATCAAACCCACAACCTCTATGGGTCAACACTTCAACCAACTGAGTCACCTGGCCAGGGCTAAACATCTTTTCTTGATATGAGTCAAAAGGAGACACCTTCATTTCCTTCTCCAGTGACCTGTATTCAGCAAATGAACTCACTTTTTCTGCGCTCATTATAGTTAAGGTTATCATGTACTTTCCTGGCAAACATACCTAGAAAGTTGGTGTGCTACTTGTTTAGAGTCTTTTTTAGTTTTTTTTTCCTAGCGAAATAACTGGGTGGCCCATGCACCAGGGTCAGCGATATTGGGAACCACCAACCAAGCCACTACTGATACTCAAACAGGCACTTCTGCAAGGTGTGGAGATTTCTCTCCAGAAAATTGTACAGAGATAGGCTGTTCTAGGAGAAAGGTTGTTCACTGCTTGGTGCTCAGTCCACAGGCTTCCCAAGCTTTTTATTTCTCCTAGTTCTTTCAGCCTTACTTTTATTGATTCACAAGATCTGAGTTATTCCAGCTACAGATATTCCTTATATTTCTTGCGGCGATGCCTGTCATGCATGACTCACAATGTGGAATTTCCCCTTATGTCTGCTGTTCAGAAAACAGTGCCACACATTCTCATAATTCTTTTAAAATGTTTGATTATTTCAAGCTGCTTTTCAGTACTGAAGTTTTCCTTTGTCATGCACTATTTGGCATTTTTGAATCAAAATGCTTAGACATTCTTTGGATGCTGAATGGCTCTCTCTCTCTCTCTCTCTCTGTGTGTGTGTGTGTGTGTTTTAATTGATTATAGAGAGGAGTAAGGAGGGGGAGAAGAGAAACATCGATGTGAGAAAGATCCATGGATCGGTTGCCTCTCTAGACCTTTCAGTGCACCAGAGGACACTCCAACCATTGAGTCACACTGGCTGGGATAAATGCTATATTTTGAAATACAGTTTAAAGTCTTAAAAATCCAAATACAAATAAGCTTATTATTTAGAACTTCTATCAAAGAACAAAAACAAACAAAAACATCTTATGTGACTCTGGGGTAGCACATTACGTATTAATGTGTCTGTATGCTTCTATTTGTATAAGTACAAAGAAAGACACACAAAATGATCTTCACTTATTGTTAAGGATGGCTATTTTTGGATGCTGGGATACTATTACTTTGTGTACATATCTATATTATTTGCATTCTTTATAATTTAACAATAAAATGATTTTATATTAACTTAAAAATTTAAAATACAAGAATTTCAAACAATATAATAATAATTCATGAGCCCAACAACCAGAATTCACAACACATCAATGTAGTCATATTTTGGGGTCTTTTTTATAATAAAAAATTCCTGCCCAACTAGTGTGGCTCAGTGGATTGAGTATTGTACCATGCATCAAAAGGTCACTGATTCGATTCCCGTCAGGGCACATGCTCAGGTTTCAGGCTCAATCCCTACTTGGGGGCAAGCAGGAGACAGCCAATGGATGTTTCTCTCTCATCGGTGTTTCTGTCTCTCCCTTCCTCTCTAAAAATCAAATATATATATTGATTTTATATATATATTGACATATTGATTTTAAATATATATATATATTTTTTAATTCCACACAAAAAATTAAAGATCACCATGGATTGTTCTTTAGTTCCACTCCCCACCCAAAGCTCCCTCTATATAATTATATTTATCTTTCCAGTCTACATAGAATAATTTTAAAAATTGCAAAATTGCATTTAAAATGAAATGCAAGATTAGAAATGTATTTTATAATGTGGTTGTGTGTTTTTTTCAGATTCACACTTAACTTTTTTCTGATGAATGATTTTAAACATATACAAAAACAGAAAGTATTATATAGTAAACCCCCACATATCCATTACTTGGATTCAACAATTATCAAGACTTTGCTACATAGTTTTTTGAAATTAAAAGTAAACTGTTCATCCTCCAGTTTGTTCGGTCAATAAACAAACACCTACTAAGCAAGACAGGGTCAACTAAGATTAGCCTGTGCTCTTCCCACATGCCAGGTAATGGCCTTCCACACACTGACCTCTTTAGGAGTCACAACTCGGCAGCCTAATTGGTATTCTCATTGTCCAGAGTGGAAAATGAGGCTCAGCGAGATGAAGATTCTTCCATAGGTACCGTCAGTTCTAGAGCTTAAATCTGCCCCCTCACCTCCTTTAATTTCAGAGTGTGTGAGAGACACTAAGGGTTATTACTCTGAGGTCTCACTCTGGGTCTCTGAGAATTACTCCATGAATTCTCTGGTTTGAGGAGGATCCAACATTACTACAGGGACTTTAAATCAGCAACTTTTGGTTATTTATTTAATTTGGAAAATACTTGTAACTTTTACTTTAAAACATTTTCCTTAGATAAAAGAAACATTTCTCCTTTTCCTTCAAAAGATCTAGTTAATATGTACTTTTGTAAATTCTTATTTACTCTCTCTAAATCATAATCGCAGTTGACCAACAACCATCTTTACAAAAAAAAAAACCAACTGATTTTAGTTACAATTTTCAGGCTTGCAGGTCTATCTTGGATATTTTCCAAAGCAGTTTAGAAAGTTCTTGACTGCTGTGTTGCTTACGTGTTATGCCCATGTACGCAAATGCTTCATAAACCGTTCTTGATTGTTCCTGCAGACTATTACAAAACAGGCAGACAGGAGTGCTTCGGTGTGTCAACCCTATGAGTCAGTCTTGTGTAAAAGCATGGGATTTTGGTTTCCCATGACACATTTTTATTTAATAGCACATAATGTCGCCATTTAGAAGCATAGGATGCACAATGATTCAGCTTTTTTGAGAGACTGATTAGATGAAAGAAACTGAACTGTGTCTCCTAGCATCAAATTTTAGGATGAATAATGTCTTACTCTAGATTTCAATTAATATTAGAATCCCCAATTCTTCAAAAGACAAACACAGTCTCTCAGGGAAGAAAAGAGGCTTGAAGTTCATCTGAGATCAGCCAGATCTCATTTTGCAAATGTGGAAAGAGGGCCAACTTTTGTTTTGTTTACATTTTGTTTTCACGTAGTCCTTGTTTAGTTTTCTGTTGCCACAAAGAACAAGGCCAAGTAACTGTACTGCCACACCAGGGATATATATACATGCAACAGTTTCTGACATTAAAAACAACAGAAAATAGAATAGCCACCGGACCTTAGTATGAACACAGAGCAGTAATTTTTAAGGGTGCCCTCAAACTCAGCTGCAATGTGCAAGCTCGCAACTTCAAAATACCTAACTACGAGAGTTAAGAGTAAAAAGCCGGGAAGGAAGAGCGTGACGTTCTAAAAGTTCAGTCCATCAAATTAAATTGTGTTCAAGAGCAGGCTTCTAATTCTCCTTTTCCACGTATTATTTAAAACGGAAAATTTTCAATTTTTGCAAATGTTAAAACAACTTTTTTTTCCCCTCCATAGTCCAATTACTTCCATTTTGATTATGTACCTTTAATTTTTTTTTCCCTAAAACACAGACTCTCAGTAGGTAATATACCTCTTTAACTGACCTTGGTATGAGGGAATGTGGTGGTTTTCAAATTTCTTTTCTCTTTCCTTCCTTCCCTTATTTATTTTGGCAGGGCGATCCCCAGAGAGAGAGAGAGAAAAAACAGGTCAGGGTGACCTTTGACGAGGCAGCTAGCTTTCTCTCGCCCCAAACCCGTGTCCCCCAACCCTCGCCAGGCCCGTTACAGACAAGGGGACAGGCAACTCCTCCCCGTCCCCCTGCACCGACTTCTTCCCCAAGGTGAAGCTGAAGACCAAGCTCCGGTCCTCTAGGGCTGGCTGTGCTCCGTCGAAAACCCCGTCTTTTTTCTGGGCACTCCAGCCGTGGCTGGGGCGAGAGTCGAACCCCCAGATCTGCGGGGGACGACCGGCCTGTAAGGGCGGCTCCCCCGGGGCCGGCGCGGGAGGAGCCCGCAGCAGCAGACCCTCCGCGGCGAGCGGCGCCGCCCGCACCCCAGGCTCGCGTCGGCCTGAGCGGGGGCCGGGCGCCCCGCGCCTCGCGAGCTGCGCGGAGCAGTGGGCGGCGAAGCACGGGCGCCCCGGGAGGTCGGCGGCCTCGCAGCCCCCCTCCCGGGGCGGGGCCGGGGCCGGGGCGTGAGCCCGGCGGCCGGCAAAGTTGGCCCAAGCGCCCGGAGGTGCCAGGGTGCGGACAGCCCCCGGGGAAACGGCGGCCGGGGCGGCCCCGCGCTCCCTCCTTACCTCTCCGGCTCCGCTCCGCCCGGCGCCGCGCTCCCGCCTCGAGCCCGCAGAAGTTTGCCCCCAGCCCGGCGCGCTGGCCCGCGCGGGAGCCCCTCGCGCCCGGCTCCCGCGCTCCTCGCCGGCCACGCGGCTGGCCCCCGCCCCGCGCGTGGGCGCCGGGGGCAGCAGGCAGCTCCGTAGCGGCGCAGCGGCGCGGACAGGCGCCGGGGACGGACGCGCGCCCCGGTGCGCCGCGGGGAGGGCGGGGTGGCGGCGGCCGGGGCAGCGCGGCCTCCAGGCGGCAGGCACCGTGGCCAGCGCCTCACAGGACTCCTGTAAACCCCGAGGCCGCTGCGGACAAAGTTTGCAAAGACGGGTTTCTGGGAAGTGGACACTGGTCACGGTCATAACATACAGCAGACGTTGGCTGTTATACTAGGCCGAGAGCGACGGGGATGACTGCTGGCATGAACAGCGGCTGTGTGCATTCGCCCTCTCCCTCTCCACTCCTAAATCTCCCCCATCCCTCCCGCCCATACAGCATGCACTAAATGAGATATGGCCAGAAGCAAAAGGGAATATTGGATGGCTATGACAGAGAAAGGTTGATATCTTGGTTCAAATCAAGGAAGCATCTCAAGCAACCGGGTCAAGATCATAGGAAAACAAGATTAAAGTGCAAGTGACCAAAACAAAGTTCAAATCAGTCATAAGCCAAATGCATGCCGTTTCAGGCAACCATCAAATGCATTTTTTACCCCCATCCTATGAATTTAGGGAAGTTTTGTTTTGTTCTGGGGATGGAACCGTATCTTGGTTGATGAGGGGTCGGTGAAACACACAACTTCCTCAAGGATTTCCATCTCCTCCCTTCTCTCAATAGCCTTGCTTTCACTTTATATAAACTTTGGTGACAGCGCTTATTGGATATTCAGTGTCTCATTTGGCTCGCAGGATAACTGCAAACATAATGAATACAAATGGTGAAATTATCCTCCTTTAATTGATGCTGGAACTGAGAACAAAAAACCATATTCCTGCATATCATTTATGGCAAGAAACCACTTGACTCCCAGGCCTTTGCTCTTACGCTTCATTCCAGGGATTTATTCAGAAATGTTGAAAATACAGTTTAAAGTGGATCTAATTCATGGTGTGTGTGTGTGTGTGTGTGTGTGTGTGTGTGTGTGTGTGTGTGTGGTTTAAAATGTGAAGTGAGCTGAAACTGGTTTGGCTCAGTGGATAGAACGTCAGCCTGCAGACTGAAGGGTCCCAGGTTCGATTTGGTTAAGGGTATGTTCCTTGGTTGGAGGCACATCCCCAGTAGGGGGCGTGCAGGAGGCGGCTGATCGATGTTTCTCTCTCATCGATGTTTCTAGCTCTCTATCCCTCTCCCTTCCTCTCTGTAAAAAAATCAATAAAATATATTTAAAAAAATAAAATAAAATTTGAAGTGAGAAGGTCACAAGCATTGACGTGAGGCATATTCTGAATTTAAATTTCAATTATTTAGTGTTTCACATTACAATTTTAAAGAATAATACTCATGGTTATTTTTAATTTAAAAAATCAGAAGCAACAAAGATAGGCTTGTGTGACAGACTCTAAGGTGACCCATGATTCCCACCGCCTCCTGGGGTTCACACCCTTGTAGGATCCCCTCCCCTTGAGTGCAGTTGAGACCTCTGACTTGCTTGTAAACAATAAATATAGTATAGGTGATGGATGGCAATTCTGTGACAGCAGTACATTGCAAAAGACTCTGTCTTGCTAGCAGACTCTAGAGATGTCCTTTCTGGCGTGACGAAATAGGTGACCATGTTGGGGAAGCCCACCTGGCAAGGAACTGTAGGTGGCCTCTAGGAGCTGAAAGTAGCCTCTGTCCTACGGCCAACAAGAAGCCCAGGTCCTCAGCCCTACACACACAAGGAGATGAGTTCTGTCAACCATGTAAGTGACCTGGGAAATGGATTCTCCCCCACTCAAGCCTCCAGATGAGAATGCAGACCAGAGGACACCTTATTTGGTTTGTGAAATGCTAAGAAGAGGAACCAGGTAAGCTGTGCCTGGATTCCTGACGCACTGAAATTGTGAGATAATAAATGTGTGTGTGTTTTAAGCCATTAAGTGCAAAGCTATGGCATACCCAGCCCTACATTGGGCATCTTACGTGCCGCACCAGCTTAGCCAGGTTTAGTGAGCCCAAGTGGGCCAGTGAAAGACTGAGAAAAGACAGAGAAGAGACAGCACCATGGATTACAAGCTGTGTCTTTATTTTGTAGCCAGTTGACACGAAGTAAAGTAAGGGCGTGGTCAAGATGTTTACAACATTCTCGTGAATTTTGTTCCTAGTCAATTACATGCATCTGAATGCTATTAAGCCAGTGGTTGGCCCCATTGTGTAATGGTTAGCACTCTGCTCTTTGAACTCTATTAAGCCCACGTCACTCAGGCATATGGGGCCAGGTGTTCGGACCGTAGGCTCAAGCTTACAACTAAAGCTGTTGGCTATCATTGTGCTGGGAGGGCCCTGCCCTACAATCTGGGACTTGCCCATGGCCATGAGAGGACTGTGCCCTCTCATTAGTCCGAGGCTTGAACCTGTCCACAATTAAGTTGGTGGTAACTAATACAGCGTGTATGTACTGTTTAGATAGTCAACGTATTAGTGCACACAGTAGTTCCTTCTTTGATAAATTTTGTGTTAAATGTAACTGCCCTGTTGCATTCTGATTTTTTTCTTCCTTCTTTCTTCACATACATGTCCCTGCCTTGATCTTCATCGCAGAGTCCCCATGAGACAGAAGCCTAATGAAATGGTTCCCCAATGGTTAGCCACAGGTCTAGGGCTCCCTGGTACTTTCAGCTGCATTTCTGCTCCTGCTCCTGAGTCCGAGATCATAGACTTCATCCCTTCAGGTCTTTTGGGATACTCTCTTAACTAACTCTGGAAAAAAACAGTCAACTCAGCTTGCACACTTCAAGTTGCAACTGCAATGTGAAGAACACTTAGGTGAAGATTAGGAGCAGGTTCAGTACTAAACGAAGTCCCATCTAATCCACTTACCTTGGGGAAGCTTTAATTTGAGGCTTCTAGAGTCTTCCTTTCTCTTTCCCCTTGACATCAACTTGTTCCTCTAGCCTCAACCTTTGAGGTTTGTCCTTCCTTGCTAATTGACCCTACTTCCAGATATTAATACAGCTTGAATTGCTCATCATCCCTCCCTCTTCCTTCTTCCTTTCTTCCCTTCCTCCCAACTTCCTTTTTCTTTCCTTGCTTCTTCTGTCCTTTCATATTTTAGTTCCTGTATAATTCTCCAAAATTCTCTTTCTCTATATCCCTTTTTTATTTTTATTTTAATAATTTTTTATCTTGTTGACTTTAAACAATTTAAACAATTTTATTTTTAAAAAATATATATTTTATTTATATTTTTACAGAGAGGAAAGGAGAAGGATAGAAAGTTAGAAACATTGGTCAGCTGCCTCCTGCACACTCCCTACTGGATATGTGCCTGCAACCAAGGTACATGCCCTTGACTGGAATCAAACCTAGGATCCTTGCACCCAGAGGCTGACACTCTATCCATTGAGCCAAATTGGATAGGGCTTAACACTATTCATAAAAATTTCAATTATAATTGACATACAATATTACATTAGTTTCAGGTGTACAATCCAGTGATTAGGCATTATATAGCTTACTAAGCGATCACCCTGATAAATCCGGTACCCATTTGACACCATGCATAATTATTACATTATTGTTGACTATATTCCCTATGCTGTATTTTACATCCCATGACTATTTTTTAACTACCAATTTGTACTTCTAAATCCCTTCACCTTTTCATCCAGCCTCCAACTCCTCCCTATTTGGCACCCATCAAATATTCTCTGTATCTGTGAGTCTTTTTCTGTTCTGCTTGTTCATTTATTTTATTTTTTTAGATTCCACAAGTAAGTGAAATCATATGGCATTTGTCTTCCTCTATTTGAACTATTTCATCCAGCACAATATTCTGTAGGTCCATCCATGTTATTGTAGATGTCAAGATTCCATTCTTTTTTATGGCTGCGTCATATTTTATTGTAGATATGCACCACTTCTTTATCCATTCATCTATTGATGTACACTTAAGCTGCATCCATATCTTGGTTATTGTAAATAATGCTGCAATGAACATATAAATGTACATGGCTTTTCAATTTAGTTTTGGGTTCCTTTGGATAAATACCCAGCAGTGGAATTTCTGGGTCCTCTTTTGTCTCTTGTTATATAACCTTTGTTTAAAATCTATTTTATCTGGAATAAGTATTGCTACCCTAGCTTTTGTTTTTTTTGTTTGTTTCCATTTTCATGATATATCTTTTTCTTCCATTTTCTCTCTGTGTATGTCTTTCAAGCTGAAGTAAGTCTCTTAAAGACAACATATATAAGGATCTTGGTTTGTTATCTATTCAGCCTCCCTGTGTCTTTTGAGTGGAATATTTACTGGTAATCCATTTCCATTTAAAGTAATTGTTGTTTGTTACACTTTTCCAACAAGTATTTATTATTAGTTAAGCCACGATTCAGGATCCTAGGGTGGGATGTCCCCAGGTCCCCCTTCGCCTCCCCGGGAGAGGGGTGGAGGATGGAGGACAGGTGGGGTGTAGCCAATTCAGATCTTCCCAGGAAATGTGCCTTCTGCCCTGTGCTCATCCCAGGCTGACACCCAGAATAATGGGGCAAAAGGATTTGTACATATGCCGATACCATGCCCACATGGAGACATCACCCCATCTAGCAACCATTGCCTTCTCACAGCAATGGAAGTCCAGATAGTTCTGCCAACAGTTCCTGGTTCGGGAAGCGGCTGCTGAAGGAGCTGTCTGGGAGTTCTTGATTTTGGTCTTGATGTTGTCTGCCATGTTACTGACTCCTAAAGATTCCCCTGAAGCTGCTCGCAGCTCAGTGTCTTAAAGTAATTGTTGATAGATACAAGTTAATTGCCAATTTATTATTCACATTTTTTATCTTTTTTTCCTTTTTCTTCAAGAACACTCTTTAATAGTTGTAATATTGGATTGGTGGTGATGAACTCCTTACTTTTTTTTTTTGTCTGAAAAGCTCTTTATCTGTCATTCAATTCTAAACGATAGCTTTGGTGGGTAGAGTAATATTGGTTGTAGGTCCTTGATTTTCATCATTTTGAATATTTCTTGCCAATCCCTTCTGTTAAGAAATAAGCTGACAGCCTTATGAGAGCTTCCTATAGGGAACTGCTTTTCTCTTGCTTTTTAAGATTCTCTTTGTCTTTCAAATTTTTATTTTGATTTTTTTTTCAATTACTGTTTACATTCAGTATTATTTTGGGTTAGTTTCAGGTGTAGACAACCACATACTTTACAGAGTGTTCCTTCTGATATTTCCAATACCAACTGGCACCATATCTAGTTATTTCAATACCAGAGGCCCGAAATTCATGCAGAGGGGTGTCCTCAGCCTGACCTGCACCCTCTCCAATCTGGGAGCCCTCTCCAAACTAGCAGTTGGACATCCCTCTCACAATCCAGGACCTCTGGCTACTACGCTCACCTGACTGCCTGCCCTAACCACTCTGCCTGCCTGCCTGATCTCCCTAACTGTCCTCCCCTGACAGCCTGGTCACCCCTATTAACTTTTTTTTTCCCCAATCTTATCCCCTTCACATACAATTGTATTTGACTTCCTTATTGGCTTTTCCCTCTCACACATTTTTTCTCCTTTATGTAACACTTTTTCCTACTGACTCATCATTTGTAAACTTTTCTTTCCTCCTTATTTCCTACTTCTGTTCCATGTCCTTCTTCTCATCTTTCTCCTACCTTCCCTCCCTCTCACATTCCTTCTTTCCTTTATCTTTATCCTTGCTCTCCCTCCCCTTTGCTTTTCTTCCCACCTTAATTTTTTTCTTCACTTCTCTCAGACCTGCTTTGTTCCCTCCCCCATTCCTTTCTTCTTCCCATTCTCCTTTTAAGTTCTACTGGCTCCCCTTTAAAACTTTCTTCCCTCCCTCTTTCTCTCTCATCCTACCTTTCCCATTCATTCTTCTCTACTTACTTCCACTGTTTTAATATCTATCTACCTGGCTAATTATTCACTATCATTTATCTTTTTTTCTTTTCTGACTCCTACTTTCAAAATCTGTCTCCACTGCACAACTATACTTGATTTTCATTATAGCTTTTACTGTTCACTCATACATCCTCTTTTCTTCTTTAACTTGCTTTCTACTGACTCCTTTATAAAGTTCTTTCCTCCCTCCTTCCCTTCTTAAAGCTTCCATTGTGTGTGTGGGGGGAACATTAACCCCCAGGCCAAGGCTCAGCCCCAGCCAGGTGTTCCCCATCCCCCCTTCCCTGTCCTCCCTTCTGCTGTCCTGCTCCCATTCCCTGTGGCCCAGTGAGGGTGGCCGAGGTCCATGTGGCCTGGGTGTTGCTGCCTCGAAGCAGGAGCACTCTGCCCAGAAGGCCTCGGACCATCCTCCACTCCATCCCTGACTTGGACCCATGGGCACTTCCCGGACAATGGCTGCCACCACCCTCCTCCCTCATCTGGGCGGGGCTCCCCGCTCTGCACCACTTGTGTTCCTGCTCACCAGGTGCACCTGCTCTGTCCGCGCCGGCCCCCCCCCCGGCCCCCGCAAGTCGGCACCCCCTCCCATGGGCAGCCCCGAGTTTCCTTCTTTTTTTCTTGTTCTCTCTCTGTATTTCTGTTTCTCCTTTCGGCCTGTCTGCATGCAGGCCTGCCTTCCTCTCCCTCTCCTTTCTTATCCCCTCCTATTGTATCCTACCCCAGGCCTTGCAGCTGCCTGAGCAGAGGGAGGGGATGCAGCCTGCTAATTCGGTTGTGGTGTGAATGCTGTAATGGACAATTTGCATATTCCTCTATTGTGTGTGTGTGTGTGTGTACGTTATTGACTATATTGCACTTACATCCCTATGGCTATTTTATAACAACTAATCTGTACTTCTCAACCCCTTCACCTTTTTTATTCAGTTCTCTCGTTCCCCTCTTTTCAATTTGTTCTCTGTGGTGATGAGTGTGTTTCTGTTTTGTTTGTTTGTTTATATTGTTCTTTAGATAAGTGAAATCATATGGTATCTGTCTTTCTCTGACTGACTTACTTCATTTAGCATAGTACCCTCTAGATCATCCATGCTGTTGCAAATGGTAAGATGTTGTTCATTTTTATGGTCAACTAATATTCTATTGCATATATGTACCACAACATTTTTTATCCACTGGTTTCTTTTTTTTTCTTTTTCCTTTTTTCAGCTGTCTTGCAATTTCTTCCCACAGATCTAACACATAGTTCTGTGAATAATGGAAGCAACATATTTATTCTATGAGGTGTTTCCAACGTCCACGGGTTTCTTGATGAGCACTTGAGTTGCTATTATAAATAATGCTGCAATGAACATATCAGTGCATATATACTTTCGAATCAGTGTTTTGTGTTTCCTTGGATATTTACTCAAAAGTGGAATCACTGGGTCATAGGCAGTTCCATTTTTAATTTTTGAGGCACTTCCATACTGTTTTCCATACTGGCTACACCAGTCTGAATTCCCACCGACAGTGTAAGAGGGTTCCCTTTCTCTACTTCCTCACCAACACTTACTAGCATCGTTTGTTGATTTCTTGATGATAGTCATTCTAACAGGTGTTAG
This sequence comes from Lasiurus cinereus, assembly GCA_011751065.1. NCBI lineage: Eukaryota > Metazoa > Chordata > Mammalia > Chiroptera > Vespertilionidae > Lasiurus > Lasiurus cinereus. Next base: position 31,218,536 of record JAAGEH010000018.1, on the reverse strand, counting down.
ATGATATCTCTTTGTGGTTTTATTAGTAATTTGCATCTCTTTAATTATTAGTGATATAGATCATCTTTTCATATGTCTATTGGCCATCTTTATGTCCTATTTCTAGAATTGTCTATTTAGGTTCTTTGCCCATTTTTTAAATTGGATTATTTGTTTTTTAGGTGTTGAGTTGTGTGAGTTGAGTTCTTTATAAATTTTGGATATGAATCCTTTGGCAAATATATTCTTCCATTCAACGTATTGTCTTTTTAATTTGTTGATGGTTCCCATTGCAGTGCAGAAACTTTTTAGTTTGGTATAATCCAATTTTTATTTCTTTGTTTCCTTTGCCTGAGGAGATATGTCAGGAAACCTTCTGAGATGCAGTCCAGTAGAGTAAGCTGGCTTGACTAGATCTCTCTTAGCCCCAGGAAAAACCGCAGACATTTCTATTGCTGTCTGAAACCGGTCAACAAAATAAAGTTTGGCTAAAGCACAAACCTGAAACCGTTCTGCAACTAGACTAGTAATTTTACCGTTGGTCTGGTAAGGAAGGGTGAAGGACCACTGTTGACTTTTCAGATTAGCAAAGCCCAGAGGGACCTTATTGATTTAGAGGCTTATCATCCATGTTAAGTTTTATTAGTTCTTTTAGGTTTTAATGCTAATGATACATCTTACTTTTTTTTTTTTAATCTTAACTCAAGGATATTTTTTTTCCACTGATTTTTTAGGGAGAGTGTAGAGAGAAGGAAAGACAGAGAGAAACATGGATGTGAAAGAAACACATCCATTGGTTGCCTCCTGCCTGAGCCCTGATCTGGGCTGGGGAGGAACCTGCAACCAAGTTATGGGCTCTTGATTGGAATGAAACCTGGGACCCTTTGGTCCACAGGCTGAGGCTCTATCCACTAAGCCAAACCTACTAGAGTTAACTATACATCTGAGGCTATAATTAAGATGATAAGATGACCTCACTGATTTTGATGTTTGCTAGCATTAGATTTTTTTTTTTAATAGGGAAAACATCTGACTCCTTAAAAGTGCCAGACTGGATTGGACCTGGAAGAAAATTCCAATATCTCCTGTCCAGGATTGATTTCATTAGCAAGATGATGCAAATTAAGCCCTCAGAACAGCATTCTGCACATAAGCTATCTCATCATTATTATTGTCACCACTAGAGGCCTGGTGCACAAATTTGTGCACGGGAGGCTGGGGAGCAGGACTGTGGGAGGTTGGCCAACCTGGGGAGGGACCATGGCAGGAGATTGACCACCAGCCCTGAGGAGGGAGCCAGCCCTTGGCCCCCTGGGAAAGGGGCCACGTCCACCACCACCCACCCCCAGTTCCCATTCAGCCCAGGCCTGAAGGCCCCATTGGGGTTGGGCTAGGTGTGGAAGGAATGGATGCACAACTATATTTGATTTTCATTATAGCTTTTACTGTTCACTCATACATCCTCTTTCCTTCTTTAACTTGCTTTCTACTGACTCCTTTATAAAGTTCTTCCCTCTCTCCTTCCCTTCTTAAAGCTTCCATTGTGGGAGGGAGCATTAACCCCCAGGCCAAGGCTCAGCCCCAGCCAGGTGTTCCCCATCCCCCCTTCCCTGTCCTCCCTTCTGCTGTCCTTCTCCCATTCCCTGTGGCCCAGTGAGGGTGGCCGAGGTCCATGTGGCCTGGGTGTTGCTGCCTCGAAGCAGGAGCACTCTGCCCAGATCCTACCATCGGCACCCTGCCACTGCGTGGTTCTCCCTCTCCCCTGCTCCTCCTTCCCTCATCACCATGCCACCACTGTGGCGGGTGGGCAGCTCCGGGGGAAGGGAGAGGACGAGAGCAAGACAAACCCTTGTTTCAAGGGCTGACTTTCAATAGATTGCAGTGAGGAAGCTGCTCTGTTACATATGAAACCCCAAACCAGAAGCAGGTTGTCTACGAATGGTTTAGCACAAGAGGCTGATGGGGGCCAGCCAGCCATGGGGAGGGGCTGCAGGAGGTTGGCTGTGGGAGAGCACTGACCACCAGGGGGCAGTTCCTGCATTGAGCATCTGCCCCCTGGTGGTCAGTGTGCAGCATAGCGACCAGTCAACTGGTTGTTCTGGTCATTCTGGTCATTCTGATCACTTGGTCATAACGATCACTTAGGTGTTTATATATATAGAATTATCCACCCCACAGACTATTACATATCTGAGTTTTATAAGGAAAGAAATAGATACTGTTTATGTTACTTTGTATACTTTTCTGTTTTTTTCCCTTTTTACATATTATGTTGTATGTATAATCAGCAAATAAAGCAATTAAAAAGAGTCCTTCAGAAAGAGCAAGGACATTAGGAAGGACCCTCCCTGCCTTTATTGTGGACTAGAAATTTGAGTAATTGGTTTCTTTCGCTGGTCTGTTGTACTGAAGCAATGGGTTGCTCTTATGGCCACAGGTAAGCAGTACCGGTCATCAGGGACATTACCCTGACCATATATGGATACCCTCTTCGGAGGATGAGAGGGCATTAAGTGGATGATGGGTAGGAGGGTAGGTAGAAGGCAGGTGTGGACACTCTTACTGATGTGCTTGGCATTCTGCATGTCAAACTAATATGTAAAGCCAGCATCTTTGGGCCACCTGTCTAGCGAAAGTGCCTGTTAATGCTTGGCATTAGAGCCATAAAGAAGTTATGCAGGGCAGCCAGGAGGAATCTGCCCTGTGGTTGTGTGGCTTGCCTGCAGCCCTCCTTTTCCCATGAATGGAGTATCAGGGCCTCGTTGCCCCATCATTAAACGAGAGGAAGTCAGTAACGTCTGGTCCCCCTTCAGGAATTGGCTGAGTGGTATCACAGACCCAGGCAAAATCTCCCTGGCTTTGCTATGTTTATAAGTGATGTCCTGGGTAAATTCTGAGAACTGTGAGGTGGAAAGGACTCTGGGAGGTCCCCACCAAGCCTTGTCTTCAAGGAGGGCTGTCACCGAGCCACACAACCACAGGCTGATTGGTCCTAGCTGCCCTGCACAACTTACTGATGGCTCTAAACCCCAGGGGTGTCGGTAATGTCCTTTCTGTACCTCTCTCTCAATCTTTCCACCCTTCAACCAACTTTCTCCTGTGACTTCTTTCAAATGGGTTCTTAGTCTGTTAGGACTTACTCCAGCTTCTCTGCACTCTGTTCAAATGCAGGAGCCCTAAACCAGTGTGTCCTCTAATAGAGGCTGGGCCATCTCAAGAGAGTCAAGGACAATCTGCATCCTTCGCGGCCACACAGAAGTGATTCTAGGCAGAGGGAACATAATGGGGGAGGAGTCCCGGGGAGAAAGCGGGGGGTGGGGTGGGGTGGAAATAGGGGATTCTGTGGCTAAGAGAACTGCAATCAAAATTCTGCTCCATAGTCCACCAGAGAGTCATTTGCTTTGTTTTGCCTCCATCCTTCACAGGTAACGGAAGAAATGTGAATATGTCATAAGGTCACTGTGAGGAATAAATGAGATAGTGTAAATATAAAATGCTTAGTCTGTGCTGTACATGTTTTTCATACAAAACTGGCTTACATATATGCCAATGACTTCATCTGGTATTCAACGGAAGCAATGTGATTTGTTCCAAAGCTAGAGAAGAAAGTGATGATATTGGATTTACTGAAAAACAAAACTGTTCTGGACTCTAAGAGATGTTCAAGAGTAGATTTTACCATTTTTGCTTTTTGCCTTAAATGCTGATTCCTTAAATTCAACTTTCTGGGTTAGAGTTTACCTTACAATTTTATATTTCTCAGCAGTTTACAAAGCAGTTTCAATAACCCATTTTTTTAAAAAAAGCTTAGTGACTTTGAAACCATTGCCCCAAAGATAAATTATATAACACTTACAGTCTTCAATAAGAGATAACTTGACTTAGCAGTATCTCCTTCAATCCCCAGAAATCCCTATGAAATAGGAAGGAGGAAAAACCCATCTATGAGCAGTGTTTGAAGTATGTGCATAAGAGATGAAAGTTCCATTCTCAGGTCCTTAAAGACAAAGTAAAGAATGTGTTGCAAATGAAACAATGTCCCTCAGACCTAATAACCAATCAATGAAGAAAAAACAAAACCTTAGACTGTTTCCCATATGCCCAAGCAGGTAACAACTGCTTGTAATTGGTTAGGCACTGTTATAAACAGATGGCATGTCTTGAGGTATTTAGTCCTCCCACAAATGTATAGCCAAGTGTTGTTTCCATCCTCACTTTCTACATAAAGGAGCTCAGGCACAAAGAGACCAAATAATTTCCCCGAGATTTGATAGCACAAGTGGCAGAGCTGGGTTCAAACTCAGGCAGCGAGTTCCAAGAGCCCATACTTTCTGCCCCTGTGCCACATTGCTTCTCTAGTTTTACCCCTAACTTGCGAAGCAGTAGAGTCTAGTCGTTAAATGCACATATTTTGTTGTCTGAAAGATTCATATTTTATTCCTGGGTTCACCACTTAATGGAGAAGCTGGAAAGGACAAGTGGTAGCCCTCCCTTCTCCCTGCTTCCTCCATCTCAAACCCTGGCTGATAAAGAAACTGAGGTCTAAAAAATTAAGATACTTAAAATGGAAATCATGTTCTGTACCCAAACACTAAGTTGTTTGCTACCTTCTGAGTCAGATTGCCGTAATGAAATCATCATGCATTCAGAAAGCTTCCTAGTCCTCAGCTGTCTCTGATGTACTAAGTGGTGGTGATTTTTTTTTTAAAATAATGCCTAAGTATACATGAACAAAGCCGTGTGAATTATGGAGAAAATGAGTGTAGTAACACTTTGAGTTAACACTCCTTCAAATAAGATAAATCTTTCTATTTCCTCCAACTTGACATCCTTCATTATCACCTACAGCATCATTTTTATATCCATCGAATAGTTAAGCAGCTAGCACAAATAGCTACCTCTTGTGGTGTTCGTAAGTGACCTCATTCAATTTTTCAGTGAGGTCGGTAGGTATCTTTATCCCTCTTCATTGATGATAAGTTAAGGTGTACAGAGGCCTCCAGCAAACAGCTTCAGTTCCCACGAAACCTAAAGGGATGGAGGCGTTCACACAGAATCATTCTGATGCCTACACAAACATGCTTACCACACTTCTCTACTGCTTCCCACAGAACAGGTAAAGGCAAGGTTATGCTCATAGCTTCTGGCCTGCCACACAACAGCTTTAAAGGTCAGCAGTCTCTAACATCTATCCAATAGCTGTTTTGTTACAAAATTTGCATGGTTGTTGGTGCCCCCAAATCGCCAAATTAATCTCTAATCGGGCAGATTCTAGAATCTGATCTTCACTAAAAATCTTCAAACTGAAGATACAAGAGGCTTGTTTATTCTCTCAAAAACTATTATGCAGAAAGGAAGGAAAATCAACTGACACCTTTCTTCAAATGTGGAAGAAAAAGATTAGCTTTGACGAACTCAACCTCTGGCTCAGAGTTATTTCACGGTAGCAAAGGCAAAAATTATTGGCCGTGTTAATCACATTTGGATGAAACATCCAGTTTTATAGAAATCATCTCCAGGTTGTTTTGTTTCTGGCACGTTAACACAACTAATTCATCGGCAGAGTGAGCAAGCCTTTCTTGCAGTGGAGCCAGGCCTCCTTTGATGAAACAGAGCCTCCGCAAGCTGTTCTGCAGAATCTGGGAAGGGGCTGTGTTAGTCTGTTTTATGCATGTTTTACTTTTTAATTCAGTTGGCCACCAACAAGTATGTGATTGTAATAAATGTTTAATGCAACAGAAAACCTAGTTACAGGGCATTTGCCCTGGGTTGTTGCTGATTTATCTTTCAAATATGTTTTTTTTTCTAAACTACCTAAAACACACACAAACCCCCCCTTCCCTCCCCCTCCCCCCACACACACACCATTTTAGGCCACAGGATTTTCTTCACTGCATGGCCTGTTCATTAACCAAAATGAGTGATTGAGGGAAGAACAAACAAATGAACCAACCCATGGTGGGAATGGCAGCCAAAGCAACTGATCTGAGCTTGAGTAGCAATTATTTCCCTGTGTGTAAGAGGCACACGCACAAGTGGGTCAGAGCTGGTTGCCATGCCTGTAGATGGCCAGTAGCAATTCTCCAGCAGCCAAAAATGACAAAGGAGACCTACAGGGAAAAGGTGGTTGGCAAAGGGTAGTCAGAGAGGTTGTTCCTTCCTCCGATTTTTTTCAAGAAATATCGATTTCCTATTGAGTAAAAGACAACAGAACTTGTCAATATGTATATGCTCCTGGACTGGTTCCCAGCTGGTCCTGCTCCAGCACAGTCTGGGACCTCTAGGCTCTTGTGCAGGAAAGAATTCAAGAACGAGTCAGGGTGAGAGTGAATGGTAGTTTTGTTCTGGCAGAGAAACAAAGAGGCCAGGATGCAGGATCCTTGGTGGCAAGTCTCACAGGACCACTGTGAGAGAAGGGAAAGTACACATCAGAGTGGACAAGGGTGAACTCCGAGTGAGTTGCCCATGGTTAGTCAGCACCAAATTCTGTCTCTGCCTTCTCGTTGGCAGAGGGTACTTATTCCTAATATGCTCCGTTTCATATTAGGAACAAGAAGAAAGGCTTCTGTTTGTGGTGTCAGTTTTCACTAAAATGATGCTCTAACGAGCTCTAAGGTAGTTCTCTGGTCAATTGTCTTCCTCCATCTTGGATTGATTGGAATTTAGCCAGTCGTTGTTGACTTCTGCGACCACCAACCACACAGGAATCTTCTGCCATAAACTGTTTCCCTTTGGTCATGGGTGGAGGTGGGGCTCTTGTGAGAGGACTTAGCAGTTTACTGGCTGCGATGTTCATTCCTGCTTCCTCATTCCACTTGTGGGAGTTTTCCCTAACTTCTTTCTATCTTGCCTCATCTATAGCCCTGTAACACATTCCCTGTAGAACACCTCCTACCACCAGATAAACTTTATAGCCTTCTCCTGATGAATTGTGATTATTGGTTTAAAGAATAAATTGATCTTTGGGACTAGAATGGGGAGGTCCTCTCTAGAAGCTATAATGACATTTATGAGGTACAAGTCTGTACTGTTTGTTCCTGTGGACCAGGGTTGACTGAACTATACACTTGTGTGCTGGAAGGGACAGGAGAGCTTTTCCAGAGCCAGGACATGGGGGGTGAGAGGGGAGCTGTCCGCTGCAGGAAGACAGAGACCTAAGGACTAAAATACATTAAAATGGTCCTGAGTGTGAAACTCCTGAATAAATCCTACTGAAATCTTGGAGAAAAACAAAGGTCTACCAGACAAAGGCAAAGTCAGGAAAATCCATCTGAACAGCTAAAAATCAGCATATGTAGTAGGTCACCTCTCAATTGTGGCTTTTTAAAATCCACTTGTGACCAGTTATTCACTCCTTTGGGATTCATTCTGAAACCTCTTTTATGTCTGGATCTGCACAGGGAAATGAATTTAAAATGACAAACGGACTTGTTAAAACACCAGTCTCAAACTTAACTACAATTATTCCATGTCCCTGTGAAGCACAATGATCCATTACTTTTTTTTTTTTTGACGATGGAAGGGCAAAAGAGGCAAACTTTTTTTTTTTAAACTCTCAAACTCCCTTTACTTTGCCCAGAGCAAAAGGAAGAGGAAGGTTGAGATTTGTAGTATTTCCAGCTAGTGTTTGAGTACTGAGGAAAGTACCTTAAATTGGGTGAGGCCACAAACAAACAAAATCCCCATCGTGCTGCACCCCTTAGTCATGATCCAGCTCCCTCTCAAGAGCTCACACGAAGCCCCTTCTGAATTAACTGAAATGGCTGAGTTTATGCCCAAAATATGCTCTGAGCAATGTGTCCACTTGGAGACACACTGGTGTGGCTTTGCCTTCCTTGTCTAGCCTCTTCACTCCATGCTGTGGAGTCCCAACTCGTGAGTGAAGAAACAAAGAAACACTCCATTTGCTTGTGGTGGTGGAGAGAGCAAGGGAATGAACCTCCCTCTCTCCACTCACAGACCTCTTTCCAAAGATGAGAACTGCCTGCTTCCTACTTGAGGCAGAGGGATCTGTTGTGAGACATTGAATTTACGGGGCTTTTACTTTCATCTCCTTTAAGCCTCACCATAAGCCCTGAGGGAGACAGGAGCTGCCAAAATGCTATTTATTGAACACAAATCATGGGCTAGGTACTCTGCAAGGACCATGCACACAGCATAAACATAATGAAGTCCCTGCACTGAAGTGAGTGACTTGCATTCTAGTGGGTACAGAGCAGGGAAATGGAGACAGAAAATGGTACATGAAATTGCTGTTAGTTTTGGTACCCTAGGAAGAGACTGAATTTGGATTTAAGGATTCAGTCTTGGCAAGAAGATGGGAGATGGGAGAGGTAGACTGGGGGGTGTTTTATATCAATAAAATGATTTGCTATACAATGTTTTAGGAACCAGTATACACAATTGTTCTTTCATACCAACTTCATTTAAAAATGTATTTGAAATGTCTTCAAAAATAAAACTACTACATATTTTGGATAAATAAACTGTGCTATATTTATACAATGATATACTATGTACTTGTAAAAAAAGAAGGATCTCTTACTGAGGTCCAGAGCATGAATGCATGGAACAGAGTTACAGATCTCAGAGGGGAGGGGAGAAGAGGGTGGGAAGAAATTAACCAAAACTTATATGCATAGTATATAGTATAGCCCATGAGCACATAGTGTGGTGAAAGCTTGGGATGAGTAGGTGTTGGGTGGAGGGGGGCGCAAAAGGGAGAAAAATGGGGGACATCTATAATATTGTCAACAATTAAATTAAAATTATGTTAAAAACTCAGAAAAGAAGAAAAAGAAGAAGTATGTAAAAAAAATAAGCCTACCATGTATTTCCCATAAAATATAGATATGAGAAGTATCCAAATTACCTAAGAAATTATATCAAATTTATGTTGGCAATGCTGAATCACTTTTAATTCTTCAAATGAACTATTGAAAAAATTAATTATTGATAGGTCAGCAGAATGATTAATATATGTAAGTCATGGTTCTCATCCCTGGAAACTTAAAAAAAAATCTGTCATGAAAAAATTTCAAACAAACACAAAAAAATGAAAAGAGTGAGGAAGACAGGGGTGGGTGGGTGGATCAGAAGAGATCAACCAAAGTACTTTATGCATATATGCATAACCCATGGACACAGACCACACGGTGTTGGAGGCCTGGGATGGGGTGGGGCATAAGGGTCAAAGTGAGAAAAAAGGGACATATGTAATACTTTCAACAATAAAGATAAAAAAGTTAAGAATCATGACAAAAATAGTTATATAATGAACCCCTATGCTGACCACCCAGATCCATCAATAAGCATGGCCAGTCATATGTCATGTGATCCCCTACCTACTTAATTATTTTAAAAGAAATTCCAGATTTTATATTATTTCATCCACAAATACTTAAAAAACCAGCCAAAACTGGTTTGATTCAGTGGATAGTGCATCGGCCTGAGGACTGAAGGGTCCCGGGTTCGATTCCGGTCAAGGGCATGTACCTTGGTTGTGGGCACATCTCCAGTGGGGGGCGTGCAGGAGGCAGCTGATTGATGTCTCTCCTCATCGATGTTTCTAACTTTCTATCCTTCTCCCTTCCTCTCTGTAAAAAATCAATAAAATATGTTTTTTAAAAAATGTGCCTCTAAAAGATTAGGAATTGTTTTAAACATGATATCAGAATCATCTCTAAAGTTAATAAGTCCTTAATATCAGTAAGTATCAAGTCTTTGTTCAGATTTACCTGGAGAACCTTATAAGAAGTGTAGATAGATACTGTTGTGGTTTTCTATTGCTGTGTGAGATTTTAAAGAACCTATTATTGTCTCTAATGTGGGAAAATTATTGTTTTTTTAATCCTCACATGAGGAAATGTTCAGAGAGAGGAAGGGAGAGAAAGTGAGAGAGAGAGGAACATCCATGTGAGAAAGAATCATCAAGCTGTTGCCTCCCATATGCACCCTGATCTACCGGAAATAGAACCTGCAACTTAGGTATGTGCCCTAACCCAGAATAGAACCGCAACCTTTTGGTGTACAGGACAATGTTCCAACCAACTGAACCACATGGCTAGGACTTATGTAGGAAGACTTTAAATCATTATGACAATTTATTTAGAAGGGTTTAGATATTTATTTTCTTTTTGAGTCAGTTTTTGGTGAGTTATAATTTTCTAGGAATTTTTTTATTTTATCTAAGTTTTAAAATTTATTAGCATGAAATCATAATATCCTTTTATAATGACTATAGTTCTATAGTTATGTTTTCTTTTTCCTTTCCAATATTGTTTATTTGTATCTCTTTCTTTTTTTTATCAGTCTTATCAAGGGTTTGTCAATTTAATTAATCTCAAATAACCAAATTTTGGATTTAATTTTCATTATTGTAAGTCTTCTGATTTTTAATTTTTGCTTTTATCTTTACTATTTCTTACTTCCATCTTTACTTGGATTTATTTCACTGTTCTTTTACTAATTCCTTAAGTGGAATTCTTTGTTCACTAATATGTAGCCTTTTTAAAAATTCCTAATAGATGCAATAAATAATCTGTATTTTTCTAATTACTCTGTTAGTTACATACTCAAAGTTTTGACATTTGGAATTTTCATTATGGTTTAGTTCTAAATGTTGTCTAATTTCTCTTATAACATCTTCTTTAAATAACTGATTATTTAGAAGTATGGTTCTTTATTTTTTAATATGTGATGTACCTGGTTATTATTTTGTTGTTGGTTTCTAAGCTATGTGATCTCTGATATCATTCCTTAGAAACTAGTTGAGCCTTGCTTTGTGAGCTAGTATGAGAATATATTTTATGGCAACTATGTTGTTTTTTGTTTTTCTTCTTCTTCCACTCACCTTTGCAATTCCCTGATAAATAAGGGACATTTCTACTTCATTCATTCATTGGGGGTATATCCTTTGGGTTCTAGCTTTACTCTCTGTTCAGGCCCGGGGTTGGTTGTTTGTGTGTGTGTGTGTTTGTGTGTGTGTCTCTGTGTGTGTGTGTGTGTTTTAATGGATTTCAGAGAAGAAGGGAGAGGGAGCGAGAGATAGAAACATCAATGATGACAGTGAATCATAGACCAGCTTGCTTCCAACACACCCCCTACTGGGTATTGAGCCTTTAACTGAGTCATGTGCCCTGACTGGGAATCAAACCATGACCTCCTGGTTCATAGGTTGGCATAAAATCACTGAGGAAATGTTGAGAGAGGAAGGGCGAGAGATAGAGATAGAGAGAGGTACATCCATGTGAGAGAGAAACATTGATCTGGAACAGTGAAGGCCCTGGGTTTTATCTCATTTCCCCTAGACTCAGAAGGCTGTGCATATCAAAGCTCTTGTTCACCCAGTTAAGTAAACGCCCTCAAGTTGAAAGTAACATCAGTGTTCGCTTTTCTCCACTGCTCCCCTTTCGTTTCTGACCTGAGTATTCCTTACAGTCTATTCTAGCCAGTTTGACAGTGCATTTAGGATGATTTCTGAAAGATAAGTATTATTCAGTACTTTTCATTGGTTGTGAACCTTGTCTTCCATGCATCCATCAGAAGTCTATATTAGCATATTATTTCAATATTATTGATTTTCTATAACATGCAATAAGTAACATGTTCAAGGAATTCAAGGCTTTGCCATTTTTTAAGGAAATCACCTGTTAGGGAAAAGTGTTACATAAAATATGTAAAGTGGTCTTCACAGATATTAACCAAACATCTAATAAAAGAATACACACTGAAAAGAGAGAATGATATATTTTTAGTTATATTCCAAGCAAAAAATATAGCCAATGGATCTGAATAATTCCAAAATGACTTCCACATGTTCACCAAAAAGATAGATAGAAATATTCATAGCAGCATTTATTCTGTCAAAACTTGAAAAAATAAAATAAAAAAAAGAACCAATAAATACCTATCAGTGGTAGAATAGACAAATAAATTATGGAATACTACATATCAAAGAGAATGAATAAACTGCAACCACATGAAACTATATAAATGAATTTCATAAATATATTGTTGAATGAGAGAAGCTCAATACAGTAATATGTAAATGTGTGTGATTCCATTTATATGAAGTTCAAAATGGACAAAATTAATTTATGTGTTAAAATTTATATGTTACTTTTACCCTTGAGAGAAGGTTGGTGACAGGGATGGCACAAGAGGATTTCTGGAGAGTTGGCCATGATCTAATTCTTTACCTGAAAACTTGTTACATAGATGTACTCATTTTGTGAAAATCAATTGAACTGTACACTTTTGTGTGTACAGTTTCTGTAATATATACTTCAATAAAATTATATATTGCAAAAAATTCCAAATGAAATTAAAAAAATATCAATTTATTTAAGCAATTAAATATCTACCTGATGTTTGTTTGTTTCAAAACAAACAAAAAAGGCTCATGCTAACACAGTGTTAACAAAATGTTAACATAATGACATTGTAGCTGTTGACTTCTTTCAGAAAGCATTAAGGCCTTGATCCTGAGAAGTGGAAACAGGAAAAATGGAGATAATTTGTCTTCCAAGTGTAGGCACACTTGACATGCCCCCACTAAGTTACACAGTGGAATTTGGAAGCACACCCCTCATCAGGCATCCGAGGCCTGAGCCTGTGCTTGTCTTGTCTTTGACCGCTGTCCACTTTCACTCTAAGCCTGTTTCTTCATCTGCAGAGAGGGAACACATACCTACCCCCCTGTCTGGCCCCTGGTAAGTGATCTTTTCTTGTGATTATTAATAGTATTAGTAGAATATTGTTGAATAGCAAGTTTGGTTCTACTTTGTCTTTATTTAATTTCTACAATGACTTACTTGCATGCAACTACTTCCCTGGGAGCTCTAATTCTTCTTCTTGTGGTCTACTGTTCCCCCTTCCCCACACACCCCCCTCCCCCACTTCCCTGCTGTTGCCCTTTTGGTAACTTTTTTTTTTTTGCTACCATTAGAGCAGCATCTCCTTCCTATGAAATGCAGTGGGTCATTTCACTCGAAATCTATGGTTTGTCTTGGGCTAGAGAAAAATCCCAAGTTCCAACTCAGTTGATTTGTCCACACTTGTTGGTAAATTCCTGGATTCTTTACAAGAAGAATGTTGGTTCTTCATTTTAATTTATAACCTTACTAGAGGCCCAGTGCATGAAATTCATGAATGGGGGTGTGTGTCCCTCAGTCCAGCCTGCACCCTCTCCAATCTGGGACCCCTCAAGGGATGTCCAACTGATCCTATTGGGATCGGGCCTAAACGGGCAGTTGGACATTCCTCTCACAATCCAGGACTGCTGGCTCCCAACTGCTTACCTGCCTTCCTGATTGCCCCTAACCACTTCTGCCTGCCAGCCTGATCACCTCCTAACCACTCCCCTGCCAGCCTGATTGATGCCTAACTGCTCCCCTGCCAGCCTGATTGTCCTAACTGTCCTCCCCTGTGGGCCTGGTCACCCCTAACTGCCCTCCCCTGATGGCCTGATCACCCACAACTGCCCTCCCTTGCAGACCTGGTTCCTCCCAACTGCCATCTTGTGGTGGCCATCTTGTGTCCACATGAGGGCAGCCATCTTTGACCACATGAGGGCAGCCATCTTGTGTGTTGGAGTGATGGTCAATTTGCATATTATTCTTTTATTAGATAGGATAGAGGCCCGGTGCATGGGTGGGGGCCAGCTGGTTTGCCCTGAAGGGTGTCCTGGATCAGGGTAAGGGTTCCCTTGGGGCATGGGGTGGCCTGGGCGAGGGGCCTGTGGTGGTTTGCAGGCCAGCTACATCCCCCAGCGGAGGCCTTTGTATCTGAGATTTATTTATCTTCTAAAATTGAAACTTTGTAGCCTTGAATGGAGTCCAGGGATGGCCATGGTGTGCAGGAAGCTTGGCTTCCTCCATTGCTGGGGAAATCCAAGCCTCCTGCTGACTCTGTGGCTGCAGCCATCTTGGTTGGGTTAATTTGCATACTCACTCAGGATTGGCTGGTGGGCATGGCTTGTGGGTGTAGCATAGGTATGGTCAATTTGCATATTTCTCTTTTATTAGCTAGGATTTTAAATGTAGATTATCTCATATTCTAATGTTCATCAGGATCCCTTCATTTTTCAGATTTACAGTGTGAGATGGAGATAAATCATGCTATCCCAACCTATTTGGCCTACTACTATTTTTCATTTCTTTTTAAAATCTGATATACAATACAGTGTATTTTTCTCCATGGCATTTCCATTGGTTGAAGACTTGTCAGAAATTATTTGAATTACAGGGACTCCATAATTTCTATTTACATTATTTCATTGCATTTCATGGTATTTCATTTCCTCTCAAACTCCTCAAGAAAACCTGTAATGAGCTCAAGCCTTTCTTCTCAGAGAGTAGGCAGGTCTCACATTTCTTCAGGGCAGAGATTACCAGATTCATTTATCAGCTAATCCACACGTAAACCTTATGATACTTTTGTTCTGGTAGGATATAGAGCAGAATTGATTTGCAAGAAAATTTTATAAAAACTGAACAAACTTTTATACTCTTGAGATGTTGAGAAAAACTTATTCTTCAAAACTATCTATCTTTCCTAAAGACTCTGTTATTCCTAAAGTGAACTTAAATTGTGATTATTTTTTTTAACTTTCAAATTAGAGTTAAGATAGAAAGTATAAAATCTTGTATAGACATTCTGCTACAGCCAGTTACATTACTTTAATCAAATCATAATAACCATGACATCACTGGTATAACCTAATATTTCTTTGCATTTTGGGTTATGTTTTGACAGTGGCCTTTATCTGTGTTTTTGAAAAGATAAGAGATTGCTGCATTTCTCCCTGGACCCAGGCAAGTATTTGAAGGCCATTATTGGTATATTTCAAGACTAAATTTTCTGTTGTCATTGAAGTAGGCCATGAAATTACAAAATGCACTTGCAAGTTCTCCCAAACAGTATATCTGCAACTCATATAGCTGGCATTCCGTGGGGAGTTGCTTTTCTCTGATCTTTCTCTTTCCCTGATTCTCCAGTGTTTTTAATTTCCTCTTAAATGTCAGTGTTGCCAGGGTTCCATATTTGGTCCTTTTTCTTCTCATGGTACTCTCCTTATGCCTATAATCATCACCATCACCATCACCCCACCCTTGCCCTCCTCCCAGATCTCCATCTCCATCTTAGGCCTCACTTCTAAGCCTCCTATTTTCTGTCTCCCATTGCTGCTTAGTCCTCGGAAATGTTTCCCCTCAGATCTCAGTACCCACCCTGCTTTCCATGGAGGGTCTCAATAAAACATGTACTTCATTGTGTTTCCTTCTGCTTTGCTGTTAGGAACTGTGGTTGTAGTTTAGGGTCTGCCTTTTGCCTTTTGTGCATTAACTGCACCTCTATGTTAATTCTTTTCCCTTCAATTTTTCACCTATTTATTTTAATGCTGATATAATGTATGTATTTATATAGCCTTGTTTGGAATGGTCAGGGTATGAAAATAAGTAACATGATGTTATTTTATACACACACACATACATACACACACACAGTATATATCATGTATGTGTATATTTATATATATCTTCTGAATATCTCTACTTTGATGGCCCATGGGATATACCTTAATTTCAACATGCTGGAAATGTATTCACCTCCTAAAATTCTCCACCAAGAACTAATCTAACTAATCTCTCAAACTAATAGTAATCTTAACTTAATCTTTGATTCTTCTTTCTCTCTTCTCCACCATCACATCTAATTCGTCATCAAATCCTGGGCTTTCCTATCCATCTCCAGGGTCACTCACAACAGTCTCTTACCACTCCAGTTCATTCTGTGTTCTGCTTCCAGAACAACCTTCCTAAAATAAATATCATGTCTTGTTAGTGCCCTACTTAAACCCCCTCCTGTCTCTCCATTGCCTACAAGAGAAATTCCAAACAACCTTGTGTGATGGACAAGGCTCATCATGATTTAAACAGTGATTTCTTTTCTCTCCATAATAGGAGTTTATTCTCCCTTTAGGGGTCTGGTCTCCCACTCTCTTGAGTTTCAGGGTGGGTTCCTTTGGAGGCAGTCTCTGAGACAGAGATTGGAGTGCAGGAGTTTGATCAGGGCATGGTTTGGGAATTACCACCTGTGGAAAAGAAGGTAATAAACCAGAAAGGGGTTGAGAGAGATGTCGAGCTGTGGTAAGTGGTAAGTTGGTGCTAGCCTGCATGGGAATTGGCCAATGGTAAACAAAAGGGCTTTCCCTTCCTCCGGAGCCCACGTACTAACTCATCTTTGACTGCAGTGCAATCTCTACTAAGGGCTCAGTTGAATCCACAAAGTATTCAAAAGCTCTACAGCTCTAGCCCTTCAAAGTTGTAGAATTTGATGGAGGGAGCCGGACACCTGTACCCCTGATAGGGGGCAAGGCCTTGGGCAAACTCTGAGACGATTACTAAAGAGGCTGACTGATATACTGTTTGGGAGTACTTGCAAATGCATTTTCTAATTTCATAGCCTACTTCAATGACAACAGAAAACTTAGTCTTGAAATGTACCAATAATGGCCTTCAAATGCTTGACTGGGTGGGAAACACAGCTGAAGGCTGTCTGTTGGCACTGCTCAGCCCCTGGAGCGGTAAGTCCTTCAAGAGAAGCTTGCCAAGAGTTCTGTATAGCCTCGGCATTTAAAGCTCTCAGCACTAACTGACACTGCTGGGTTGGGAGCCAGTGGCGGAGCAAAGCTCCAGTCTCCAGTTTGTGATTGGGCTTTGACTCTGATAGCCTGGCAGCTCTAACAGGTAAAGGAGGCTTTTGGCAGAGTCAGACAAAGTCCCTGGTTTTCTCCCCATCTCTTGAACTGAATGTTGAAGAACTATGGATTGCCATTCTCTTTTATGAAGCTACCTACCCCAAAGTTCTTTAATTCATCAGCTTTTTCATGCTCCATTATGACAGTGATTCTCAATGGGGGACAATGTTGCTCCTCAGGGTACATTTGGCAATGTCTAAAGACATTTTTGGTTGCCGTGACTGTGGGAGAGGGTATTACTGGCGTTTAGTGGGCAGAGGTCAGGGATACTGCTGAACATCCTACAGCGAACACACGAAACACCCCTCCCAGCAAAGAAAGATCCAGCCCAAAATGTCTATAGTGCTAAAGTCGAGAAACCCTGATGTATGGCAACACCCTCTTGTGGACACTTACTTCATCCCCAAAGCCCAGGGGGAAATAATGAAATGAACTGTCACTTATGCATGTTCTGAGCTGATCTGTGTGTCCCACGCCCACCCCCAATCTTTTAGTCCTAACTAAATTTTTATTGCCTTTTACCCTGACAAGGCCAAGTAATCGATCTCAGTTCCACCTTATTTCTCTCGGGTCTATTGCCTGCAGCCATCCTCTTATCAGTTAGGATGCTGCTGCAAAAATAACCCAACTCACTTTGACTTAGAAAAGAAATTTCTTAAGAGAATGTGGGTTAATTCATATAAATACCAAGAGGGCTGAATTCTGCTATCTTCACTGATATCCCCAATTCACCTCGATCCTAGCCATCCAAAATCATACCACAGAGTTGGTCCAGCGAAGACACCGTGATGGGCAGCCGAACATTGAATTGCACAGCCTGTGCCCTGCACGGGAATGCCCCGGGCCTGGCGCTGGGCCCCTGTGGCCGCTCAGCACCCGGTGCTGCTAGAGAAAATCCCCTGCCATTCTTGCTCCTCTGCATCCCCCACTTCAGTCTGGAGCAGGTGTATCCAACCTGTGAGGCCTAAGATGTTAACTGCAAGTCATGCTGTGAGAGTGAAAATCTGAGAGCTTGGATGGCAGGAGGTGGCCTTTTTCAGGAGGGGAATTCCTCGGACACAGAAAAACTTACAAAGAGGGAATTCCTCAGACACAGAAAGTGTTTAGATGCTGGAGAGAAATAGTGACAACTTTTAGGTAAGAGATGTTAGTTCCTCTGACATTTGCATGCATTTTATTGTAAACATCCCCAACAGCAAAAGCTTGGATGTATATAAAGCTCTGTATTGTGTTATATCAGATTAATTCATAGGTCTCTGACCCTGCCATAATTTTTCTCTCTCTCTCTCATATAATGATGTGATCGCCTGGTTGCTGTATTTATTTCCTCAGTATAAAAATAGGAGTATGTCCCCTTGAGATCTTACCTTTATTACTCAAATTCATTTCAACATGTGTTAGCAGTGCTAAAATAAACAATGCTGGAAATAGTTTCCAATGAAATAAACCTAGACAGCACAACCTTTGATTTCTGTCTTTGATTAATTGTATGCTTGTTTTATCTTTCATGAAAGATAAATCCACATGCAAAACTGTATCAAGGCAGAAAAACAAAGAGACCTTTTTTTTGAAGAGTTCTTTGTCCCAGTGTGGCATTTCTCTCTTTCTCTTTTTCTTATTGTCACTTGATGGATCTTCTTATTCACTTGTTCTGACAACATCCTAGATTAAAAGTTCTGTGCTTCGTAGCTGAGCTGATGATATCCTGACCAGGCTCTGCAGGAGTTCCTGGTTGCCTGACTAAGCTAGCATTGTCTGCAGACTCTACAGTAGAACAATTATTATTATTTTTAAAGTGAATTTAATGAGACATCCTGGAAGGAAGGACCCAGAGATAGGTCCATTTTTACTTTCACATGAGGCTAGGGGCAGCCAATTTGCCTATCATTGTTGGAGATGTTTTAGTAAGAACCCAATTTTATAATTACACAGCCAACCATAGGATTGCTTTTTCAGTATTGCTCAAGGTGTTCTCTAAAACTACCATTTAATCCAGTTTTATAGACGGAGAAACTGAGTTGTAAGAAAAGGAGATCACAGCTGAAACTGGTTTGGCTCAGTGGATAGAGCGTCAGGCTGCGGACTGAAAGGTCCCAGGTTTGATTCCGGTCAAGGACATCAAGGACATGTACCTTGGTTGTGGGCACATCCCCGGTAGGGGGCGTGCAGGAGGCAGCTGATCAATGTTTCTCTCTATCCCTCTCCCTTCCTCTCTGTAAAAAATCAATAAAAAAATACTTTTAAAAAAAGGAGATCACAGACTCAGAATGACAAATCAAACATTAAAAAGCAAATAATAATAAAAAAACAATGCTTTCCTATTTATAAAGACCAGTGAAGGAAAAAGGCAGGGAAATTCTTACCAGTCTGAGACTGGTGGTCACAACCCTAGTTTTTTAGCTCATCAGAATTGCAGACTTTCTCTCATCTTCTATTTAAATAAGATTTTTATTTTAGAATAGTTTTAGATTTAGAGAAATGTTGCAAAGATAGTTCAGAGTTTCTACCAGGTATATACCCCTCACGTAATTACCCCATTGTTAATAATACCGGATTTTTGGACTGGAACCCGGATTCTTTGTCCACTGGAATTGAAGAATGAATCCACGGACAGAAAGTGGTATAGCCAAGGTGGTGATTTATTGAAGAACAAGTACAGACTTCCAATTAGGGAGAGGGAAGAGTCCCACTGAACTGACTCCCATGTAGGGAGGGGGAAGAGTCCCACTGGGTTCCTTTCCCTATAGCTTATATAGGGGCTGCAGATCCTGGTGCCTTGATATCCCCTCTGATTGGTCAGTATTCCCTTAGACTGGTTACTATAGTTACTCCTGGATTCAAAGGTCAAACCTCACATGAGACATGTGAGGTTCTCTCCTCCTCCTTCCCTATTGTTTTCCTATTCCCTTTGGGCTTTCTTCTTCTGAATGAATGAAGGGCTTCCTTCTCTTTATTTTGTAAATATACTCCTTTCTTGACTACTTCCAGTTCCCTTGTCTTATGGGAATATACCTGTTGCTGTCTTCTTGTCTTATGGAGATGTAACTGCATCTGACTTCCTGGTATTATGGAAATGTATCTTCTCTCAGTCTGTGGCCTTGTGTTTTTTTCCCATGGACCCCAATTCTAAAAAAATCCCTAAGCCTGCCTATATCCCCTTAAAATTCCTGTTTCATTAACATATTAGTATGTTACATTTGTCACAATTAATGAGACAAGATTGATATATTACTATTCATTAGAGGCCACATAGTTTATTCAGATTTTATTCATTTTTATTAAAATATAATTGGCATATACTATTATGTTAGTTTTAAGTCTATAACATAATGATTCAATATTTGTATATATTGTGAAAGGATCACTAAAATAAGCCTAGTTACCACTCATCACCACACCTAGGTACACATTTTCTTTTCTTGCATAAGAACTTTTAAGTTCTCCTATCTTAGCAACTTTCAAATATACAATGCCATATTATTAACTATAGCCAAGTGCTGTACATTACACCCCCATAACATATTTATTTTATAATTGGAATTTTGTACTTTTAGACCACCATCACCCATTTCACCCATCCCCCACTTATTGATTCTTCCACCACCAATCTGTTCTCTGTATGTATCTATGAGTTTGGTTTTTGTTTTTGTGTTTTTGCTCATAAGTTGTTGTTTTTTTAAAATTTTTTTTCTTTTTTTTTAAATTAAATTTTTATTATTCAGATTATTACATTTGTTTCTCCTTTTCCCCCTCCATAGGTCCCCTCCACCCGGCTCCCACCTTTCCCTCTACCCTTACCTCCCTCCTGTTGACCTCATCCATAGGTGTATGATTTTTGTCCAGTCTTTCCCTGTACACCCCTCACCCATTCCCCCCTGAGAATTATCAGTCCACTCCCTTTCTGTGCTCCTGATTCTATTATATTCACCAGTTTATTCTGTTGATCACATTTTTAACTCACTTAATTTTTAGATTCACTTGTTGATAGATATGTATTTGTTGTTTATAATTTTTTATCTTTTACCTTTTTCTTCTTCCTCTTCTAAAAGAGTACCTTTCAGCATTTCATATAATACTTGTTTGGAGATGATGAACTCCTTTAGCTTTTTCTTCTCTGTGAAGCTCTTTATCTGCCCTTCAATTCTGAATGATAGCTTTGCTGGATAGAGTATTCTTGGTTGTAGGTTCTTGCTATTCACCACGTTGAATATTTCTTGCCACTCCCATCTGGCCTGCATCGTTTCTGTTGAGAAATCAGCTGACAGTCGTATGGGTGCTCCCTTGTAGGCAATGAACTGTTTTTCTCTTGCTGCTTTTAATATTCTCTCTTTGTCTTTTGCTCTTGGTATTTTAATTATGATGTGTCTTGGTGTGGTCCTCTTTGGGTTCCTTTTATATGGGGTTTTGTGTGCTTCCTGGACTTATAAGTCTATTTCTTTCACCAGATGTGGGAAGTTTTCAGTCATTATTTCTTTAAATAGGTTTTCAGTATCTTGGTCTCTCTCTTCCTCTGGCACCCCCACAATTCTGATGTTGGTATGCTTGAAGCTGTCCCAGAGGCTCCTTACATTATCTTCACATTTTTGGATTCTTTTCTCTTCTTGCTTTTCCAGTTGAGTGTTTTCTGCTTCTTTATATTTCAAATTTTTGACTTGATTCTTGCCTTCCTCTAGTCTGCTGTTAGGTCTCTGTATAATATTTTTTATTTTAGTCAGTGTATGTTTAATTTCTAGTTGGTCCTTTTTCATCTCCTCTTAGGTCTTGCTAACTTTATCCAAATTTTCTAGGATATTCTTGCAAAACCTTATAAGCGTGGTTTTGAACTCTATATCCAGTCATTTGTTTTCCTCCATTTCTTTTGTTTGTGATCCCTTCCCTTGTCTCGGCATTTTCACTATGCCGGGAGAACTTCTGTGTTGGATTCAGCCTTATGATAGCAGACTTGTAAAACTGCAAAAGCCTCTCTGTTGAGCTTGGGATGGGTAGAGTCTCAGGCTTACGGGACCACCTTGCCTTCCAGTCAGCCCCGCCCTCCACAGCTCCTAAGTCTCACGTGACTGGGTAATCACTGGAGTGGTCCCTGTGAGCGGGTACACACGCTCTCACAGTGCCTCTAGACCACTGCCCCTCTGGCTCCCCTGTTCTCCAGGACCATATGAGTTGGGGTCCCCAGGGTTTCATCCGAAACTGGGGTTTAGTGGAGTCAGAAGTGGTGCAGTTGGGAGGGTCTGTCTCCCGCCCACTTGTGAAAGCCAGTGGCACAATCAGCAGTCGGTCCTCTGCTTGCAGTGCCATGCGCATCACCAGACTTATGATCCTTTGCGACTCCCCTAAATTTCCATGCACTTCTCCCTTTTCAGAGTCCAAACTCCCCCCATATGAGTCTCTGCTGGACCTGGGGTTTAATGTCGTAGGATAAGGGGTTCAATGCCATTGGGAGTTTCCTTCTCCCTCCCACCAGAGAAAACCAGCCAGGTTCTCTGGCACCCGCTCTCTCCGCGAGCGTCTATGTACCTCAGCTTTTTGCAGCTCCTCTGGGTCTCTGTGAGCCCCTCTCTTTCCTTCTAGTTGTAGAATTTCCACTCAGCCAGCTTTCCTGTGGTTCTGGATGCTGTCCATTCTGTCTTTTAGTTGTAGTTTTGAAATTGTTGTGTGAGGCAGCAGAGTAGGTATTTACCTATGCCGCCATCTTGGATTCTCAATCAGTTGTTGTTTTTTTTAATTGTTGAGTTTGGTTTGCTAATATTTTGTTGAGGACTTTTGTATCTATGTTGATTAGGGATATTGTAGTTTTTTTCTTTCTGGTTTTGCTATGAGGGTAATGCTGGCCTTCTATAATGAGTTTGGAAGTGTTCCTCCCTCTTCTATTTTTTGCTAGAGTTGGAAAAGGATTGATACTGATTCTTCTTTAAATGTTGGGTAGAATTCACCCTTAGAGCCATCTGGTCCTGACTTCGCTTGTTCTGAAGATTTTATTAATGATTCAGTCTCCTAATTAGTAACTAATCTGTTCAGATTTCCTTAGTTTTTAATCTAAGTGGTGTGTGTGTGTGTGTGTGTGTGTGTGTGTGTGTGTGTGTGTTTCTGATTCCAGGACCCCATCCAGGACACCATATTACCTTTAGTCATCTTGTCTTCTTAACTTCTGACTATAACTGTTTCTCAGATTTTTCTTGTTTTTGATGTCCTTGACAGCTTTGGAAGTACTGGTTAGGTATTTGACAGAATATTTCTCAATTGGGATTTGTATAGATTTTTTTTTCTCTTGAGTACATCCTAAGATCTCCAAAAACTGACTGGAGTCAGCAGGGAGGAAGGGAGCTTCTGATGCTCAGGGGAGAGGCTATCTCCCAGTCTGATTCCCTAGCAGGGGAGGGGAAGTACTAAGTTAACCAACTTCAGAAAGACCATTTGAAAGGAAGACTGATAACCAACTATGAGAGTTCAGAGTGTTTATAGACATTCATTATCTATAGGGTTTATGTATTCATCTTGGGGAAGACATAATATTAGACATCTCATTTTAGTTAAGATTTAAAATTTTAGAGCATACGATGTGAACTTCTATTGATTTAGGAAGGGTGGAGAGGCCTGATTCCCTGGTCAGCTGAGACTCAGAACAAAGTAGTGACTTGCTGTGGTTGTACTCTAATATTGAAGCAAAGATTTAACTTTGTGACATTTAAGTAAAATTTAAGTAGACACATAGATTTGCAGATCTATAAAATGAGGTCAATATTCAGGAAGCATGAACCACACAAAGAAAATGCACAGGGATTTTCCTTTTTGGTGGAAAAAAAAGAAGAAGCAAATATCAGGTACTAGCAAGGCGAGATCTAGCAATGCAAAGAACAAGTGCAAAAAGGAAAAGTGGTTCATATAAAAACTATAGTTACCATGTTCAGAAATAAACCGGTTCTGCCCTTGCTCTTTCCCCTGAATGGTATTTTCTCTCGCACCTCACTTCCTCAGGGAGCCCCTTTCTTCATCACCTTATCTAAAAAGACCTGACCCTGCTTTATTGTTAATTAATTAATTAATTAATTAATTGTTTATCCTCACCCTAAGGTATGTTTTCATTGATTTTTTTAAGAAACAAAGGAAGGGAGAGAGAGAGTGAAAAACATCAATGTGAGAGAAAAACATCGATCCTTTGCTTCCCCTACATTCCCCGTACCAGGATCAAACCCACCTCAACCTTTTGGTATACTGAGTGATGATGCTACAATTGACTGAGCCACCCAGCCAGGACCCCTGACTCTGCTATATATTTCTTCATATCACTTATTCATTTCTCACATTATCAAATGGGCTTTTTAAAAATGTTGATTAGCCTGCTGTCTCTCCAATTCATACAGTAGAATGTGAGCCCAGAGGGAGCCAGGAATCTGTCTGCTTTGCTCACCCTGTTATCACGGGCTCCCTGTTTACTCAATAAAATATTTTGCCCTGTTTTCTGCAGAATGTAACCTGAGCAATTTAGTAGCAAAAATTGCTTTTCCATTTTCTTTTCATGAGAAGAAATTCAAGACATCTTGCTCATGACTTTGTACTAATTTTTTGGTTGAGAATTCTTTTCCTATTTAAGTAGATTTTAAATATTATGCTTGTTGTACAAACTTGATGATATAAAAAATGAGTAAATCTTTCACAATTGCATTTTTAACTAGTTATCTGTTTTGTTTTTACCTACTGTGACTTGATTCTTGTCTATATGGATGAGCTCAGATTTTTAAGCCAACTGCAGAGGTCTGATTGACAGAGATGACACATACCAGAGTTTCTCAGAGCTAGACATTAGGGGTACTTTTTTCTTCATACTTTTTGTTTTATTCTTTTGTTTTGTGTTTTAAATATTTAAGCTTTTAAACATTGCAAGTGATAAAAATATTCACTAATTTAACTTTAAAATGATTCTATAAAAAATCCAGTATACCTAGGAAACATGAAAGCATCATGCCTCCTTGCAAAGGGCGAGGAATAAAAAGCTAGAGGGGCCCTAACCAGTTTGGCTCAGTGGATAGAGCGTTGGCCTGCAGACTGAAGGGTCCCAGGTTCAATTCCAGTCAAGGGAATTGAACTTGGTTGTGGGCAGGAGGCAGCTGATTGATTATTCTAACTCTCTATCCCTCTCCCTTCCTCTCTGTAAAAAAAAAAAATCAATAAAATATATATATTTTTTAAGAAAGCCAGAAGGTAATGTAAGATGGTTTCTTATCATATTCATTGAAAATTGCTTACATGTACAAGAAAGCTTATCTGGTAGGGGAAATAAAGAATGACTTTTCTAAAAAGGAAACATCTTTATGCCACACATCCATACCATAAGGAGTAGAAATGTAATACTAACCCTAATAATCATATCATGTTCATCCTTTACTTAATTCTTTAAGCTTTTAAATGTCATTTCCTTGTATCAGTTTAACCATAATAACGGCCAGGCTAGCCATCTGGCCATTTTCATAGTGATGACACTAATGCATGTAATCAAAGCTCAGCAGCAGCTAACTGTTAATAAAGTAGATAATACCTACAGTAGAAAGTTCACTACTATTGTATTACAAGAAAACAACTGGCCAAATAAATAAACTATGCCCAATGGATAGCAAATTGGCAATTAAATTTACTTTTTCATGCAAAAACATGAATGAATCTCAAAACCCTTAAGCTTAACAAAAGAAGGGAGTCATGTACTGTATTTATGTATTATACTATTTATATAAAATTCTAGAAAAGACCGATATAATCTATAGAGGCAGCCATTAGATTACTGGTTACCTGAGGCCAGCAAAAGAGCGCAAGAAATTTGCCCCAGGGCGGGGGGGGTTGATGAAAATGTTTTATAATTTATTGTGGTGATGGTCACATGGTTGTATACATTTGTCAAACTCATCAAATTTTACACCTAAATGGATGTATTTTGTTGTATGTAAATTATACCATAACAAAGTTGATTTGAAAAATAAATTTAAGTCTGTCTTCTCACTCCAAAGTACTATTTTCATCAAAACAATTTCAAGACTCATTCAATATAATGATTATTGCATTATCTGTTTTAAATATGTTCTTATTGCCCAGCTGGCATGACTCAGTGACCTATAAACTAGCAGGTCAGGGTTTGATTACCGGTCAGGGCACATCGCTGGGTTGTGGGCTTGATCCTCAGTGTGGGGAGTGCAAGCAGCAGGCGATCGATGATTCTCTCTCATCATTGATGTTTCTCTCTCTCTCTCCCTCTCCTTTCTGACTCTGAAACCAATAAAACATTTTTTAAAATGTGTCTTATATACTGTGTATATTAATACTCCCAGTAATGATGATAATAGTACGTATTGGCCATGCTTTATTAAGCTGGTATTCAAGTCATTTAGTGAGTATCCTCTTGAGGATCTGCCTGATCAGAGCATCCATACCTAAACACCTGCTCCTGAAAACCTTCCAATAAAACTTTCTCATTGGTTTATTCTTAATTTCTAAGAAACAATTGAGAGCTGTGACAAGTGTCATAATTTTAATACATCATGAAATAGACAAATGTATATTTAAATGTGCATTAAAGGAGTAGGACAGGATGGTGAATGCTGATTTCCATAGTAATCTCTTTGGTTAGTTATTTTTACAAATGATAGCTTATTGAACATACCTTATTTTCTTATTATAGCTAGGAATTGGAATTATGTTAACAAAATAAGACTAACAAAGGGGAAAAAATAGAAAAAGCCCAAATAAAATTATTTATATTGTGAATCTCATAGTAAAAAATAAAGAATAAAATAAACTTGGCATTTCTGAGAAGTCTTGGGAATCAATTCATGTTAGTTGGTTCTGTTGCTGCCTGTTGATGAGCCAATCACTCTTTGGACTGAGAAAGCCATTCTTTTTCTTTGTTGGTTGTAATTCGACTGATGCTGGTGCTCTGTTTACAGCAATCCTGCAACTCAGTTGGCTGGGATTGATTTGTTGACTCTAGGTCTTTATTTACAACCTTTACTGACCTTGTAAGATTCACAGATCCTCATTATGGCGTAAGTCCAAAGTGCCTCAGAAAACAAACTGTTTTGGCACAAACATGTGTGATGCTGTGAACACTGGACCAAAGAGAGGTTGCTCTGCCATGAGAGACCATAATACCTGGACCAACCAAGTTCCTTGGAAGCCCAGGGTAAAATATGCACTTGTATGTATTTGTTTATTCTCTAGCAGGTAACTCCCTCTTCCTGTGCCCTTAGTATTCAAAGGACATTAAGGCTTGCCTTGAATTCTGATAAAGCCTGCAGCAACACAAAAACCTCTGTGTCTTATACATATCAGTGTTGACACAGAGTTCCCTTCCAGCTCTCACAGAAAAATTGAATTCCTGCATAAGAGAATTGCTTCATGCCGTAAGATGTAATCTCTTAACATCTTTTACTATTGGTTTCTTATCATTAAATTTGAAGAATTATGGTTTGGGGCATGCGAATGTGTTAGTAGTGAAGAAAATAATGTCATGAAACCCAAAGAAGCAGCTTTTTATTGGTATTCATAAAAAAACAAATCCATACTTTCTGGAAGAGCAAAGCAAATGATAACATTCCCTGCAGTAACCTCATCAGTTAGATCATAAATTTCCTTGCGTGTCCACCCGCAGTATTCAGAAGCCTGTTTTACATGCTCAGAGCACTAGGAGAAGAAACACTGGAGGAGGCATTTTGGCCCCAAGGAATGCAAATTTAATTAGTATTAGATGAGTAACACGTAAGAACACTGTGTGTGTATACATATACACATACAGCTATATCTACCCATTCTATGCTCACCATATTCTAAATTCTACAGCTAAATACAAAGATTAACTATGAGTGCTGGGTGTTGTTTTTTTTTCACACTTAGAGAGAAATCTTTTATTCATACAGCCATTTCTTTCCTTGTTAAATTAGTAGGATAAAGCAGTGATTTTTATTGTTCTAAGTTTTGTTTCTTTTTAAATTGAATGTATCGGTGTTACATTGGTTAATAAAATTATATATCAAGTGTACAATTTTATAACACATCATCTGTGTGTTGTATTGTGTGTTCACTATCTAAAGTCTATTCTCCTTGCATCGCCATTAATACCATTTACCCTCTTTCAGCTGCCCCCACTCCCCTTTTCCTCTGGTAATCACCATACTGTTTGTCTGTGTCTATAAATTCGTTTATTTTTTGCTTAATCCCTTCACCTAATTTCCCTGCAGCCCCCTTCTGACAGCTGTCAGTCTATTCTCTGTATCTATGACTCTATTTCTATTTTGTTTGTTTATGTTGTTCATTAGATTTCACATATAAGTGAGAACTTTTGGTGTTTATCTTTCTCTCATTGGCTGATTTCACTTAGCATAATAACCTCTAGGTCCATTCATGTTGTTGAAAAAGTAAGATTTCCTTCTTTTTTTTTTACAACTGAGTAATATTCCATTATGTAAATGTCTCACAGCTGAGCTGTTTAAAATTGATTTTAGAGAGAGAGGAAGGGAGAGAGAGGAAGTAGCCAGTGGAAGCCACTTCATGTTGCTTCCTCACTCCTACTGACATGTCTCTAGAAGTCTTTGAGAACTTCCTTACTTTCTTACACAACAAGGTACCTTGTACCTTTCCTGCCTTAGCCCTGAAACCAGCCATTTCTGCAGAGAGCTCTGGTTGATTTTGGTGGTATTTATAGCCACAATCTGGGAACTAAGAGTAAAATAACAGAATATTAAAGGTAAATGCAAGTATTAGGAAAATGTTATTAAATGAAAAGTTTCAAAAATAGGAAAATTAAATTCTCAACAGGAAAACTAAAATTTTGACAAATGCATTTAATGAATATATATATTTCAAATCTAGAGGAAAGTCCAAATGTTTAGCTTATAAGAGTATAGGCATGTGGCAGGGTTTTAAGATTGATCCACTTAGGGGTTAGGAACGTCCATGGGAAGTTTAAATAAAGTCTGACAAATGAGCCCCCATGGACAGTATTACACTAGTATTTGTATTAGGTGCCCCTGTCTAACCTGAGGGGATGGACACGAAGATTCTAACTCCTTCCAGTATTTCTGGGCCCAGATATAGTGTTAAACATAGTGCATGGGATCTGGCTAATCTAAGCTTCAATAATGAAGACACTCCAAAAACGTGACTTTAGTAATAATAATAAGAAGAAAAAAGTATCTTTCTCCCTCTCACATAGTAGTTTCAAAGTGAGTGTGGCAGGCCAGTGGGGTAGCTCTGCTCACATGAGGATCCAAGTTCATCCCAAGTCATGCCTCTGCATCTCCTGGCCACTGTGCCTTAACCTTCAATGTACATATGAATTCCCTAGGGATCTTGTTAAAAGGCAGATTTCGTTTTAAGTCTGGGTGGAACCTGAGATTCTGCTTTTCTAATAATTCCCAGATGCTGCTGCTGTTCCCTGACCACACTGTAGTAGCAAGACCCATGGACATTATTATATTGTATATTGTCAAAGCGAGGTCACAGCTACCTTCAGGGTCTCAGCTGCAGGAAGGGAGAAGCAGAGTTATGGAGGCTTCCTTGGTGAAACGTATCACTTCTGCTCACAGTTCCTGGGTGAAATCTTAGTTACACGGCCATGCTTTCTGCAAGGATGTCTGAGAAATGCAATCTTGCTGGGCAGCCATGTACACAGCTACAATTCTGTTACTTTTAAAGAGCAGGGAGCAGATGTTGGCAGACAACTCACAGTCCCTGCCACATTCCTCTATCTAAAGTCCCCTCAGGCACCTCCCAGACACTGGTGGTCACCCAATCAGAAGAGGTGCACTCAGGAAAGTGTCCAGGATGCTTGCCAGACCCGCACTCCATGGCATTCTTTCCTTCAGCACATTCTTGAAATATTCCCTTCCTGGAATGTCCTGAATACAGAGGTGGCCTACCTACGAAAGAATTCGAGAGTAGATTTTTTTTTCTTTCTACCTTCCTGACTTTGGAGGTGAACAAATGACCAGATTATACCACTTCAAGATCTCTTTACTTAATGGTTCCTGTTTGGGTGAGGGGAAAAATATGATGCTTAAAACCCAGCATCACATTATTCTGGCAAAGACAGCCTTGCTAGGCTGGGTCAACTGGGCTGCAGGTTTTCTTGTCGGTGGGTGAGATAAGATAACAAAGGAGGCCAGGTCCTTGATAAGCTACATGGGCACACGACAATGAATCATAATCACAGTGCATTTGCAATAAAACCCCAGTGTATGCACGGACAGACAGCAACATTAGATGGTTAAATAGCCCAGGGATATTGAATGAAAAATTTAGTGTTTGTGAGTGATGATGTTGACCCTTCTGTTTTTATTTACCTGACTGAAAATGTCTGGCTTATGCAAACTGAAGGAAATTTTCATTTCCTGGTACTCTTCTCGGTACTCAAGCAAATGAAATAGAATTAACTAAAAATGGAATGATATAATCTGTTTTAGTTGACAGGCTACAGGGGCACAGAATAATCTAGTAAGCATTCCATGGCTGCTTTAATATGTCTTTGATAAACGAATGTGTTGGGAGAGATACTAAGCTGCTCTCTGAAAAAGAAAATTAAATATGTATATTCTCTCCTAAAAACCCAGGCCTAGGGAACAATGAGCCTTAGCTGGCTTTTCTCACCAGCATAGTATTACTATGCTGTCTTTCATTAAAATGACAAATTTTTAAAGTAGCAAAAATAACCCTGAAAACTTACTTTGGAAATCAAATAAGCCTACCATGTCCTTCCATTAGCTCAACAGTTGCTTCCAATTACTGTGAACAGATTTCTCATTTGTGCTTCTTAGAAAAACTATTTATTTCCAGAGGAAAGCTGAGAATTGCATCATGTATAGAGATGCTCAAGACTGTAGCCACAGTCCAGAAGAGCAGAAGACATTCTCCCTGGATGCCGAGTAAAAGGCTGGAGATTTGAACTCAGCCACCTAGTTTTCGATAATCACGATAATGATGAAAAAAGAGTGATAGCGAAGATGGTGATGACAACAGCCAGTATCAATGGAGTGCTTACTGAGAATATGGCACTCTCTGTTCCAATACTTTCCATGTATTAACTCACTTAATCCTCACTGAACACTCTTTGAGGTAGGCAATATTATAATCCCCACTTTATAGTTGAGAAGAAATGAGGCACAGAGATGCTCAGTAACTCTGCTGAACTTCGTGGAGCAGTCACCTCTCACCCAGGACCTATTTCTTCTTTCTGGAAACATATCTGGCTGACATTTCCCAGCCTCTTTTGCAGAACGAGTGGCCGCTGAACTAAATACCAGCAATGGAATGTGAGAGATGAATGCCATTTCTAGACTAAAGTGTTTTTAGAAATAGGAGCGCCCCCTCCATGCTTTCACCTTCTGCGGCTGTAGTAAGATGCTGGTGAAGCACTCGGGGGTGGAGAGCCTTAGGTGGATGGAGCCTGGGTCCCCACAGCATTTCCAACAACCAGGAGCACCCTCCTTGGAGTAGCACAGAGATGAAAATCAACTTCTACTCTGTCTGAACCATCACATCATTGAGGGTCTACTTGTTACCACAGTATAAGCAGCCCTTGCTGGGCCAGCACTCCAGGAAGTGGGAGGATTGGGGTTTGAATCCAGGCAGTGTGGCTGGATTGTCCACCTAGATTAAATCCCTTAACCTACTTCTTCATTTGGAAATGGGATTGATTGTTACAACCTGTCTCTCCAGGTTTCAAAGCTGGTGTCCTGAGGTTTCCAGAGGAAGATTGAATTCTGTGTAGTTCCTGAGGCAATCTGGGACAGAGTAAGAGGTACCCTGAGCAAGGTGTTCTACTTGGTTTTGGTTAATAGTCTACTCAGGATCAGACCTTTGGCATAGAGGACTCCCTGCCCCCCCCCTCTCTCTGGAGACCTTAGTCATCAGCTGGGCTCCTACAGGCTCAATGGTGCTCCTTCTGCCATTCACCATCTGCCATTCACCATCTCCAGATGTCTTCTGGCCTGGCCCAGCCCTTCTTTGTAATGTGCATCATGGCTTTCCCCCAAGGAGGCTGCTCTTTAACAGTGCCAGCTCTCCTACCCCAGTTTCTACCACAATAGCTTCTTTCTCCTTCCCACCTGTCTACTGCTGAGACCCCAGTGTGACATAAGCCAACTTGCTGGACTTTTCACCCTGATAGTATCTGCCCTGCTTACTTAGAAGGGTTATTGTAAGAATGAATTTAGGTGCATGAAAGTGTGTTGCAAATGTGTGGTCTAAAATTAGATATTGTATGCATGTTGAAATCATTCGTCCTCATGTGAAAGAAGAAATTTTATTTTGTTCAAATATATATTAGTTGAGAAATGAACCCAAATTTTTTATTTTAAATAATAGTTATAAAAATTTGATTTTGCAGGTGAAATGAATCCAAATATGCTATGTGTTTGAAGAGAGTTTTAGAAAGAATTGGAGTGGAAAATGAAGGTGGCTTTGGAGTATAGAAGTAATTGCCAAAGTTCACAGTTGAGACGTGTTAATAGCTGCAAATAACACATTTCCTAGCAATTCTTAATGGCAGAGACTGCTGGTTCCTTTGCGGTTTTTTAATGCTGAATTATGGCACGGAAACCAACTGTTAATTACAAAAGACTGAGATGAAACCTTCTCAGCGCTGGCCTGTAGCTCTTGTTTGCTCATCTTTGGCAGATGCTTTCCTGGGCATCACAGGCTCTGCCCACGGGATTGGAAGTGTTTCCATAATGTTCATCTGAGTTCCCGAGGAGAAAGCTTTCTTCCAGATCCACTATCCTGCCTGGTCGATTTTAAGGGATCAGGTTTCAGCTTCCAGGCAAAGCAATTCAAAATAAATAAAATAGAAACACCAGAATGGAGAGGACACTTTTATTTGCTTGAGTTAGTGGCCAACACATTATATATTATATAATATGTACATATTATATGTGATATAATATACATTTAAAGACTTTTATTTTGGAATATTTTTAGATTTATTAAAAAATCACAAATGTGGAACAGAGAGTTCCTATACATTCTTCAGCAACTTCCCCTAATATTAACATCTTGCATAACCATGATGTACTATCAAACTAAGAAGTGAATACTGGAATACTATTAACTCAACTACAGACCCTATAGTTCACTGGCTTCCCCACTACTACTTTTTCTAGTCCAGGGTCCTAGCTAAGCTATCACATTGCATGTACAGTGGTACCTCGAGATACAAGTTTAATTTGTTCCGTAACCTTGAGGCGTGGGAAACTATGAGACGCTCGAGTCGAGGTAAACTGGTGGGTCCTGTGCAGCCAGCCGATCCGCGAGATTACTTGTATCTCAAATGTTGCTCATATTTCAAAGCAAAAAATCGCTCGCTCGACGGCTCGTATCTCAAGCGATTTTTGCTTTGAAATACGAGCAACAGTTGAGATACAAGTAATCTCGCGGATCGCCGGCTGCACAGGACCCACCAGTTTACCTGAACTCGAGCGTCTCATAGTTTCCCATGCCTCAGTGTGCTTGTTTACCTCGTTGTTGAAGCACCTTTTGTGCATTTATATACTTTATCACATTTCTTTTTATAACCATGAGTCCGATGAAAGCGAGTGGGAAGGTCAGTGCTCAGAAGAGGATGATGTCTATTGAATTAAAGTGTGAAATCATAGAAAACTATGAGCAAGGTGTGTGAGTGGCGGACTTGGCGAGGCAGTACAGGCGTAGTACTTCAACGATATGCACTGGGCTTAAACAGAAGGAGTCAATAAAGGGCTTTACAATAATTTCTAAGCTCCGTAGCTCTCTCCATGAAAAGATGGAGAATCTACTGATGGTGTGGGTGATGGAGAAGCAGCTTAAAGGAGATTCATTAACACAGGGCATCATATGCGAGAAGGCGCGAGTGATTTATGGTGATTTGCTGGAGCAGACCCCGCACACTTCCACGGACAAAGCATCAAAAGACTCATTTAAAG
Organism: Lasiurus cinereus; assembly: GCA_011751065.1. NCBI lineage: Eukaryota > Metazoa > Chordata > Mammalia > Chiroptera > Vespertilionidae > Lasiurus > Lasiurus cinereus. Next base: position 31,184,867 of record JAAGEH010000018.1, on the reverse strand, counting down.
CCAGTAGAGGCTGGTTTGATAACTTCAGGAAAAGGTCCGGCATTCACTCCATCATCAGGCATAGTGAGGCAGCAAGTTCGGATGTGAAGGCAGCTGAGGATTACCTCAAAACTTTTTCCGAACTGATAGAAGCCAAAGGATATATCCCCCACCAAGTCTTCAACTGTGACGAGACAGGGCTTTTCTGGGAGAAGATGCTGAATAGGACTTATATAAGGGCAGAGGAGAAGGCAATGCCAGGCCACAAACCCATGAAGGATAGGCTAACTCTTGCACTGTACGTCAATGCGAGTGGCGACTGCAAGATCAAGCCTCTGCTTGTATACCATTCGGAAAACCCCAGAGTCTTTAAGTCACATAAGATTTTAAAAGATAAACTGCAAGTTATGTGGAGGGCAAACCCGAAGGCATGGGTCACCAGGCAGTTCTTTGTGGAGTGGGTAAACCTGGTTTTTGGCCCTTCTGTTAAGAAATATCTACAGGAAAACAACCTAACCATGCAAGCTCTCCTCGTCCTCGAAAGTGCTCCTGCTCACCCACCGAACCTCGAAGATGAACTCCTCGAAGAGTTCAAGTTTATAAAGGTTGTCTACCTACCTCCCAACACCACTCCTATCCTGCAGCCCATGAATCAGGAGGTTATTTCTAATTTTAAAAAGCTGTACATCAAGCACCTGTTCTGGCACTGCTTTGAGGTGATGGAGAACACAAACCTCACCCTTTGAGAGGTGCCAGTGGAGGAGGAGATAGTGTCTCTGGGAAAATCCATGAGCCTGGAGGTGGATGAGAGAGACATGAATGAGCTCGTCGAGGAGCACTCTCTGGAACTCACCAGAGAGGAGTTACAAGAGTTGCAGTCTCAGCAACATGCGGAGGTTCTCCAAGAAATTGATTTCGAGGAGGAGCCAGAGGTGGAGGAGATCTCTAAGTGAGATAAAGGAGATCTTAGGAATGTGGGAGATGGTGTCACACTTCGTGGAAAAGAAACACCCCGAAAAAGTTGCCACTGGTCGTGCATTGGAGCTGTTCAATGAAACTTGCCTCACCCATTTCAGAAAGATTCTGAAAGGAAGAGGCAAACCTTGTTGGACACGTTTTTTTTTTAAATCGGCCAAAAATGCAAAGACCAGTACCAATTAAGTTCAGTGAAAATTAGTTAAGTTACATTCAGTTTAGGGATAAAGTGTAGCATTAAGAGTGTAACAAGTAGGTAAATACACTTTATCAAACCAGTTTATTCCTTTACATTCTCTTTCATTATGTTTTTATACAATATTTGTCATTTATAAATACATTTTTCTTATTCAAAAACACGGAACAAGAACAACTGGGGTGGCATTTTGGGGGCTGGAACGGATTAACGGCATTTCAATTGATTTCAATGGGGAAATTTGCTTTGAGATACGAGCAACTTGATATACGAGCAAGGTTATGGAACAAATTAAACTCGTATCTTGAGGTACCACTGTACTGGTAAATTGTCCCTCAATTCTTGATTTGTTTGATGCTTTCATAAGAACAGACTGGGGTAAGAGGTTGCGGGACAAACACTGCAGAAGCAAAGTGCTATTCTCATCACATTATATCAAGGAGTATATATGATGAACTTGACTCATGACAGGTGGTGTTGGCCTTGATCACTTGGTCAATGTAGTGTTTGCCAGGTTGCTCCACTGTGAAGTTACTTCCACCCCTTGCTACAGCCTATTCTTTGGAAGCAAGTCACTTAATTGAGGAATTAAGAGGATTAATCTCTACCTACTCAAGGGTGGAGTACCCATATAAATTACTTTAAATTATCTGGAAGGAGGATTTGTCTCTTCTCCCACATTTATGTCTTCGGTCACTTATTTATATTAGCGTGGGCTCGTGCATATTTACGTTATACTTAGAGTTACAATCCAATGCTATGCTATTTATTTCATTGTTCAAATTGTTCTAGCTTTGTGATTAGAAATGCTTCCATATTCACTCTTGAGTCCTTTTGACACGCCCTGTGATTTTAACTTTCATTTATTTATTTATTTATTTTTGAGCATGTCCTTCCTTTCTGGCACTAAGAGATACTCCCAGTTTATCCTATATTTTCATGGCCCGATAATCAGCCATTCAGTAAAGAAGCCCTCATTCGCTGTATTGGAGAATTCTATCTTATATTTAATTCTACTTTGGAAGCTCTAGCAGTGTTCCCCATAGAGAAAACATTGGCACAAAGTGGATCTACCTTGGGCCCAGACTGAGAGTGAAAGCACAGTAATGTCAAGCAGCCCTACCTGGGGTTTGGGTAAGGATCTAGAAGATTTGTACGGTGTATGAGGTGACAGGAGTGCTTTTGTCAGGCCTTTTAAAGTTGATGCTGAGACATGAAAATCCTTTTACCCAGTCTCTCAATAGAAATTGAGATTCCTAAATCAAATATATCTAAGTCAATGTTGCCTTTCTGCTTATTATCTGTGATTATTAATCTTCTAGAATGAATCTTAATGCCTCTATTGCTACAGTTGTTTCAGCTAGAAATATCTTTTCTCAGTCATAAATTATTGGTGTGAGTTGTTGAATATGAGATGTTGAAAACAAGGACTAGACTGCAGATGTCCTGTGGAGATTGTGTGTTAGAGTAATCGTGAATTGTCTTAGTCAGAGAGATGATATTGAAGAAAAATTGCTGGCTGGGATTAGAAAGTTTGGTCAGAATGCTCCTTTAAAACATTTATTATTTTTGTATCAGAACAACCTGTTGATATACTATGTTTTGCTTTATTCATATTGTTGTGGAAGATATAAAGAATAATAGTTAATATCCCTTGATATTGTAATATATTAAGAAAGATATACTTACTCTCTGTCCTCAGTTTGCACACAGAGCTCCTGGAATTTCCAGATAGGGATGACAGGAGCACCTTTTTGTTACCTGAAATAAGCTTCTTTCAAGAAACCAAGATGGCACCATAGGTGAACACCTAAACTTCTGCCTCCACAACAATTCAAAACTACAACTAAAAGACAGAACAGACACCATCCAGAACCACAGGAAAGCTGGCTGACTAAAAATTCTACAACTAGAAGGAAAGAGAGGGGCTCATAGATACTCAGAAGAGCTACAAAAAGCTGAGGTACACAGATATGCACCTGGAGAGGATGGATGGCGGGGTACCTGGCTGGCTTCCTCTAGTGGGAGGGAGACTGAAACTCCTGACTGCACTAAACCCCAGATCCAACTGCACTAACCCCAGTTCCAGGCGAGACTCAAATAGGGGGAATCTGGACTGTTGTGAAAAGGGAGATTGGATGGAACTTAGGGGACCTGAGAAAGGCAGAGGTCTAGAGGTATGTGAGGGCACACACTGAGGGTTGACTGCTGATTGTGCCATTGGCTTTCTCTAATGGGAGGGAGACAGAACCTTCCAACTGTGTTGAAATCCACTTTTGACTGCACTGAACCCCAGTTTTTGGTGAGACTCTGGGGACCCAGACTCATAGGGGTCCCTGGAGTGCACAGAAACTCAGGGGAGCCATAGAGGCAGAGGTCTGGAGGCACATATGTGCACAGAGAGGGCTGCAGCGATTACTGAGAGAAACTGAGACCCAGGGGCCATGTAGGGTGGGTCTGACAGGAAGCCCAGGCTATGTTGGCTCAGCCCTGAGATTCCGCCCCACTCAAACTGAACAAAGAGACTTTTGCAATTTTGCAAGTCTTGTTTCATAAGGCTGAGAAAATTCTCCTGGCATAGACACAGCTGATCCTCACAACCAATTGGCTTGGAGGTCAACTCCCCCCAGTGATACCAGCAACAATCAAGACTTAACTACAACAAGGCTGTACACACAGTCCACAAAGGGGTAAACCAAGAGAATCAACCTCAGGTAACTGGGGAGGCGGAGCTACTGGGCCATATAGGACACCTAGCACACAAAGCTGCTCTACCAACTCAGGGAAGCAGTGAAAATGCAGAGACAAAGGAACAGATCATAAACAAAAGAAATGAAGGAAAACAAATGACTGGATATAGAGTTCAAAACCATGGTTATAAGGTTTTTCAAGAATTTCCTAGAAAAGATGAATAAATTTAGCAAGACCCAAGAGAAGATGAAAAAGGATCAAATAGAGATGAAAAAAGTCCAACTAGAAATTAAACATACACTGTCTGAAATGAAAAAAATATTATAGAGACCTAGCAGCAGACTAGAGGAATGCAAGAATCAAGTCAAAGATTTGAAATACAAAGAACCAGAAAACACTCCACTGGAAAAGAAAAAAGAAAAAAGAATAAAAAAATGTGAAGATAGTGTAAGGAGCCTCTGGGACAACTTCAAGTATACCAACATCAGAATTATGGGGGTGCCAGAAAAAGAGAGAGAGCAAGATACTAAAATAATGACTGAAAACTTCCTCCACCTGGTGAAAGAAATAGACTTACAAGTCCATGAAGTGCACAGAACCCCAAACAAATGGAATCCAAAGAGGACCACACCAAAACACATCATAATTAAAATACCAAAAGCAAAAGACAAAGAGAGAATATTAAAAGCAGCAAGAGAAAAACAGCTAATTACCTATAAGAGAGCACCCATACGATTGTCAGCTGATTTTTCAACAGAAACTATGCAGGCCAGACAGGAGTGGCAAGAAATATTCAAAGTGATGAATAGCAAGAACCTACAACCAAGATTACTCTACCCAGCAAAGCTATCATTCAGAATTGAAGGTCAGATAAAGAGCTTCACAGATAAGAAAAAGCTAAAGGTGTTCATCACCACCAAACCAGGATTATATGAAATGCTGAAGGGTATTCTTTAAGAAGAGGAAGAAGAAGAAAAAGGTAAAGATAAAAATTATGAACAACAAATACATATCTATCAACAAGTGAATCTAAAAATCAAGTGAATAAAAAATTTCATGAACAGAGTAAACTGGTGAATATAATAAAATCAGGGGCATAGAAAGGGAGTGGGCTGACAATTCTCAGGGGCAAAGGGGTGAATGGGGTGCAGGGAGAGACTGGACAAAAATCATTCACCTATTGATGAGGACAATGCGGGGGGGAGGTAAGGGCAGAGGGAGGGGTGGGATCCAGGTAGAGGGGACCTATGGGGGAAAAAAAGAGGAACAATAGTAATAATCTGAACAATAAAGATTTATTTAAAAAAAATAAGCTCCTTTCAACCATGCCTGAATTCATGCTAATAAGGTGCCTTCTGGATGCTGGAGGCTGGTTGTCAGAGAAGCCAACCACTCAGCTAGAGGATTAGAACTCTCAGCCCCACCCTCAGACTGCTGGGGAGGGGAGAGATAGGAGATTGACTTAATACTCATCAGGAAAGGAAGGGGCCAGAGTGGAACCTCTAAGCCTCCATTATCCTGGAATTGTCTGGATGTTGGTACAGGGGTGAAGAGGGGAGAGGGGAATGCCCACATGCCAGCTTGTAGACAGCAGGAAGGACACTGAGAGGGAACCACTGCAGAGATCCTGGGCCCTAGGGAAAGCATCAATAGTGAAATAGCAGCAGCCACAGACTGAGAACTTTCTGCAGGGCTCTTCCAGAAGTTTAAGGAGAGAAAAAGAATCTTAAAAAATGACAACAGCATCTATCAGCCTTCGTGGATGATGGATGCGACGCAGACTCGCTTTGATTAGAACAGCAAGGGAGAATTACAGCATCTGAACTGGAAGAATGGCTATCATGGCTCATAGGATTCAGCTCATAGTTGTACTCATGCTGATGATTTACTATAGCAAAAGCCCAAACAGCAAAGAGAAAAATAATTGCACGTGGTGAATGCAGGGAGACCAGGTGCAAGCTTCCAAAGGTCCTCTCCCAGTGCAGCCACATAGAAATGTTTAATTCTCCCCACAATGAGATGTGACAACACATGTGAAATGTTACAAACCAGAGAAGTTCATTAGAGACCCAGTGTCCAGGGGTTTTTATTGGGGTCACCTTCTGCCTGGCAGATATCCAAATTCCTAACTCCCAGAAGGAAAGTATATGTTTATCACGAACCACATTGTTTGTACAAATAGTTTAGAGACAGTGAACCACTCTTAGCAGTTAATGATAGGAACCCTCCCAAAATCTAAGTTCCCGACACCAGCCAAGGGCAGCTTTCTAAGCACGACTTTCTAAAGATAGCACTAGGTCTGCTAATGGTAACTCTTTCCTGCAGAGCGAGCTTTTGCAATTTGTTTAGGAAGGGCCTGTTGATAGGAGAACCTTTGCGCTCTTCTCACTCCCCTTCAGAATGTTTGGATACGATTAGTGGTTTTGACTGGCCCTTTGTTTCTCAGTTGTATCCACAGGATTTTTAATTTATGGAGGTGACAAATGGCAACACTAAAGGCTAATGCCATTGAAAAGGGAATTTATTTCCAATCGTTCCCAAGAGAAGGGGTGGGGTGGGGGAAGGAGGCCACTCGAGGCCACATGGGGAAGCACCGGGTTTGTTCAGGAGACAGAGGGATCACAAAGAAAGCATGGCCCAGGGTTGTAATTGTTTTTCCTGCAGGAAAGGCAAGGCAGGAAAGATTAGCTAGTTTGACTAATGTCAGTGGGCTCTGGGCTGTCAGGGTGGTCTCTGGTTTTCAGGTACTTGCCCTGAGTTGATTTAGGGCAGGGGGGAATATTTAGGGCTTGGTGTGTGAGAGTTAGATAAAGGAGGTGGTTGGGGATATGGACTTGGAATTGGTTGGTTTATACATAAAAATATTTCATGTTGTTTACTATCTCTAGGAATTAGCTAACCCTGTCAGGAACTTATTTCCCTACCAGCAAGGCCTCCAAAATGTCGGAATATTATAAAATAAAATAAAAAACACACACGATTACTACACTCTTAATCCAAATTCCTACATGGCACAACAACTATGTAGCCTTCTAGTTAGCTCCACCATCTCCATCTATCAGAGTGCCACAAGTACACAGTTCCACTTTCAAACACCAAGAACATTGTTGTACAATTGGTGACAACTGGGACTTATCACAGACTCCTAAAGAAAGTGATTTTTGAACATTTAAGGAAATGTTTTAGATACATTTAAGAAAATGATTGGAAAAAGACAAAAGGATTCCAACTGGGGGGAAAGATCTATTTTATGAGAGTGGGTGAATCATATGTAAATATTGGTTAAATATTTGGTTTACATGAACCAGAGTATAGACTGAAACAAATCCAGTTTAATTAGGATAAAAGCGGCAGGTGGCGGGGAGAGGGGGGAGAGTGGGGGGAGGGAGTTTGTTGCTGGTTGTTCTTAGATGTTTGAACTGAGAAGCAACTAGGACTTACCTTCTGAGTTGGAAGATGAAGTGTTCAACATCATATATAAGAGAATACTTGTATCTAAAAGTGAGGGAATGAGAATAATTCATGGAGATGATTTGGTAGTTTGCATATAGTCAGGTAAGGAGGCCAGGAACAATCAGAGGCTGAGTGAATAAGAATAAATAAAGGGAAGACAAATCCTCCAGTCTTCACAATGTGAAGACTGGATGAATAAAAGGTAGAAACAACCCAAGGGTCCATCAACGAATGAAATGGGTCAACAAATGCAGTATGTAAATTCAAGGGAATATTATTCAGCCATGAAAAAGGAAAGAAATTCTGCTGCATACTGCAACATGGATAAATATTGTGCTAAGTGAAATAAGCCCAACACAAAATGACAAATGTTATATGATGCTGTTTGTATGAGGTATCTAGAATAGGGGCAGAAATTCATTGGGACAGTAAGTGGAATAGTAGTTACCATAGAGCTGGTGGGCAGGAGGGAATGGGGAGTTCCTTTGAATGGGTACAGAGTTTCTGTTTGGGATGATTAAAAAGTTCTGGTGATAAATACTAGTGATGGTTACACAATAATGTGAATATACTTAATGACACTGAATTATACCCTTAAATAGTTAAAATGATAAATATTATTATATATTATATACATATAGGTATATATGTATATAATATATAATTGAAGGGGGAAAATTGAAAGGGGGAAAAATTGGATGCAGTTAACAGTGATTCTGAGGTAAGAATGGAGAACAAGATAGGTGTTGGTAACTCTGAGAGATGTGAGAATTTGATGATTGTAAAGCTGATACCACAGTCATAGACTTTATATTCATATGGACTTACTAGCTTTTTCTAGTTTCTGGTCACAGACTGTTCCTCCAGTACTGTATGAAAGCATGGCTTGGGTCCATGGAAGATGGGTGGGAGTGCTGATAGAACAAGATAACTTTATCAGTGCTCTTGAAGAATAAAATAGATGCTTTATGACAATGAATCAGCAGATTGGTGTGTGTGTGTGTAACATAGAAAGACTATTCATTTATGGTAGTAATAAACCTTGGGGTATAACTCTAAGAGCAATAAATCAAAGAGCTGGCTGTTTTGTGCATGGTGCTGGCTGAGGCATCCAGATCTCGAGTGTTAGTTCTCTCTCTGCTGTCGCTGCTTGACCTTGGACAAGTCACTTATCATCTCTGAATCTCAGTTTCCTAAATTGTCCTTCCTGTCCATCCAAAATAAGGAAGCTAGGCACGTTATTTCTATTTTAAGTAGTTATTTTAAAAATTTTAAATGCCTACTTATTAATTTTGTCTAAAATTAATCAGTATCTCTACCTTTGGAACTGGCACTGTTCCAAAGGCTAATCTTTCTATCTTCATTACCATAGAGTTTGTCTCCCACGAAGGTGTTGAAAATGACAGGTGCTCACTTTGCCAGTAATCTTCCTTCAAGGACATCCGCATCTGATGAAAACCTCGCCTGTGGGACTGAGAGGAAGTCTGCTGGATGGGAATGCTTTCCCACCTGGAAACAAGGACATATGAGAAGGGATGTTAGCATTTCCTCCCCCGTGCAACTCTTCTTCAGTCAGACACTGCTATGTTGGCAGCAGCCATCTTTCAATCACAGAGACAAATTGAAGAACTAGTCCTTAGTCTTCTTTGAGGGTTTTTTCAACCTCCTGACCCACTAAATATTGACATGGCTCAGGGCTCAGTCTTCGGAACTATTCCCCAGGCAACTGGATTTCATCATATTCCATCCCTATCATGGTGATGCTCAAATCTCTTGATGCAGACTAGCACTCAGTGTAGTCTAGAAGACATCTGTGGCTAGTTGTTTAAAGGGCATTTCAGCCCAGCTGGTGTGGATCAGTGGTTGAGTGTTTGACCTATGAACCAGGAGGTCAAAGTTCGATTCCCAATCAGGGCACATACCTGGGGTTGCAGGCTCGGATCCCAGTAGGAGGCATGCAAGAGGGACCCAATTAATGATTCTCTCTCATCTTTGAAGTTTCTATCGCTCTCTTCCTATTCCTTCCTCTCTAAAATAAAAAAAAATGTATTTTTAAAAAAGACATTTCAAATTTAACATCACTTAAAACTATCCTCTTTATATTCTTCTTAAAACTGTATTTTCTCATTCCCTTTTCATCTCAGTAAATGGTCTGGCCAAAATGGTTTGGAAATATCTTTGATTCATCCCTGATGCTTGTTTAAAAATTTATTTTCCCCATTCCATCAATCAGAAAGTGCTTCTTGGTTCCACTTCTACTGTTAACATCCTTGTCCAAGCACTGTCAACGCTTACCCATATTAGTGCAACAGATTTTAAATCAGTTAAAGATGGACTCTGGCTATGAGGAAATTGTTCACAAAAAGTACTCTTTTCTTGGACTAGGATTGTTCAGATATAGAAGGAACCTAACACTGCAAATAAATAATGGAATCAACTGGATGTAAAATCTCTTTCCCAGCATAATCACAATGGGGATTTTTTTATTGCATCTCTTTCCTAACGCTATTGTTCTCCCCACTTTTGTGATTAAGGGTGATTAAATGCTAGGCCTACGCATTCCCCCTGAAAGATGGCTCCTAATTCTAACACTGCTTTTCAGCAGGACAGGCATGTGTCTTCCCATTTTTCTTTCCACATACACCGTGCTGCAAAGGGTGCTGCTGGAGACTGTCTTGGTTTTTGCCCTTGCTATCTCTCACCTTTAATAAACCGGAGGGAGTCTGAAATTGCAGGGACCAGCAGGCAGCCATAGCCTGACCCTTGCTCGGCCCCTCACAGAGCTGAATTCTGTTGCCCTCATTAAATATTTAGCAATCTATCCCCAGTTTAAAACAAACAGAGGTGATCTTTTCTGACCGTCTAGTGGGTGTGCATTACAACTGAGGAATGACTTTCCTGCCTCATTAAATATTTAGGCTACTTCTTGGCAAGGTGCAGCTGCCTGTCATCGCGACAGCAGATAGAGTGCAGCAGGGTAGACGCCCTGTAATGCAGGAAAACTTCCATCATATCTCATTGCTGATCTGTGCAAAGATGACAGGAGCAGGGATGGAAGCATCGGGAAGATAACTAAGTACTCTAATTCCCAGAAAATTGGCACATGCTCTTTAGAAACGAGTGCCAGAGCTATCTAATATCTAGGATGTTTGACAATTGCATGATTACCATTTATTTCAGTCTTGAAATTCATTCTCTCCTGCTTTGTAGTCTTGATGAAAGCATGAGCGATTTCCAAGAGCTTAGGAAAACCTTTCACAAATTTGCACTAATATTCATAATAATGACCTTAAAGGCACTAAAAGTGTAAGCTCTTCTGGAACTTTATCTTGTTCTTTTGCATTTGGAGTTGTTTGGCCCTCCTAATTGTTACCATCATTATTTCAAGATCATTATTTTATCACATTAGTTGTTTCAAGAGACCATTTATGATTTTGGTTGCCAATTACTGCTTTTGTAGCATACATATATTCAAATGTCCTCAAGTAAGTGCTGAGTGCACTAGGAATTCAAAAATCTATGTTCCCATTGAACTAATTAAATGATAACAAAGATAGTACCTACTGTATATTTGTGAAGTGCTTTAAAATTGTGCTCACAACTGTGTTTTATTATTTTTATATTTTAAAAATATATTTTATTGATTTTTCACAGAGAGGGAGAGGGATAGAAAGTCAGAAACATCAATGAGAGACACCGATCAGCCGCCTTCTGCACGCCCCCTATTGGAGATGTGCCTGCAAGCAAGGTACATGCCCCCAACCGGAATCGAAACAGGGACCTTTCAGTCCACAGGCCGACGCTCTATCCACTGAGCCAAACCGGTCTCGGCACCGGTTTTTTTAATTGAGACAACTGACTTTCTTTTTCCACCCTTAAAACCAATGAAAAGTTGAGATATTAAGTATGATTCATTTTAACTATAAGATCTCTAATTTTTTTTTGTTTTCCGTTCACTTTCTCTCCCTTCCATCACCCTTTTCTTGCATTGTAGCTGCTTCTCCTTCATCCCATAGAATCAGCTTTCTAACAATCTTTGTGCATAAATTGCATGTTACTCCAATTGTGGCTCAAATTCTGCGGTAGGGGCTTTTTATTGCTTTTAATGTAGTTTGTCACAGAAGACATTTCTCTGCTATGGCCTAATTCTCCTGCTTTCTGCAGATTCTTAAATATCATTTAGTAATGAAATTTTCAAGCTGACTCTGATCTCGGTAATTGTCTAGTCTAACTTTATTTTATAGATGTGAATCTGAGTCTAGACAGTTGTAATGCATTTCCTGAGGATTGCTTCAAGTCCTCAATTTTTGCAAATTTCTATCCCCTGAGATAAGATTTTCCTATTTGCCCTGGCTGATGTGGCTCAGTAGGTTGGGCATCATCTTATGCACTGAAAGGTTGCCTGTCTGATTCCTGGTCAGGACACATGCCCTGGTTGTTGACTCCATTCATGGTAGGGGGAATCCAGTAGGCAGCCGATCTATAGTTTGCTCTCACATCAATGTTTTTCTCTCTCTCCCTCTCCTTTTCTCTCTCTCTAAAACCTAATTTAAAAATCTTAAAAAATATATTTTCCTGTTTGTCCTCTGATCCTTAGCCTTTACGGTGCTCCACTTACCATGACTATCTGCATGCCTGTCTGGGTTGTACATCTCTCCAGCTCCATCACTTTCTGCAGGGGGTGGGGTGTTGACCCTTGACTGCCATATCTTGTCATCTTCTGCCTTAGACAAATTTATTAAACCGAGAACACATTGTACATATGCAGTACCACTTCCTCTGATGGGAGCCTCAAGTAATGCTTTCTGAGTGTGTGTCCTCACATCATAGGGCTGGCCACAGAGTTTTCTGCCCATCAGATCTCCACGCATAACACAGAGAATGCTGATACCAAGAATGTGCTTATTTTAAGTTCTGTCCTGCTTCCTTCGATTAATGTCCAAATACGCCATTTAGATTCTATCCTTTCTACTTAATTTTTGTTACAGATTAAAAAAAATTCTGTTTAAAGTATGTGGCAAGAATTTTCATTGGCCCAGTTCCTATGCATTGCAGACATACACATAGGGCCAGTGAAAATGGTTGCTTTCTAGACTCTTCAGATTCTCGGGGTTGTCAGATCCAATAGGCATGCACTCTAGAACACCAATTCATTCATATGCACGGAGACATAAAGTAACTGGAGCCAGTGTCCTTTTCCCTAGACAGAGCTGGCTAACACTCTCATTCCTGGCCCCTTGATCCACCTTTTTCTAGACTTTGGGCTGGACGAACAGTTTCCTAAACATATTCCGTCCTGTTTTCAGATTACAGTACAGTGGAGTGAAGTTCACTGGCCACATTCCAGGCCCAGAGTTGTACCCTGGTCACTGTGATAGGGCTTTGCCAGCCCCTGCACATGATGGGAAACAAGAGGCCCTTAGGCATTTATTTAAGTGGATCTATTTTAATTTCCATGTCCCTATCAACAGTTTCCTAATGGATGTCTGGGTTGCTTAGTCTAAATTTTGCTTGATTTCTCCCATTAAATTTATTAGCTTCCCTCCAAAGGTGCCTTTTCTGATTCTTTTCCCTCATCTTCTTCCTTAAAGGATTTCTCAAATACACAACAACTTCTGGAAGCAATATTTAATAATGCCCGCAGTCTCCAGTTTTGAGTGTTCTTCCTATTTGCTTTTACAGTGAACCCTGGCCAGCTCTACTTTTTTTATCATGTCCTCCTTTGCTCTCTCGGTATTCCCCTCTCTGCCTTCTATCTGGATGACATTTCTGGGGATAAAGAGTTTGGGTCTCAAGTTCTATGGCACAATAGCAACCTTGGCCTCCACTCATCTGATTTTCAAAGCCCAGGTCCACACTCAGTTAGCAGCATAGAATGTCACATAGAAGGGCCACAGATTTCTGTGCCAGCCCTTGTACTCTATTCCTGGCTCCCCTCCACCCTCCACTTCAAACAAAGCTTGGCACAAAGACATGCCTTTCTCGCTGCCACATCAGCTCCCTCTACTTGGGTAGGAATTAATAGACTTTGAACCATGATGGTTTAGTTCAAGGTGGGTATTAGGAGAACTCAGTTTCCCAGAGGCCACTTCTGCACTGGCTGTAAAACGACTGTCAGGGCATTTTCTAGCACATGATTCGGGGTGGTGTAAAGAGGATCCCACGTGAGATGGCTATTATGTAGTTCCTCATCTCCCCTGACTGCTCTCTCACTAGACTGTAAATTCCAGGCTTGCCGAACCTGACTTACTCACCTTTACCTTACCTACAGCTTTGGGCTCTAGACGGAGCTGAATACAATGTCTGCATAAGGAATTCCACAAGATATTTCATAGAACTGTGGCTGAGCATGCAGAGAATTTGTTATTGGTGGTGATGAGCTATTAGGTAGCAAAAGGCCGTTTTGAAGCTGGGAGAGGGTTGAGGATCTGAAGTTTGAGCAGCACTTGGTGCATTGTGGTTGAAATAATATGTAAAGGAAAGGAGATTGCGTGCTTGCCTCAGTCATCTTCGGATATACACGTAACTAAAGGTAGGAGTTGATGTGGTAAAGAAAAAGCCACACAGCTTGTCTCATCCTCAACTATCCCCTTTCTCTCCATGTTTTACCCAAGTTCCCAGCTTAGGCTAATCTTTTTAGGGCAACTTTTCATCTCCGTTCAGTCAGGAGAGAGAAAATGTGAGGCAAAGAGAGAAACTGTTACAGGAAGAGGTTTTTCTTTGAAATATATTAAAGTATGGATGGATCTGCATTTTCCTCACCAGAAATAGCTGGTTTGCCTTGAGGGAGGATTAGGAGAACCATAGCAAGAATACAAACAAAAAGATTCAATATCCAGCCTTTGACATTAGACTAGGACTTCTGGGTCTTCAGAAAAGCATTTGTTTTAAAAGTCAAGTTTTGTGGAGAGAGAATTTCTTTAGCACATATCTTTATCTCTCTCTCCCTCTCCTTCCTCTCTGAAATCAATTATATACATATATGACATCCAATGGACCACAGTAAAAGGCAGGGATAGAGATAACTCAGCATATGACATAGGATAGATGACATGTGTGAAAGAAGAGGGCAAATGGGGGAAGCAGCAGGGGGCCAAGTGTGTCCTAACCACCCCTCTAGGGGCTGATGTGTAGGAGTCATAGTAAATAGATTGAGACAAAAAGCACAGGGCTTTATGCCCTGCACCCCTCCAGATCCCTAGGAGATTGGTAATATCCACTGGTTGGCACACCTGCCGTGGGGCATCCTTGAACGACAAGTTGGCTTGACAGATAGGCCTGAGGCAGCTCCTGGATCTCCACGGCCTGCAGAAGGTGTGCAAGAAGCCAGAGGTCCTTAAGTGGCCCACGGGAGGCATTCAGGGATTGTGGGAGGAAGGAGACTCCCTGGAGCTTGAGGTCAGGATGGAGGAATGGGGGAGTAAGGAACATGGCCAGCATGCTGGAGCCAGAAGGTGGATAAGAGAATGAAGTGGGCAGGTACCTGGGCCTGCTGAGCATCCGCAGTCCCCAGGGCGTGTCACAGAGCAGACCGTTATTGTGTGAGAGGCCTGGACCCTAGAAGGAAGGTGGAGAGGAAGACCAGCTCGAGGAGAGACTGTCGTTAGTCTGGGAAGACATTTGTTTATTGAATCCATGAGTTATGTAAGAGCCTTTGGAGTTAAATAGTATTTTAATTTTTTTTTTCCCTAAAGAAGCTGCAGCTCCTCAAGTGGAGGGTAATTTACCCACGTTCACCAAGGGTCAGGCAGACTCAGACTAAAGCCAGCATTCAGCTCGGCCATTCATCCAGCGGCTCAGCATCACTGTTTCTGCTCCTTTGAAGCTTTTTATGTTTTCTACTTTCTACTTTTAAGATGTCTTGTTCAATTTTGAAAGGTGCCAGCGATTCTTCCAAGATATATACTCCAAACAAATAAAATGGCACTGTGGTAATGACTCAATCAATTACCTTTTAATAAAAATGCTGAAGCAATCCCAAATGAAAAGCTCAGCACAGGATAAAAGTGGCTGGTGGAGCAACCCGTGCCTGCTTCTCCCAGGTGACTTTATGACTCAGTCATTTGGAGCTGATTGGATTTACATTTTGGACTCCAAACTCATCAGGAAATAGTTGAGCACAACAGAACACCAGATTTTCAAATGCATCACACTTTCCCGTTTATTTTGCATGTGGTCAGAATCTGTGATAAAGATCCATCTCAGTGCCTATATTTTTCTCATTAATTAACCCAAACAGAGACTACTGCCCAAAGAAACTGCATTCCTGAATCAAGATTTTGTTATAAGTTACGTCCCCAAGTTTTTTCTGAGAGTTGAAAAGGATATGCATTTGTCATGAGAGAAAAACTAACAAAGGATGAGGTGGTGAAGGCATTAGGACTCAGCCTGAGAAGTGGGGGCATGACATTCCAGGTGGTTCTGTCTCAAAGCAGAGGAGCATGGGAACCAGGTAGCTATGGCCCATCACAGACCATTACATACTGACACGAGGCTCCCTACCTCCTCTCTCTGCCAGCTTTCCCCAGGTAAGTTCAACTGCAAAACCAGAGTGGAGGGAGGTGCATGTAGAAAAAAATCTGATTAAATGCCGCTCCTCTTCTTTCGTTGGGAGATGAGCTGCATTCACGTTATATACTTAAATCTCATTGATGTAATAGTGTTTTGTTTATAAACCCAGGCTGAGACACTTTGGGAATTATGCTGAGGCTTACATAGTTGGACACAGGGGTTTCTGATTGTCTTGACCCCTCTAAGAGTATAATAACCTTGATGTAAGTAATTGCTTGCTTAAGTTTTTGAAATTGCTTAGTGTTGGGACTGACAGGGTTTGTCTTTCAAAACCTTGGGTGCCAATAGGGGTGTAGGGTTTCCTGTACTCCACAGCCAGGAGTTTAAAACACTGCCCCACCTGGGTTTTAAAGTACCAGGACCAGAGCTTCGTCCATGGCTTTGCTGGACCCGGCAGGGATTGGGATCTTTAAAATAGGATATTGAGACTGCATCGCATGATTCTAAAAGATTCTATCCTTACCACGAGGGAGTCACCTGCAATGAGTCTTAGGAAAGGAAAGGATCACCTTTCTTAAGAAAAGCGACAACATTCTTATAATATGTGCAAATTCAACAGAAGTTAGAATAAGCCAGGGCTTCTCCTTTAGCTGATTTTCCAATTTAATGTAATTTTCAATACATTTAGATGCATTTAGTAATTCTGACAGGACTGCAACATCATTACCGAAGTGTAGAAACTAGAGACCATTTTTCTCATAGCTCCTCTAAGAACTAATGTCATTTTGGTGTCTGATCAGTGGCTGACTCCGTATCTGAGCACTGGAGAAGCTTGTTAGAGTGCAGCCCCAGGTTCCTCCTCTGAGTCAGCATCTCCCTGGGGAGCAGCCTAGGGGCTTATATTTTTAACAAGTTCCCCAGCTGATTCTGACGTGCCGCTAGGAGATTAACTTGTCCAGCTACTCAGGGGATCATTTTATCACCAGTTCATCCGGAGGGCCCCTTCCAGGCCTTGCTGCATAGATCATCTCTGCCAAAGGACAGTGGGAAGCCATTCAAGACTCAAATTGAGAGGTGACCTCATGTTTGTGCTTTTAGAAGCTCACTCTGAACTCCAGTTGGTGAGTAGACCGAATTTGAGAAGAGCAAGACTTGGAGTCAAAGAGGCAAATTATGAAATGTGCTGGGGCTGGGGAGAGGGGACCCAGCTGGGGCCTATTTAGAAGGTGGAATTGGTAGAATCTGGTGATGCCTGGATTTAAGAAGGAAACTGCAAGACCTCTTTAGAAACAGGAAAGGGCTATGTGTTGAGAGAGGGCACACAAGAACCTTGCTTGTATGTATCTTTTATTGTAATTTGCCCCAAATCCTTTTTTCTAAAAGATGGCATTTAAATATGTATTTTTTTAATATTGCTAAGTTATAAGGTAACTTATAATTCCATTAAGTTATAAGGTAATCTTTAAGAGGGAAAATAGCAACTTTGCAGAAGTGGAAAAATCAGGCAGACCCCACCTTAACCAAGTGATCCAAAGTAATGTCGCCACGAGTAAGACATACCATGTACCCCCTGAGACACACTGAACAGGACACAGCCTTGCAGTGGGGGCATTCTTGCCAGAAATGCATAACCTCATTCTAGTTTTGAGAGAACATCAAATAAGCCTTAACTGAGGGACATGCTACAAAGTAACTGGCCAGTCCCCCTTCCAAGCAGTGAAGGTTACTGAAGGGAAAGGAAAAGCTGAGGCACTGACAGGGGCTGAAGGCACGAAGGAGGCATGACAACTAAATACAGTGTGGGGCCTGGGACAGAAGAAAGACATTTAGTGAGAAAGCTGACGAAATCTAAGTAAGCTGTAGGTTAATTACAGCACTATCTCCGCGACAGTTTTCAGGTTCTGATCATTGTACTATGACTATGTAAAATGTTAGGGAAATCTGGGTAAGGGGCATGAGCCTTCTCTCTGTACTATTTTTAGCAACTTTGATGTCCATCTAAAGTACAAAAAAATATTTTTAAAGATAGTCAGAAACTATAATTTCAGGAATTAATAAACAGTGAAGAAACATGGAGCAGGGCACGTGACTAGCGCATGACCAGGGTGCTATTTTAGTCAAGGCGGTAACAATTTTTACAATTTTTATAAATAATAGTAAAAGACACTTTTCCTAAAAGGCATCTAAGCTTCTGGGATTAAAAAAAAAAAAAGTCCCTGGTGCTTGAAAGAATGTGGCCACTATCTGGGACAATTCGTCCTGGTTGCTGTGTGTCTTGCTTCTTTGCCTGTTTGGGCTGATCCAGGCTTTACCATCTCTGTGTTTCCACCACCTGGACCATTGCTCTCAGCTGAAGCTCTGAACGTTGTGGGATCGCTGGGGAGAAACTGTGTGCCACGTGAGGCCACGTGACAGCTCTCCTTGGTGGAAACACCCAGAGTAAGAGTGAGAGGTAGGCAAACTCCATCTGCAATATCTGTTCCCCAATTTCCCTTCTGAAATCACCCCTTCCCTGAACTCCCTGCCCACTCTGACTGTTCTCTCCCTCACCAAGTAAACCTGAAACCCTTTCACCCACGTAGCCTTGCTACTCACTAGGAAATAGCAAAATCAACTGAGTTCAGGTGTGAACAGACGCTGAAGCCCCCTCCCAGCTATCCTCTCTCTCGAAGCACATTTGCCTGTACCAGCCATCCTGGATGCATCAGAGGGAATTTACTCTCCGAGGCAAGGCCAGAGCCATGGCAGAGCCGGTGTATTCCTGGAGTCAGGTAGGTGCAACTTCTGGGCGTGGAGCCTGCAGGGAACCGGGCATTCTGGAAAAGGCCAATGGCGGGCCAGTGTCTGAATGTCCTGGGGGGGAAGCAGTGTGGCAGTGCCTGTGCTAAATGTCCATCACTTCCCCCTGAATTTAGGGTTGTGACATTTTGAGGCCAACCTTGTTTTCAGCTTAACCTCAGTCTGACTCCCTCTTTAAAAAGGCTGAGAGTTCTTGCCTTTGATACTCATCAAAGCCTTTCATATACTTTGGAACTAGAGAACAGTGGAATATTTTCATTGCTAATTAAATGTAAATCACTTTCTAACTCATATCGCCATTAAGGTCGCTCGTGTACAATTCCTAAGGTTATTTGGCATTAATGGCTTTCATGAATGGCCACCAAGGAATTTTCTCTTGAACAGTAGAGAAAATGATAGCTTTCTCGCCTGTTACAGTGTTAAAGGAGGCTACCTGCCTGTGTGACCCCTGTGTGACCCCTGACTGCCCTGAGCTGCTCAGTAGGCCTTGGCCTGGCCCTGAGCTCCTGAGTAGGGAGAGGCTCGTGAGGAGGGAGAAGCCTGCCAGGTGGGATTAGGGCATTCTTCACAGGACATGGTCTCCACGGAGCAGACTCAGTAGAGGGACAGCTGAACCCCCAGAGGTCAACTCTGGCATAAGAACCGCTGCTCAAGCTAGTCCTCTACTTCTTTGCCTAAACCTGATAAAACACACACAAAAAAAAAACACTTTAATCTCAGTTGCTCTCTGTCTGCCTTTTCTATTTGATATTGTAATGCTCCAGGTGGCTATTCCTGGATGGTGCCCACCCAGAGATTCATTTGCTCCTTTTTCTTTCTCTTTCACTACCAGAGTTTATGTTAGCAACTTTATTGAAGTATAATTTCCATACCATGAAACTCACCCATATCAAGTGTGCAATTCCTCTCATCAATTTACTGGGTTGTGCAACCATTACTGTAATCTAGTTTCAGGACATTTCATTACCCTAGTCAGATCCCCAATGAGTTCAGCCCCATTCCTACTCCCCACTCCAGGCAACCTCTTGTCTATGTTATGTCTTTATAGATTTGCCTTTTCTGGACATCTATATATATATAAAAGCCTAAGCAACAGTCCAAATGTCTGGTAGCTATGATGTGCAATGACCACCGGGGTGTAGATGCTCAACGCACAGACATGGAAACATGGAACAGACTGATGAATCTCAGAAGAAAGGGGGGAGGCGGGAAGAGATTAACCAAATATCGTATATGCATACTAGAGGCCCAGTGCACAAATTCACGCACCAGAGGGATCCCGTGGCCTGGCCTGCAGGGATTGGACCAAAACCAGCTCTCCAACATCCCCTGAGGGGTACTGGATTGTAAGGGGGTGCAGACGACACTGAGGAGGCCCACCAGGGCACAAATCCATTCACGGGGCCTCTAGTTTTCTATAAATTTCTATAAATGAAGTGTACAGTGTGTGGTTGCCTGTGCCTGACTTCTGTCACTTAGCATAATGTTTTGAGGTTTATCCATAGGTAATATGGTAGTTTGAGGTAGTAGGTCAGAGCTATTTTGGGGATGGTGGGATTCTGCTGTCCCCAACCCCAAATTCATTAAAGGTGCTAAGACCACTTGCTCTTCAAATGGTCCTCCTGATTCTCTCCATGGCCCCATAGCCAATTTCCATGTGTTTATGGGGTCTGACCCTGTTTCTTCTCTGCTCAACACCTCGACTGGCCTCACCTGCCCTGCCCACCTCCTTCTGTTTGTCCCACTAGGTTCAGGTCTTTATTCAAATGTTACTTCCTTAAAGAGGCCCTGTCTGACCTCCTTGACTAAAATAGCATCCTTGCCATTAACTAGTCACATGCCCTGCTCCATGTTTCCTCACAGTTTATTAATTCTTGAAATTATATTTTCTGTTGATTATCTTTGAAAATATTTTCTGGAGGTAGTTAACATTCTATTCAATATTTCTTTTTTTCTCTCTAATAAATGGCAATGAAAGGAAACATTCTTTTATTTTTGCATACTCCTTTTATACACATAAGGTTAGACTTTTTTCCCCATCCCCTTGCCCCTTTGGCCACTATTAGCTTGTTCTCTATAACTATATATCTGTTTCTAGTTTGTTTTGTTTTTGTAGATGCCACATCTAAGTGAAATCATACAGTATTTGTCTTTGTCTATCTTATTTCACTTAGCCTACACTTTCTAGGTCTATCTATGTTGTCACAAATGGCAAGATTTCACTGTTTCTTATTGCTGAATCATGTTTCGCTGTGTCTGTCAAACATATGTGACATCTTCTTTATCCATTCATCTCGTGATGGACATCTAGGCTGTTTCCATATTTTGGCTATTACCAGTAGTGCAGCAATGAACGTAGGGGTGCATGTGTCTTTTTAAATCAGTGTTTTTGTTTTCTTTGATTAATACACAGAAGTGGAATTGCTGAATTTTATGGCAGTTCTATTTTTAATTTTTTGAGGAATATTCATACTTTTTTCACAGTAGCTACACTAATTTATAATCCCAACAACAGTGTTGGAGGGTTCCCTTTTCTCCACATCCTCTCCAGCATGTGTGTGTTGCTTTATTGATGATAGCCATTCTGACAGATATGAGATAGTACCTTATGGTTTAAATTTGTATTTCCCTGATGATGAGTGATGTTGAGCATCTTTTAATATGTCTGTTGGCCATCTGTATATCCTCTTTGGAGAAATATCTATTCAGATTATCTGCCCAATTTTAAATTGGACTGTTTGTTTTTTGGGTGTTAAATTATATGAGTTCTTTATACATTTTGGATACTAACCACTTATTGGAAATACCATTTGCTAATAACTTCTCCCATTCAATAGATTATCTTTTTATTCTGTTGATAGTTTTCTTTGCCTTTGCAAAACATTTTTAGTATGATATAGTCACATTTGTTATTTTTTCTTTTGTTTCACTATCTGCAGAGACATATAACAAAGATTTTGCCAAGATCAATGTCAAAGAGTTTACTGCCTATGATTTATTCTAATTTTACGGTTTCAGGTCTTATATTTAAGTCTTTAATCCATTTTTAGTTTGTTTTCCTATATAATGTAAGAAGATGGTTTGGTTTCCATTTTTTTTTTCATGTATCTGTTCAGTTTTTGCAACACTTAATGGAGAGACTATCTTTAACCCATTGTATATTCTTGCCTCCTTTGTCATAGATTAATTGACTGTTTAAGTGTGGATTTGTTTTATGCCAGTACTGGCTAGGTATCAGTGGTGTTTTAATAGGGATTATGTTGAATCTGCATATTGCTTTAGGTCGTAAGGATATTTTTAACAATATTAATACTTCTAATTCACGAACAAGGTATATCCTTCCAGTTACTTGTATCTTCTTAAATTTTTTTCTTCATTGTCTTATAGTTTTCAGAGTACACCAGATCCTTCACCTCTTTGGTTAAATTTATTCCTAGATATTTTATTTTTTATTTTTATTTTTATTTTTCAAATATATTTTATTGATTTTTTTTTTTTACAGAGAGGAAAAAAGAGGGATAGAATTAGGAACATCGATAAGAGAGAAACATTAATCAGCTCCTTCTGTACACTCCCTACTGGGTATATCATTGCAACCAAGGTACATGCCCTTGACTGAAATCGAACCTGGGACCCTTGAGTCTGCAGGCTGACACTCTATCCACTGAGCCAAACCAGTTAGGGTGAGATATTTAATTTTTGATGCAATTAAAAATGTGTTTCTTTTCTTAATTTCTTCTTCTGACCATCAATTATTGGTGTATAGAAACACAACAGATTTCTGTATATTGATTCTGTATTCTGAGTTCATGTTTACTAGTTCTAATAGCTTTTTGGTGGGATCTTTACGATTTTTTAAAATATGTAGTAATATGTAATAATATATAGTATCATGTCATCTGCAAATAATGAGAGTTTCATTTTTTTCTTTCCAATTTCGATGCCTTTTATTTCTTTTCTTTGCTGTGGCTAGGACTTCCAATGTTGAATAGAAGTGATGTTAATGAGCATCCTTGTCTTGTTCCTGCTCTTAGAGGAAAAACATTCAGCCCCAGCGGGGCTTGATGGAGGACCTGGAACTGGGGCCTGCCATAAATATGACTTTTATTATCTTGAAGTATGCTCCCTTTATACCTACTTTGGTGAGAGCTTTTATCAAAAGAGGATGATGATTCTTGTCAAATGCTTTTTCCACATCTATTGAGATGAGTGTATAATTTTTATTCTTTTGTTGATGTGGTGTATCATGTTGATCTAAAGATATGGAATCATTATTGAATCCCTAGAATAAATCTCACTTGATCATGGTGTGTAATTCTTTTAATCTATTGTTGAATTCAGTTTGCTAAAATTTTGTTGAGGAATTTTGTATCTATGTTTATCAGAAATATTCACCTGTAATTTTTCTTCTCCTTCTCTACCTCCACCTCCACCTCCAGCTCCACCTCCTCCCCCTCCTCCAGCTCCTCCAGCTCCTCCACCTCCTCCACCTCCTCCACCTCCACCACCTCCCCTACCTCCTCCACCACCTTCACCTCCTCCACCTCCTCTACTTCCTCTACCTCCACCACCTTCTCCTCCTCCACCTCCACCTCCTCCACCTCCTCTACCTCCACCACCTCCTCCACCTCCACCCCCACCTCTACTTCCTCCACCTCCTCCACCTCCACCTCCTTCACCTCCTCCTCCTTCTCTACCTCCACCACCTTCTCCTCCTCCACCCCCTCCTCCTCCACCTTCACCTCCACCTCCACCACCTTCTCCTCCTCCTTCTCATTTAGTGTTTTTGTCTGGTTTTAGTTTCAAAGTAATGCTAGTCTCATAGAATGAATTTAGAAGTGTTCCCTCCTCTATTTTTTGGTATTTTGAGAAATTAGGTGTTAAATTTTCTCTGAATGTTTGGTAGAATTCACCTATAAGCTGTCTCATTTTGTTTGTTGAATTTTTAAAATTACTAATTTAATTTTATTACTAATAATCATTCCCTTCAGATTTATTGTCTTTTCCAGAAACAATCTTGGATATTGTGTTTCTAGATATTTATCCATTTCTTCTAACGCTGTCCAATTTGTTGCATATAATTGTAGCATTCTGTCATGATGCTTTGTATTTCTGTGAAGTTGGTTGTAACTTCTCTTTCACTTCTGATTTTTAGTTCTTTCTCCTTTTATTCTTAAAGAGTGACTACAGATTTAACAATTTTGTTTATCTTTTCTCAAAGAACAGCTCTTAATTTTACTGATCATTTTTGTTTGTTTTGGTCTCTATTTCATTTATTTTCATGCTGACCTTTATTTCCCTCCTTCTACTCACTTTGGGCATGGCTTGTTCCTTTAAGTGCCAACTTCGATTCTTTATTTGAAATTTTTCTTATTTCTTGAGGTGGGCCTGTATCACTATGATCTCTCTTATAACTACTTTGGTTTTGTTTCATAGATTTTGGAATATCGTGTTTCCCTTTTCATTTGTCTCAAGATATTTTTTTATTTCCTTTTTAATTCTTCAATAACCCATTCATTGTGCAGTAGCTTGTTCAGCCCTCACAAGTTTTGTGTTTTTTCCAGTTTTCTTCTTGTAGGTAATTTCTAATTTCATACCTTTGCGGTCAGAAAAGATGTTTGATATGATTTCAATCATTATATTTATTGCAACTTGTTTTGTGGCTTAACATGTAATCTATTCTAAAGAATATTCCATGTGTACTTGAAAAGAATGGTATTTTGCCATTTTGATGAAATATTCTGTAAATATCTATTAAATGACATTAGAATATATAGCTTTAAGGCTTGTATTTTCCATGTTGAGAATTTACCTGGATGATGAATTCATTAAAGTAAATGGGGTCAGAGGTGGGTAATGTGTCCTTATAATAATAAAAGGCTAATACAGTGGCACCTCGAGATATGAGTGCCCTAACATACGAGATTTTTGAGATACGAGCTGTCAAGCGAGTGATTTTTGCTTTGAAATACTAGCAACATTTGAGATAGGAGTAATCTCGCGGATCGGCCGGCTGCACACGACCCACCAGTTTACCGCGACTCAAGCGTTTCATAGTTTCCCACGCCTCAAGGTTATGGAACGAATTAAACTCGTATCTCGAAGTACCACTGTATGCAAATAGTTGACATACTGTGATGCATAGCAACTGATCAGCATGGACCTGAGACTGCATGGTGCCTGGCTGGAGTGGGGGACCTCAGGCTGCACCCCCACTCCAATGCTGGGCCGGGGGACCTGAGCCTGTGCCCTCAGCCCAGTGGGGCTTGACAGGGGTCCTGAGGCTGCACCCCCACTTGGTGGGTTTGATGGGGCACCTGAGGCTGCGCCACTCCCCACCCAGTGGGGTTTAATGGGTTGGGGCTGGCCAGGACTGGGTCTCGCCCAGTGAGGGTGGGGCCGGCTGGGTCTGGGTCTCCTGTGATTTTGAAGTGTACATGGATGGGTGGGGACTTGACTCTGGGTCCTGCGGCACCCCCCAGACCCTGACAGGAGAGAGATTTTCATATGCATTTTACTCCTCTAACACTTCTATTATAAAGAAAGGGAAAATAGCAATATTAAAATATTTCCTCTAATTAATTCCCTTTTAATGTACATGAATGTCATGCAGCGGGCCACTAGTTTGTGTATAACAGTCAATCTCTCCCTTCATGTCTGATAATATTTGCTTTATGCATTTAGATGTTCCTATCTTAGTTGTATAGATATTTACATGTGATATTGTCCTCTTATTAGGTCTCTCTATCATTATGTAATGCCCTCCTTTTTCTCTTGTCACAGTCTTTATTTTAAACTCTATTTTGTCTAATATAAGTATTGCTACCCCAGATTTCTTTTTATTTCCATTTGTATGAAATACTTTTTTCCATATCTTCACTTTTAGTCTCTGGGTTTCTTTAGGTCTGGAGTGTAATTATAGGCAGCATTATAGGTGGGTCTTGTTTTTCTAATGCATTCAGGCACCCTATGTCTTTTGAATGGAGCATTTACATTTAAAGTAATTATTATTATTAATTTTCTTTATTGATGAGGGCATTACATATGTGTCTATACCCCTCATTCCCCCCACACCTCTACTTATGCCCTCACTTCCCTGGTGTCTGTGTCTATTGGTTATCCTTATATGCATGCATACAAGACATTTGGTTGATATCTCCTCCTTACCCCCACCTTCCCCTACCTTCCTTCTGAGGTTTGATGGTCTGATCAATGCTTCTCTGTGTCTGGATCTGTTTTTGTTCATCAGTTTATGTTGTTCATGATATTCCACAAATGAGTGAGATCATGTGATATTTATCTTTCTCTGACTGGCTTATTTCGCTTACCATAAGCTCTCCAGTTCCATCCATGCTGTTGCAAATGGTAGGAGTTACTTCTTTCTGACAGCAGCATAGTATTCCATTGTATAGATTACCACAGTATTTTAATCCACTCATCTGCTGTTGGGCACTTAGGCTGTTTCCAAATCTTAGCTATGGTAAATTATTCTGCTATGAATATAATGGTGCATATATCCTTTCTAATTGGTGTTTCTAGTTTCTTGGGATATATTCCTAGAAGTGGGACCACTGGGTCAAATGGGAGTTCCATTTTTAGTTGTTGTTGTTGTTGTTGTTTTTTATGACACTCAATACTGTTCCCTACAGTGGCTGTACCAGTCTGCATTCCCACCAGCCAGGAAGGAGGGTTCCTTTTTCTCCACATCCTCACCAGCACTTGTCATTGGTTGATTTTTTGATGATAGCCATTCTGACAGGTATGAGATGGTACCTCATTGTGTTTTTTAAAAAAATATTTTTATTGATTTTTTTTTTTACAGAGAAGAAGTGGGAGAGAGAGAGAGTTAGAAACATCAATGAGAGAGAAACATCAATCAGCTGCCTCCTGCACACCCCCCTACCGGGTATGTGCCCACAATCAAGGTACATGCCCTCGACTAGAATCGAACCTGGGACTCTTGAGTCCACAGGCCAATGTTCTATCCACCGAGCCAAGCTGGTTAGGGCCTCATTGTGGTTTTGATAAGCTTTTTATTGTTCATAATCTCCAACATTCTGAGGGAACTCATACAACTTAAAAAAGGAAGATAAATAACCCATCAAAAAATGGGCAATGGATTCTTTTGAAAATAGATTCTTTTTGAAAGAGGAACTAAGGAAGGCCAAGAGACATATGAAAACATGCTCAAAGTCACTAAAGTAATTATTGATAGGTATGTACTTACTGCTGTCTGTTGTTTTCTGATTATTTTTTAGGA
Organism: Lasiurus cinereus; assembly: GCA_011751065.1. NCBI lineage: Eukaryota > Metazoa > Chordata > Mammalia > Chiroptera > Vespertilionidae > Lasiurus > Lasiurus cinereus. Next base: position 31,158,003 of record JAAGEH010000018.1, on the reverse strand, counting down.
CTTTGCTATTCTTTTCCTTTTATTCTCTTCCCATGGGATTTGGTTACTTTTTTTTTAATGGTAAGTTTGAATTATTTTCTCTTTCGTTTTGTGTGTATCTATGATAGGTTTTTGGTTTGTGGTTACCCTGAGATTCATATACAACTTATTGTGTAAATGGCAGTTTATTTTAAGTTGGCAGTCAATTAAGTTTAAATGCATTTTAAAGTACTGTATTTTTACTCCACCTTCTCCATGTTTTATGCTTTTGATGTCATAATTTACATCTTCTTCTGTATGTGTATATATCTTACTTTTATAGACTAAAGGCCCAGTGCATAGATTTGTGCACAGGTAGGGGTCCCTTGGCCTGGCCTGTGGGGATTGGGCCGAAACCAGCTCTCTGACATCCCTGAAAGGCCCAGGATTGTGAGAGGGTGGTTCTCAGGTGACGCACCCTGGAATCAGACTCCCTTCTTTCTGGTTCCAGGTACGTCACCTGAGAACCACAGCTGCCATGTCACTGCAGCTTGGCAGCTCCTGCATTGAGTGTCTGCCCCCCAGTGGTCAGTGCATGTCATAGCTACTGGTCGGACGGTAGAATGGTCAGCTGGTTGGCTGGTTCCTTAGGCTTTTATGTATAAATAGATATGGGGAATTTTATTACTTTTCCTTTTAACCTTCATTCTAGTGGTTGATCTACTACCTTTACTATATGCTTGCCTTTACCAGTGAAGATTTTTTTCTTTCACATATTTTCTTATTTCTAGTTCTGGCCTTTACTTTTCCACTTAAGTAAACTGACTTAGCATTTCTTATCATGGATGTTAGTGGTGATGAACTCTTTTGGTTTTTGCTTATCTGGGAAACTATTTTTCCTTCAGTTCTGAATGATAGCCTGGTGGGATAGAGTACTCTTGGTTGGAGCTTTTCTCCTTTTCATTACTTTGAATATATCAAGCCACTCTTCCTGGCCTGCACAATTCTGCTGAAAATTCACTGACAGTCTGGTAGGAGTTGTCTAGTGCAGTGGTCGCCAACATTTCGGACCTCACAGACTACAGTGGTCCACAGACCACCAGTTGGCAACTGCAGCTCCAAAGGTTTCTTGAACCAGTGGTCACCAACCTTTCAGACCTCATAGATCACCAGTTGGTGACCACTGGTCTAGTATTTATTTCTTGTTTCCTCTTGCTACATTTAAATTTTCTATTTTTAACTTTTGATGTTTTCATTATGATGTGTGTTAGTGTGGGTCTCTTTGGCTTTATCTTGTTTAGAAATCTTTGTGCTTCTTGGATTTACATGTCTGTTTCCTTTGCCAGGTTACAGGGAAGTTTTTAGTCATTATTTATGTAGGTTTTCTGTCTCTTTCTCTCCCTGTTCTCCTTCTGGGACCCCAATAATGTGAATGTTAGTATGTTTGAAGTTGTCTCAGCGGTCCCTTAAATTCTCATTAAAATTTCTTTTTTCTTTTTGCTGTTCTGATTGTGTGACTTCCACTACCTTGTTATCACATTGCTGATCTGTTCTTCTGCATCATCAAATCAGCTGTTGATTTCCTCTAGTGTATTTTTAAAAATTTCATTTATTGCATTTTTCAGTTCTGATTGGGTTTTTAAAAATATATTTTCTACCTCTTTGTTGAAGTTCTCACTGTGCTTATCCATTCTTCTCCTGGATTTGGTGAGCATCCTATGACCATTACTTTAAATGTTTTATGTGGTAGACTGCTTAACTATGTTTTATTTAATTGTTTCTGAGGTTTTGTCTTGTCCTTTTATTTGGTACTTTTTTTAAAAATACATATATTTATTGATTTTTTACAGAGAGGAAGGGAGAGGGATAGAGAGTTAGAAACATTGACGAGAGAGAGACGTCGATCAGCCGCCTCCTGCACGCCCCTTACTGGGGATGTGCCCGCAACCAGGATACATGCCCTTGACTGGAATTGAACCTGGGACCTTTTAGTCCACAGACCGATGCTCTGTCCACTGATCCAAACCCGTTTTGGCTTGTCCTTTTATTTGGAACATGTTTCTCTTTCTCCTTATTTTACCTAAGACCTGGTGTTTGTTTCTATGTACTGGGCAGATCAGCTACATCTCATAGTATTAAAGGAGTGGCCTATAGAAGGTGTCCTGTGGGGCAATTAGCACAATCCCCTCTGGTAACCAGGGCCAGGTGTTTTGGGAGTGTCTCCTGTGTGAACTGCATGCATCCACCTGTTGTGGTTGGGTCATGACAGTTGTGGGTGCTCTGTAGGATGGGGCTGGTCCCTGACCCAGCTATGAGGCCCAGCTCCACCTGCTGTGGGTGCAATGGTGAGTCTGGCTGTTCCCTGACTATGAGGCATATCTGCAGTGGCTAAAGCATGCTAGTGTGTGGCACAGAGCCCTGGTATGACTGGTTGAGGGGATTTATCTGCTACTGCTCCTGGAATATTAGTGTGCAGAGAAGGTCTCCAGTGTGGGTGGCTGTGAGCCTGGCCTTTACTGTTGTGTTGGTGTGCAGGGGCTGATACCTTAATCCTTTTTGGGGTTGCTTTAATGCCGCCTGCCAGGTGCTGGGGGTTGGGACACCACTTAGGAGGTTTGCTTGGAGCTGTGGGGAATGGAACATCAGTTTTGAGGCCTATTGGGTGCCTGGGGCAGGGTCCTGCTTTGGAGGTCTGTTGGTGCTGCTTGATGGGTGCCGATTTGAAGAGAAGTTGGATTGGGTGAGTTCTTAGGGGAACACCAGCTGGCGCAAATAGCAAGTTAATGGAAATTGTGAGACTTGGTGCCCACTAGGTGCCTACAAAGGACAGTAAACAAAGCAAAGAAAGAATAGTGCCCGCCATTGTCTGTGTCCCCTAAAAGAGCCCTAACAAATCCCTCTGGCACATATCCTAAAATCAATCAACATATTACCTTCATGTATGATATGGATGCCTTTCAAACTGTTGTCTGTGCTGTGATTCAGTGAGTGAATTTGTGCATGAGGCCTTTAAGCAAGGATTCTTGGTTTCCCACAGCCCCTCAGCCCCCCAAGATGTAAGCTTTGCTGGTTCTCAAAACCAGATATTATGGGGGCTCCTCTTTTTTGTGCAGGTGTCTTGGGCTGAGGAGTTGGATGTGGATCTCAGACATCCTGCTGTGTATGTGTGTGTGCATGTGCATGTGTGTGTGTGGTGGGGCTGCTGATGTGTTTGATATCCCTCCTGGTTACTGGACACTGTCCTGCTGCCCCTCATACCCTCTGAATGTGGCTCTTTGTTTATATTCTCCACTGGAGAGACTCTGTCCCATGAGCATTCAGGTCGTTCTCAGAGATAGTGGCTTTCTCCATATATAATTGTAGTTTTGGTATGTCATGAGAGGAGGTGAGCTCAGAGTCAGCTTTCTCCACCATATTGATCACCACCCTACCTGCCCACCTGACACTCCTCTTTGTTGAAGTTCTCACTTTGTTCATCCATTTGTTTCCCAAGCTTGTGAGTTTCCTTATGATTGTTACTTTGAACGCTTTATTAAGTAAATCACTTATTTCCATTTTAGTAAAGTGTTTTAATCTTTTTTTTTTCACTTAGAAAATAACCCTGTTTTTCCTTCTCCTTCTTTCTTCTTTTCTTTCTTTCTCTTTTTCTTTCTTTCTTTCTTTCTTTCTTTCTTTCTTTTCTTTCTCTTTCTTTCTTTCTTTCTTTCTTTCTTTCTTTCTTTCTTTCTTTCTTTCTTTCTTTCTTTCTTTCTCTTCCTCCTCCCCCTCCCCCTCCTCCTCTTTTTCTTCTTCTTCTCCTCCTCCTGCTTCTGCTTCAACAACTTCTCCTCCTCCTCCTCCTCCTCCTCTTCTTCTCCTCCTTCTTCTTCCCCTCCTCCTCCTCTTCCTCCTCCTCCTCCTTCTGACTCTGACTCTACGTTGGTCTCTATGCATTAGATAAAACAGCCACATCTCATAGTCGTGGAGGATTGCCTCCTATAGGAGATGAGCTTTACTGTTCAAACCCTCCTTATGTCTTGGTTGTTTCTCAAACCTCTGTGATTGCCCAAGCAGCCTCCTTTACTCATAGTGACTCCCAGTAGTTGAATGTATACTGGACTTGTCAGTGTTCCAAAGGGGAGGATTTCAGTCAGCACCTAGATGTAAGCTGATTGAAAACCAGACCCTTGGGCAGTATTTAAAAAAATATATATTTTATTGATTTTTTAACAGAGAGGAAGAGAGAGGGATAGAGAGATCAAAACATCGGTGAGAGAAACATTGATCAGCTGCCTCCTGTGCAACCCCACTGGGGATGTGCCTGCAACTGAGGTACATGCCCTTGATCGGAATTGAACCTGGAACTCTTTAGTCCGCAGGCCAATGCTCTGTCCACGGAGCCAAACTGACCAGGGCTGGGCAGCAGCTTTTAAAGTATGTGAGAAGTCAATGGGAGAAAAAATGGAACATATGTAATACTTTCAACAATAAAGAATTTTTACAAATGCATGTGAATATTCCTCTTTCAGGGGAAGACTGGGAGGTGGGCATGTCTGTCTTCTTTGTCTGCACGGAACCCTGGGGTTATAGCCAGTTAAGAACTGTTTGTTTGTTTGTTATTGTCCAGTTAACATAAGAACAGAAGCTCTGAACACAGGCCCTGCTAGCCACAGAGCCAGGCTCCCCAGGGGTCTGTCACAGCCACAAATACTGGGCACCGGACATGTACACAGATTCCTTTCTGGGAGATACTCACCTGCAACAAGGCAGAGTGTGAAGAGGCCTCCCACGGCCTCTGTGGGCGTTGGAGAGCATTTCAGCAGAGGCTGTTAAATCAGAAGCCTGCCCCTCGTGCCAAAGCGTTAAGATAAGCCAATAGGCGACTTTCGCAGAAAGACTGGAAGCTTTTCAGTTGGCTGCCTCTCTGCTGGTAGGTAGCCAGGTGAGTCTGTGAGCCCTTTAAGAACTGCTTCTGAGGTGAACCGAATGGGTGATGGTGGCCAAAATACACAAATATCCAGTTATAAGTGCAGCGTGGTGACTATAGTTAGTAATACTATATTGTGTATTTGAACGTTAAAAGAGACCTTTAAAAACGATTCATTTTCTATAGTCTTACAGTTTTTTATCTTTCAAATTACAAATGTGGTCACACTGAAAACACACACACACACACACACACACACAAAAAAAAAAAAAAACTGTTTCTTGGTTTGCTCTAGCCCATGGGTCTAATGGCTACAAGACCTGTTGGCTTTTAAAGCTCGAGGACTTGAGGGGTTGTCTCTCAGGTGCAGGTTTTTAAAGTTGGGGTGCCAGATGTAGGGCTCAGACCCTTTGTTTCTCAGGAAGCAGCCGGAGGTGTGCATTCTCTCCGACTGTGGGTGACTGTGGGGGTCGTGGTGCACGGGTCCCAGCCTCTCCCGTTCCGATGTGGTTTTCTCCTTTGCCCAGTGTAGGGTGCCGCTCATCTGGTTTTTGAGTTTCTTTCGGAGGACATCGTTCTGCTGTGGCTATGGATTCGGTGACCTTCGGAGGAGGTGAGTTCAGGACCCTCCTACGTCACCCTCTGGAACCAGAACCCTCTTATTTGTTAGTAGACTAATGGGCAAGAGTGGTCTTCAGGGTCCGGCTGCCAGGGTTGCTGCCCTGCCTGCCCACTTTCTGCCCTGGGAACTTGGCCCTTCGCCCAGTGAGGGTGAATAGGACATGGTTTAGGAGGTGGCTGGAGGATGGACACATGCATTCTGGTACACTCAGAGGGCTCCGAGCAGGGTGTCACCAGGACGCAGCCACATAACTTACCATTGTCTCCTCCCTCTGCAGTGCCAGCTTCAGGAAGGCAGAGTTCTTTCTCTCTGCACTATCATCCCCGAGCATATGAATGGATGTGGAATATATCAAAATGTTCCTTGTTCACTTGCCTCGGTCCTCACCCCATGGGCCTGACCAACCCCTTATAGTCTGACCTTTGCTTTTCTCCGGCCCCTCTTCCCCCGCTTATAGTTTTCCCACCTCTCCTTAACTCATCTTTGAGTCTTTGTAACCCTTCTGAGAATTGGTTATATATCTTCTACCTGGGGAACTCCCCTAGGCTGGTAAAATTGTCTGGTAAATATGGAGAAATGGATGAGGGCCTTAGTTGACATTTAAACTTTCAAGCTAGCAGCATTGTGCCTGTAATTACCAAATATAAGTGGGAGTATTAGGAAATGAGACTACTTGCAACATTTTGCAATATTCCACATGTCATAAATGTGACTTTATCTTACTGAGGTGCCAGCGCTCTGCAGCATGTCCAGCAAAGCCCTTGCTAAGGCAGTTAGACCACCTGTGTAACGTACGCAGCCTTTTTTCAAAACCCCATAGACCAACATAGGACAGAGCAGAGAGGCAGAGCCACAACACAGAGGAAGGTGGAATCGAACAGGGAAGATACCCTGAGATCCGGGAAGGAGCCCACCCTCAAGTCTTAATTCCAATGTTAAGGCTTTAAAAAACTACTTTCAGTTTTGGGGTCCAGTTGTCCAGGTAAAACCTAGAAATGAAAAGTAGCTTAGGAAAGAGAACTCACAATTGACAGACAACTATATGGTAGATACTTAGAAGTGGGTTATTTTGTCCATTCCTCATGATCACCAGTTACTAAATGACAGAGCTGGGGTTTGAACCTGGGCCTGACTGAGTTCTGGAGCTGAGACTTTGCACACTGTATTCCCACTTTCTGCTGTCAAGCAGGAGACCTCAGTGGGGAGGATGGCTGGGGTCTGTGCAAGCTTGAACATGCTCTGGACTCTTGGGGTGGTGAACACACAGTATAATATACAGAGGATGTATAATAGAATTGTACACCTGAAATCTATATAATTTTATTCAGTGTCATCTCAATAAATTTAATTAAAAGATGGGGGTAGGGGAGGGAGAAAATGCTCTGGACTAAGTGGTACAACTCAGTTGTCTGTACCACAAATGACCCAACTGGTTCAGAAAAAAGGCTGTCTTTGGTTTAACCGTGCGGATGCATTATTGTCCCTGCCACGCTGCTCAGCAGTTACATGGCACTTAGCTAGTCTTAGCATTTCTCTCGGGAGACTGTGATGTCAGCCTCTGCATGCACTGCTTTTTCTGTAAGACGGTGAGCCACCTCTAATAGCTTCATCACACACAAACAAGGGAGCTGGAATGGACTCACTTAACTTGTTTCTGGTTCTAACATCCTATGACTTCCTTGTTTAGGAATTTATCTGTGTGGAAAGGCAACACAGATTTTCTCCAGGGGATTATAGTGCATCCTATGCTCACTGACAGCTGCACCATCTACAGTGCTTATTTATACAAGTGATAATAGAAAGTATGATTTTAGAAGACAAACATCAAACCAGATGGCTACCTTCCAGCTGTGTTTGGTAGGTAGTGATCTGCTTGAGAGAAAAATGTGTTTGATTTTAGACCCCAATTTGAAAGGCACAGAGAACTCAAAGAAAAGCACAAATATGGATGATTTGGAAAATAGGATTTACTTGGAAAAGCACATTATGGGAATAATGAAGTAATCTTTTAAGCTTCTTTAAAAGTTTGATTTTGGAGAAACATTGATTTTGCCACTCCACTTATTTATGCATTCATTGGTTTATTTCTGTATGTGCCCTGACCATGGACTGAACCTTGGCTACCTGTCCAGGGCCTTAAGTTTTTTTTTAAGGTTAAGGTACTTCATACAAAATAGATAATAATTTTTGTGCTGTCTGATGAAGCAAGACAAAGCAGCAGTTTTTTCATAAGTCAGCAATTCCCAAACTGATGCCCAAAGGAATATTTCATGAGATAAAACAAATGACTGAAATTACTTTATAGATAGTAGTTTAAGGAATGATAGAGCCTCCTCTTAAGAACTCAGGGTGGCCGAAACTGGTCTGGCTCAGTGGATAGTGTGTCGGCCTGCAGACTGAATGGTCCCAGGTTTGGTTCCAGTCATGGGCATGGACCTTGGTTGCGGGCACATCCCCAGTAGTGGGTATACAGGAGGCAGCTGATCAATGTTTGTCTCTCATTGATGTTTCTAACTCTCTATCCCTTTCCCTTCCTCTCTATAAAAAATATATTAAAAAAAAAAAAAAAGTCAGGGTGGTGGTAGGGGATCCAGACCCATTTGTTGTTTTTTAAAAGTCCTCACCTGATGATATTCTTTTTTAAAAAAATATATTTATTTTTTAATCTTCATCCAAGGATTGATTTTTTTTTAGAGAGAAACTTCGATGTGAGAGAAACATGATTGGTTGCCTTCTGCACACGTCCCAACCAGGGCCTGGGTGGAGCCTGCAACTGAGGTAAGTGCCCTTGACTGGAATCGAACCCGGGACCTTTTCGGTCTGCAGGTCGACGCTCTACCAATTGAGCCAAACTGGCTAGGGCTGAGGAAATTCTTTCCATTAACTTTTAAAGGGAGTGAAAAGAAGGGAGAGAGGGGGAGACACACACAGCAATGTGAGGGAAACATGTGCCTCCCCTATGGGCCCTGACTGGGGGCCAGGTATCACGCCCAAGATCCTTTAGTGCATGGCCAACTGAGTAACACTGGCCAGGGCAAACCCCCCACTCCCCCTTTTTTAAAATATGACCTTTTCTATTTCCAGAAAGTGGTCTATGGGGGGTGGGGAGGGTGGGGAAACAGCTTGAGAAATGCTGAAATTTTTTAAAATAAGTTTGGAAAAATGTATTTGTTTGGATAGTTCACTTGTATGGTCTCTTAGTTTTATATCCTAGTTCTGTACTCTGATTTCCAGTGATACTTTGTAACCAAATTGATAGACAAACAGGTGCATAACCTTTACTTCCTGGTCCATTCATTTTACAGAGAAGGCATCCAAACCAAAGAGGCCCAGATTCTGAGCTAAGTAGTAAATTTGTAAGATGGCGAGCCACCTCTAATAGTTTCATCACACACAAACAAGGGAGCTGGAATGGACACACTCAGCTTGTTTCTGGGCTAACATCCTATGACTTCCTTGTGTAGGAATTAATCTGTGTGGAAAGGCAAACTGCCTATTCTCATTCAAAAGCGACAGGATCCGGAATGACTGCACATCTGGAGCTGCCCCCTCAACACAAAGGAACCAGAAACCACGCCTCCTGTTCTTAAATAACATTTATTGTTGCTGCAAAGAAGTCTTTCATGAGAGCAGGTCTCACATTTATGTAGAGATATACTGGTTATGATTATAGAAGCAAATTCCACGAGGTGTTATAGATGAAGGATGCCCAACTACGACTCTTAACTCAGCAATCTAATATTCACAATGTGTTGACTGCTATTTCCTGAATTTACCCAAACATGCCTGTTGTTTTGTTTTTGTTTTTGTTTTTAAACATGTGCCTGCACAGGGTGGAGGGGAGAAAACAAACACAAAAACGCCAAGGGCTTGCTAAAAAGAAGAAAGCTAAAAAAAAGATAAAATGATTCCCGCAGCAGTTCTGCGCAGCGGCAGTCTGTGAGTGCAGGAACCCTGTTCGCGTGGGGAAGCAGCACGCCCAGTAGTTTCTCGGGTTGAACGGTGGGAAAGCCCTTGAGGTCTTGTGTGGCTGTCAGGAGGGGGCGGGCAGTTCCGTCACGGAATCCAGTCGATGTTCAGGCACCGCGCTATAAATGCAAACATATCCGAGACTTCCTCTATCACTTTGGCTGTGGGCTTCCCGGCCCCGTGGCCCGCCTTCGTGTCCACGTGGATGAGCAGGGGGTTGCTCTGCTTCCGGCTGCGGCCCACGATGTACTGAAGGGTGGCAATGAACTTCAGGGAGTGAAGCGGGACCACCCGGTCGTCGTGGTCGGCGGTGAGGAGAAGCATGGACGGGTACTGGATTCCGTCTCCCTCCGGTAACTTCACGTTATGTAACGGAGAATACCTGAAAGGCAAAGGCACGCTCATGATGCTAAGTATCAAAAGCGGAGTTGTTTGTTGACTAGGCCAATCCAGGAGGGCTGCTGGGCAGGGTGACCTGTGTGGTTTACCAGCCTAACATCGTTAGCCGCAGGCCTGCGGCTACTACTCTACGGTGACGCTGCAGACGGCTTGCCCCGCTATTTCGGCCTTCCCTGGCCAGGGCCACTGGAGATTGGGAAGGGCTCTGTCGTTTATTTGGCTCCTACTCTGGAGGACTGAGTCAGAAACTAAACTCACAGGGCTGGTGAAATAATCACACCTGTGTGCACACTGATCGTCAGGAATGGAGTATTTTCAGGTTCTTACTGAGTGGACTGATTGTTTTTATTTAAACCCCTCCCAAGGATATGTTTTTCTTGATTTTTAGAGAGAGAGAAATATTGTCCAGTTGCCTCCTGTTTGCGTGCCGACTGGAAATTGCTGACCCTGCAACCTTTGGTGTACTGGACGATGCTTCCCTCACTGAGACACCCAGCCAAGGCCTGACTGCCTTTTTAAATCACTGACTGTGGATGTCATAGGCCGCAAGCCTTTCTTTCGTTGAAGAACTTGAAATCCGCTTTCTGCCCTTTAATGTCTATAAAACCTTTATTACAGGCTCAGCTCGGCAGTCTTGGGAGCATCACGAGGCCTACTTTCCTGCCGGTGCCCCTGGGCCGGGCTGCTGGCTCCAGCAGAGAAACTGCCTTCGGCCAATGGTGAGAACATCCATGGAAGAACAGAGAAGGCACCTTCTGAAGTATAAGGTAAGTTGCCAGTCATGGTAACAAAAAAAGTTTTAGAAGGAAAGCACAGCTAGGTTACACAGTGATAGATAATAGTTAAGTGAGGGAAATCTCCAGATAGCATTTCTTTATATTTTATTCAATATGGGTATCATGTTTTTCAAAGGGTTCAGCATTAATGAATATAATCAACTAGAGGCCCGGTGCATGAAATTTGTGCATGGGGTGGGGAGCAGGTGTTCCTCAGCCCAGCCTGCACCCTCTCCAACCTGGGACCCCTTGAGGGATGTCCAACTGCCTGTTTAGGCCAGTTGGACATCCCTCTCACAATCCAGGACTGCTGGCTCCCAACTGTTTGCCTGTCTGCCCCTAACTGCTTCTGCCTGCCAGCCTGATCACCCCCTAACCAGTCCCCTGCCGCCCTGTTTGCCCCTAACTGTCCTCCCCTGCAGGCCTGGTCCACATGGGGGCAGCCATCTTGTGTGTTGGAGTGATGGTCAATCTGCATATTACGCTTTTATTAGATAGGATTACTCTAGTAGTGTTTCATTGCTCCCAGTAGGTGTGATGGGGGCAATGGATTGTTTCCTGATCTCATTTCAGTGTTTCTGGATTAGCCTCAGACCTCCAGATAATAGTTCTATGGGGAAACTCTGCCTATAATTATTACAACCCCTCCCCACCTTCAAGATTCACATGCCACATTCATATGTTAAAGATGCTAAGAAGTTCTGTAGGAAAAAAAAACCTGTTAGGCTTTATTTATCCAGCTCTCTTTTGGGGGCCCCATGGTGCTTCATGGGACACATGCCAGGTCTGGGGTGCAGGGCTTGAACAGGTCCTTATAGGGTTCTTTCTGCTCTAGTGTGTGGGGCTGAGCTCTCTGCTCAATGGGAGCAGCTGATAAAGAGGTCAATGCAGGCCTATGAGCACTAGGGTGGGAAATTCAAATCCAGAGAGAATACTAGCATATAGGTGTGGGAAAAAATAGGTTTATAGCCATAATACAAAAATTAATAAGTAATAATATAAGAGTAAAACTGTTTTGTACTACAACCCAAAAGTAGGTTAATAGTTGTAGTGCAAAACAGCTTATCTTGGAGGGGAGGGGGGAGGTGCACATTTAGAGTCTGCCTTTCACATCTCTGTAGTTTGTTCTTGTTAAAGACAAGATCAAAATAAGGAAGACAGGTATTCCCATCACTTCCCTTACTTTTGCAGTAAATTATATGCAAATATGAGACAGGGAGGAAAGTAAGGAGTTAAACACTATAAGTCTTAACAGTCAGTCAAAAGGATATCAAATCGCCAGCAACATAATATGTGAAGTAAGAATGAATTAAAACCTTACTTGATAAGCCATTTAAAGTGGTGTTCACTGTCTGAGCACCCATAATCGGTGGTCCAGGCATGACCGATGGTGTATTTATGGAATTTCAGCATGTCCATTACTCCAACTTGAGCGATAACACAACCAAAGAGGTCAGGCCGCTGATTTGCACATGCAGCTAAAAACCGAGACAGAAAGAAAAGGGAGGCAATCTGTTATTAAACAGCTAAATAAACCAGAGCAAAAGAACACATAGGTGCATTCAGAACCTTGGTTGCCTTTTTTCTTAGAGCACAGAAAGAAAGCATCACCTGCCTAGTGGCCCACAAGCTTTCCCTTTCCTTCCAGTATATCCAGGGTGGGACAGTCTCATCAGTAATAGAGATTTATTCACCAAGGTGAAATTCAAGAGGAGAGAGTTATTTGAAAAACCTGTGTCTTCTCCTCCCTACTCGCTTTCACAGGGGAGATATCTCAAAACAAGCCTGTAATATTGCAATCCCATATAATAAAAGCCTAATATCCTAATGTCTGACCTTTAATTCAACCAATTGCTATGATGCACACTGACTACCAGGGGGGCAGATGCTCTGGCCGATAGGTTAGCTTGCTGCTAGGGTCCAGCTGATGGGGACTGAGCGAGACAGGCAGATATGCCCTAGAGACCTCCTGTGGTCCCTGTCCTGCCTTGCTTGTGCACCTGTGAGGTCTGTTGGCCTGCGCCCTCTCACAGTCCAGGACCCCTCGGGGGATATCTGCCAGCCAGGCTGAGGGACCCCACCAGTGCACAAATCTGTGCACCAGGCCTCTAGTATAACAATATACATTTTAGTCCTTGTTCCTGGCATAGAGCTAGGAGTGTCTTTTGTCATTCAAATCCAGCCGTTTCAATGGTGCCTGAATTTATGCTAATGGATGACTCTTGGTGGGCTCTAGATGGCTTCCGGATGGGGACCAGCTGCCAGAGAAATCAATCATGTGCTTGGAAGACCGGAACTGTCCATCTCTCCCTCAAAACTTCTGGCTTCTGAGGAGGGAGAGGGGCTAGAGCTTGATTCTATCACTGATGGCTAATCATCTAATCACTTGTGCCTATTTACTAGAACCTCCATAAAACCCCTGAAGCAACAGAGTTCAGACAGCTTCCAGGTCGGTGAACATAGGAGCTGGAAGGGTGGCGTGCCCAGAGAGGGCATGGAAATGCCACACCCACACCTCCTCATACCTTACTCCAATGGGCTCTTCCACCTGACCGTTCCTGGGTCCCATCCTTTAGAACGAACTGGTAAATGTAAGAAAAGAGTTTGAACCTGAGGAGGGGGTCCTGGGAGGCACAAGACTGGTGACTGGCATCTTGGGAGCAGTCTTGTGGGTCTGAGCCCTTACTTTGTGGGGTGCATGCTAACTCTAAGTAGTGTCAGAATGGAAGTGAATTGGAGGATACCTGGTTGTTGCGGAAAAGTGTTGTGAGTGAAACAGTCTGTACAGTCCAAGGCAGAATATGGCCTAAAACCCAGCTCAGGGCTCTGTCCTTTTTAAAATCCTCTTCTTTGTATTTACTGAACATGTGCCATGTGCCTGGCACTAGGCCTAGGAATAGGTGGGAAAGATAAAAACAAAAAACAAACAACAAAAAAAGGGGAAGCAACGAGAGTGTTCAAAAAATTCAGGTGGAGTGTAGAGGTACCTAAGCAGGTGTAAGGTCGTTAGGGAGGAAGTCACATCACAGCTGACAAAAACAGCATTTCCACCCCAATTTCTGATTTCAGGGCTTATTCCTAATACTGAATCCTTTAAATAAGCACTCAGCATCCAAATGGGGGACTCCATCTCTGCAGCGTCCTTAAGGGATCAGGTGTGTCAACAGACATAAACTAATGCCTGAATATAAAGGAGTTACTGGATGAACCAACAAATTACAAAACAATTCTCCCACGATTGGAAGCAGATGGTATTTTCAATAGCTTCTCCTATTAAATCTTAAATTTGCCCTTATTTCTTCTCTCTTTTACACCTGACCTGTAATCCATAAACAAATTTAGTTGTCTCCAATTCAACATATACCCAGAACCTGACCACTTCTCAGGACTTCTATCACACCCTCGCTGGTTTGGCTTAGTGGACAGAGTGCTGGCCTGTGGACTGAAGGACTTCCATCACTACACCCCAGGGCCAACCCACACTGATCCCTCCTGGACAGAAGTCTCCTACCTGGTCTGCTTTTTTGCCCTGGACTCTCCTTCCATCTGCACTAACATTGTAATAGGATCAATGCATGATCCTATGAAAAAAATAAGTCAAATTATGACACTTCTCTCAAAACTCCCCTCAAGGCTTATTTCATAGTAAACCAGGTTCTCTAGCCTGGCACTGAGGTCTTGCCACCACTTACTTCCCCTCTGCTCCCTGTGCCCAGCCACAGACGTGGGTCTCCTCCCGGCTGCTAGGCCCCTCCCAGCCCGTGCTGGGCTCAGGGCCTCAGATGAGAATGAAAGCTCTGGGAAGGCAGAGGAGTTGTCTGTGTTGTTCCTAAGATTGTTATCAATACACTTTCTAAATTTAAAGTGGAACATCATTTTGGACAGAAGAGATTTTAACTCCAAAGGAAAAAATTTTTGTTTTTTTTCAAGACTATATTCTATTGAGGTAATGAGTTAAAGAGTCAGGACAGGAACTCAGCTGCTGACATGACTCGGTACATTCACAAGACAAGGAAACTGAGTTGCATGAGCCGCTACTTGCTGCCCTCCTCCACAACTGTGGATGGAAAACCCCCAAAATTGTCATGCGTGTTTTAAGTTGAGCTTATAGATGCTATTCTACATTTGTGCAATGGCCCTTCACGTGCTAATGACACTGGATGTAAGACCCAGCCAGAAAAGTTCAGGTCCACTACAGATTTTCATTACAATGTTCAGCGCTACTGAGAGAGAAAATGCAAACTCAAAGTTCATTAACTCCCAAAACTTAGGCACTTAGAGGCAGTGCCACAAAACGATTAAAAGAGCAGAATCTAAAACCACAGGGCCAGTCCCAGTCTCACTACTCCCAACAGTACCATGCTGGGCAAGCTACTCAACCTCTCGGTGCCCTGGTGTGTCCTACATAAGATGGGGCGTTGCCAGTCCCCATCTCCCAGGCTGTGTGTACATCAAGGTCTCAGACTGGGCCTGGCACACGAGCTACTCAATACTTTGGGAACAACTTCTGTGACTATTTCATTACCCTTATGCTGTAGATACATCTTCATACATACCTCATTTCCCTCACGACTTTTCTCTCTGTACCCACAGCATTTAGTACCACCAGGTGTAGTTATTCAACAAATGTTTAGTGATAAGCACATCTTACAAGTCCTGACTCACACAATCAGAGGGGTTATCAGGCTCAGGACTGTTGTGCCTGGACTCTAGAAACCTGTGGCTCCAGTGTGTGGGGAGAGGGAACCAACCCGGCTGGAGAGAGAATTGCAGTCTAGCCCAGAAGAGCTCAGAGCAGGGAGGCCAGTTTTTCTAGGCTGTCCTAAGTCAAGTTTAGGGAATGTAGGATCAGCTGGGTCTTTAGGCCCAAATACAAATGGGTTTTGTTTTCTTTGTACCACTGCTGCCATCCATGAGCCAAAGTAAATCAAGAACTGTCAACAGTGCACATGAAAATCCCAAGAGTGGTAACTAGGAAGTATTAGTACAATGAAGAAAATTTAATGCTTACCCACTAGGAGGCCTCCATTTGAACCGCCATTAATTGTCAGCCTCTTGGGAGACGTGTAACCTTCCTTTATAAGGTACTCAGCAGCACACTGAAAGTCATCGAAGCAGTTTTGTTTGTTGCCCAAGATACCACCTACAATGAGCCAAAGTGCAAGGTAGTTAATTAATAGCACAAAACATTAGAAAACATGTCAGGTTAACCTAAGGGAATTCAAATGATGACAGGGCATAGTTTCAACTACTGCTCAATTTAAGCATAATGGGCTAGCACTGCATTTAAAAAAATGCCTCAACCAAAAATCCATCATCAATTCCACAATTGCTAATTCATCTGGTGGGATTTATATTTTCTCTAAGAAATTCTAGAATTTAAAAGGCGTGCGCCCCAAAGGGAAGAGATGATCTGTTACATTAGTGAACCACGAGAACAAAAGAACCTATACTTTGGAAAAGCGGAACTTAAAATGAACAAGATCAGAGCCGGGTTCAGTCCTCTCTGAGCTCCACCTAGCACACCCAATGGGCCTGCGTGCTTTGCAGGAGTTTGAAATGGGTGAGAACCAGGTTCTCCAATTTAGTTGTAAATAAGAATTGGGTAGGGAGGTTTCTCAAGTCTTGAATGAAGAAGGCCCCAAACATCTTCCCAGGGAGGCTGGGCTTTCTCATCTAGAAGTCATTCTAATGTATAACACCACACAAAACAATTCTTTAAAGAGAGAACATGTGTATGGTCTTGGAACATCTAAAAATAAAAGCAAAATGGCCAAGGCATGCCCCCAGAGGGACAGATGTCTAAAATAACTGCTTCTGAAGTAAGAAAGGCAGACATCTAATTAGATATCTGAGATTAACCACGTCTGCAGAAATTCAACTAAAGATGAAGCAGTGTTACTGAAGAAACTTTTTCATAACAAATGTTATTAAGATTTTAATAGGAAATTATCAGTGAATTAGAACAGCTAGGATGACTCAGTTTCCAGGAATATCATTTTGGGTATAGAACTATAGTTTTAAAAGAGCATTACATTAACAGAAGGGAATTTAGCTGTATCACTATGTTCTGGTCTAACTGGGAAAAGGCCTGTTTCTGGTCCTTTCACTGCCTAAATTTGGAGAAAGCTTATGAATCAGTCTAAACATGGTCTACTTTTAGCCTCAGTCAAGCTCCCCAAGGCTTCTGGGTAATAAATTTGTTCTAATTAATAGGGAGATGAGACAGAAAGTGCTGACCAGGACCAAGGGCCCTCGGCCCTATCAGAGCAGGGTGGGTACCAGATGGCAAGAGGGGTCTTATAGAGATGAGTATGGGCTCTTTGAGGACACCACAGGAGTCTGTTCAGGTGTGTGTATTTTTGGGTACACCACAAACCTTTAAACTAGGAAATCAGGCAAGACTAGGGGTCCAGAGGTAGCATGTGGATTTGGAATGTTAAATAAACATATGGTATAGGGAGATTTTCTTCTTGAAGATGCCCACATTGAGAACAGGAAAGCTCTAGTTTAGGTTCTTCTTTTTAAAAAAAGTGACTCGCTTTAAAGTCTGTCTGAGAGAGCCAAATAATGAAGAGTAAAAGCCAGGCCAACAGGAGACAAAACAAATGCCAAAAGTGCCCCCGCCCCAGACTTACTCTGATAGTGATAAGATAAAAATCTAGCTGCACTGCTAACAAAGCAAATAGTTTTGATTATTGTCTAGAGCAGTGGTCACCAACCGGTGGCCCGAAGACCACTGGTGGTCCGAGAGGTCTCAAAGGTTGGTGACCACTGGTCTAGAATGAGTGTTTCTAAAAAATAGGTCAACAGAATACGAAAGAAAATGTGTGAAGGTAAAGTTGTGGGGGAGGTAGAGGAAGGTATATGGGGATATGTGGTGATGGAAGGAGACTTGACTTGGAATGGTGAACACAATACAACATAGAGATAATGTATTGTGAAAAAGTAACCCTGTAACCTATATAATTTTATTAACCAATTAAAAGAGGTAAAAACCCCCCCACAACATCACGAAGCTATTTTTAAAGGGGGAGTGGTACCTGCAATGTGTTTGAAAATAGCCTTCGTTTTCATTTGTTTAGTGAAATGCTCTTTCTGATCCTGACCTCTCAGCTCATTCAAACACAGCTCTGACTCTGCCATTTTTGCATTTCTGTGGAGAAAAGACCTCACCTTTATGCCACGTCTCTCCGTATTCGCCGCCTCCTCGGATGTTGGCCACTGCGAGGACGCCACCCATGTGTCTCACAAAGATAAGCCTGGACACACTGAGAAACAATAAAAATAGTTAAACTTCCATTAACTGCCCAGTAAGGACCACATTATTTCCCTCCATTTCAACAACAAAAAAAGAAAATGTATCCCCCCAAACACTCCACATGTAATGTCCTCTAAATCGGAGCCCAATATTTTAATATTACCTGATTAAAGTAAAACATATAACTTCTGGCTGTTTAGCTGCACAGCTCATACATGCTCCTGAACATTCAGAAGATCGCATTGTACTACATTGGTAAATATTTCACCATACAAGCTGGGAATACAAAATTCATAATCCAAACAGAGAAAAACAGAGGCCCTCATTTCATAATGAACATCTTTTAACATCTATCTTGGCACACAAGACACTGCCAGCCAGGTGACACAGGCCTGGTGTGGATGGCGCCGGGGTTGTAGGAACACCAATAACGGTCTCCGCTTTACAACCTTTATTTTTTTCCAGTCTCTCTTTCCACATTGTTCAAACTGGAAAAAAGAAAGCTTTTTCTGAAGCATGGATTTTAAATAGTTTTACAGAAGCTCTGATGTTAAACTAGACAATGTACATTAAGAGAGGTACTGGTGGTGGAGGTGAAAGACACTGACCAGAACGTAAGAATGGAGAGCTCACGGCAGGAGAATGTTTTCTAGAAATAAACGGAAGAAACTATAGCACCAAGTTTCTAGGGAAAAGAATTAAGTCCTTTGGAAAATTTGGATTTCATGTTTTTCTCCTTTTTCCATTCTGGTCCTAAAAATGCTGAGTGACATTTATTTTTCTAGCTGCAGTTAGTTAAAATTAAATTTTAACTATTTGAGAACTATCTCTGAGAAGTTTATCCTTCTTCCTTTCAGTAACTGGGGAAACCATGGGCTTCTGCAACCTGCAGCTAATTTCCTGAGTCTCGGGGATGAAGAGGAAAGGATAGCTAGGGAAAGTGATGACAGCATGCCATCACGCTTGACCAGTGGTTAGCAAACTCATTATTCAACAGAGCCAAAATATCAACAGTGCAACGATTGAAATTTCTTTTGAGAGCCAAATTTTTTAAACTTAAACTTCTTCTAACGCCACTTCAAAATAGATTTACCCAGGCCGTGGTATTTTATGGAAGAGCCACACTCAAGGGGCCAAAGAGCCGCATGTGGCTCTTGAACTGCAGTTTGCCTACCACCGTGCTAGACTGTCCAAATGGACCTTCAATTGCTTGGTCTTTTTTTCGATATTGTTCATGCACCTCTGATAGTCTCCACTGAAACCATCAACACCTACACTGGGTTCTATGGCTAGGGCTTCTCTTTATTCATCTCCTAATTCCCAACACAGCAGGCTTCATACATACTTGTTGCACAAATGATCAAAGACATGATGTTAACTTCAGATCTGCTCAGGGACCAGTGTTGTCTGGATCCTTGCCACCCCGTGGAGACCAAGGGTATATAGGGCTCAAGGTATAAGCTTCTGACTCGTCCATTAGATGAAGCACATATCCACTGGCCCTATACCCATGTCTCAACTACAACTGGAAACTGAAGCTTACATTTCATCACTCTGGGTGAGAAGAGTGGCAAAACAATGACATACTATACATTTTGTTGTAAGGATGAACAGCTATTGCTTTGCATCCTTAGACCAATAGGGACAGGGAATAAGTATGGCTTCTGGTTTTACCACAGACATGGATACTAAGAAATAGCAAATCTCATTTCTGGGAGGCTCTGATAAGAGATGGGAAGCCCATCTGTGGGCTCAGGCCTTGCCTTGCATAGAACTTGGTATAAAGAAAGCAACCTAGAATGCAGAATGGTGAGGTCACTGCGCAGTGAATGAAGAGCAGCTCATACGAGAGTGCCTCTCAAGTCTTCTGAAAATACTGTTCTACACAATGATTTCACACCTTTTCAGCTCCTCACAACAAAATCAAACTCTTCAGCCAGATGTTCAAGACAGTCCACAATTTGGCTATAAACAGCTTCATTAAATCCTAAATAATTAGCAGAATGCTACTGATATCAAGTAATTGAAATAAAGTAACATTTAAATTTAGGAATTTACTCTGAATTTCTGAATTCATGTCCTAATAGTCCCCCATTTCTTTCCAAATAAGGAAGATGAATCTGAGAATCAGATTTCATGGCGGCACTATTTAGAAGTTGGCTTAAAACTGATCTTGCTGGTAGGAGTCGCCTTGCTTTTATTAAAAACTATAAAGTCCCAGTGCATAGGTGGGGGGAAGGGGGGTGTCTCTCGGTGTGACCTGCGGGGATTGGACCGAAACGGGCAGTTCAACGCTGCCTGCTGCTCCCATTCATCCTGGCCCCGCTGTGCCTGCAGTGGGCTTGTGCCGTCCGTCCTGATGGGGAGATTACCAGCTGTGAGACCTGTGTTTGGTATCCATCCCAAGGAGGGTAGGGGATGGGGGGGCCAAGACATGATCGGCCCTTTGGGCGGGCAGTGAAATGACTTTGCTGGCTCAGGATCCGTCCCACTGACGTTTGCGCCAGTTGTTGGGAGCAATATGATGGCTGCTTTTATGTTGTTTCTTCCTTGCAGAGCATCTAGGGAGGGGAAGTGGCCAGGGTGCCCAAAGCCAACTTCCAGGAGACTGGCGATGCTGTCAGGATCGTGCTGGCAGCACTAATCCATTGATGCCTGGCCTGTTCTTTGGAGATTGGACCTACAGGACTACTGAGGGAGTGAGTGGCTGCTGCCGAGCTGGTGGGCTGCTGGGATGGGTCCGTCAGCTGAGCGGCACTCCCACTGTGGGAGCGCACTGACCACCAGGGGACAGCTCCTGCATTGAGCGTCTGCCCCCTGGGAGTCAGTGCATGTCACAGTGACTAGTGGTTCATTCATTCTGGTCTTTTGGTAGTTTAGGCTTTTATATACATAGATGCTCATAGCAAATTCCATTTTATACTGTGAATGGGGTAGTAAAATCAGGTTTGCAAAAGAACTGGCAGGAGACATTTATATAAACAATAGAAAATGCTTAAATTTAGATTCCCTCCCCACCCACTGAATATAATTACTGGGACATAATTACAGAAACTGTGTAGGATAGTTTAAAGTGGATGGAATAATAGAGTACACAAAAAATATATTTATGGCTGAATATTAAGAGTCTATTTTAAGACTTGTGCTGCTGAAAAAATATCATCAGAAGCTGCAAAAATCATTCCTCATGAAGAGAATACTGAGAGCACATGCCAAACACGAAGGTAGGCGCTTCCTTTGTTCAAAACTCAATGGATACTACTAACCTTCCATCATCTGGCAGCTATAGCTTCAGCATTTAGTTCCCAAACAACCTGTTCCACTAAAGACACAAGATCAGCTTGTAATGATGCTGGAATTCCTGACCCAAAATGCATGTAGTTAATGTAATCCTCTCCATGAAAAAGACAAGCCAAGAAATATACGGTTAACTATATGAGAAAAAAAGCACGTTTTAAGAGACGAGGCTCTGGTTTCCTTCCACTGGATGGAGGGGATCATGGTCCAGGCTTACCTGTAGTTGGGTGTGATCGAGATGTTGAAGCCACCGTAGCCATATAAGAAGGCAGGATGGGAGCCGTCCAATTTTATGCCTTTTTTATGCACGATGAACATTGGAATCTTGGTACCATCCTTGCTAGGGTAGAAAATCTAGAACACAAGAGCAGAATGGTTAGAGTTAGTCATCACCTGCATCCTTTCCCCTGGGAAGCAGACATACAGGCAGTAGTTCTCTCTCTTCCAGATGTGGAGCAGCACAGTGGCAATCAGCAGGGTTGCTGAAGGTGGAGCACCTTTTGGCTTGTGTGGCAGTGGAGAGCACAGGTGTCTGAAAGGAGACTTGAATCTGAATTCTTATTTCACAGCTCTCTAGCTGGGGGACCTTGGACATACTGTTCATCCTCTCTCAGCCTCAATTCTTCATCCCTAAAATGTGGCCTTCACAAGGTGCACAGAAAACACATTTGTTTTCCATTCCCAGCACTGGAAGAAGTCAGCTTTGGCCATCCTGCCAAACAATTCAGTTTAGGGAAGATTTATTTTCTAGAAAACAAATTTCACATTCAACCGCCTTTCTAAATATTAAGATAACTGGACCGGCCTCATTTTTCTATGTACAACAGCTAAATTAATGTTAGCAACCACAAAACATATATTAGCTTAGAAAGTAGATGGAGAAACACAGAAATCCTATTACTTCAGGTCAAACAAAGACATTTTTCTCCAGTATTTTTAATTAAGGCTCATAAAACCTTCCTGAATCTAAGCAACCTCAGGCAAGTTAAGTCAACGTTCCTATATTCTTTACTTTTTTGATAAGAAGAGTAAAAGGATAAGAGAATATTAAATGCTATGTAAACGATAAGCCACAGGGTAGCGATAAGCCATCAAAAGATTATAATGACCCCTTTTGGACAGAAAATCTAATAGATAGCTTTCTCTTTGGGTAAACATGGTTTCTTTACCCCAAAGGACATCTAGAACGTGCCCAGCTTATAAATGTCTTGCTGACCTCACAGTTCGAGGACAGAAGCATTTACACTTAGTGTTACTTGCAGCCATATTTTATCCAAAGCCCTTTAGGTAGCGGTCCCATTGTAGAGAAATGCTGCAAAATGCTTGGAAATAAAGGGGGTGGTGTGTGTGTGGGGGGGGGTGGAGGGGGAATGCAGATTTGGAAAAAAGCATCACAGGCCACAATATGTGCCTACAAGTCTGGCAGGTTTTTGAAACCTGCCAATAGTAATATAAGAAGCATTTGTTTCTGACTTGGATAAAAATACTAAGAAATAAATAAATTTGACAGTTTAGGAATTATGAAGAATACTCAACACAGTTAAAAATTATCAGAGGAGCACAGCTGTATTTAAAGTTAATGTAGTGGCAATTAGCAGCCTCTGATAACGTGTAACTCTGTGGGTGGTACAAGTAAATGTGGAGTAAGAGGAACCCATTTCAAGTGATTCGCAGGGGCTGATGAGCTAAAATTGAGGGCCTTCAGCTCACACCCGGGGAGAATTTGAAGCACTCCAACCACAGTATCACGACTTTCTCCAGTGACTTTAATCAACGAAACTGATGACCTGTCTAGCATGCTGACCTTCCACAGGCTTAAATCCCTCAATGTCAAGACCTTTACTTCCATCCCACTCATTATTTGCTCAGTCCATTATTTGCCAGGGACTGCACGAAACACTGGAGACAAAGATGAATGTAAAGTCTACAGAAACAAACTCACACTACAAACACCCATCATCTTAGCTTTACCTTTGCCCTTAGGACTTCAAACTCTTCTGCAAGGAACTCTGACAACCCCCCCCACCCCCAAGACTCCAACTTGTTCTCTCACCACCTCCTTCCCTTTCTTACTTCTGGGGCATCTGCCTTTTTTTTTTTTTTTTAACTCTTACTATGACATTCAGCTCCTTAAATCTATCTGGTTGTCAGCTCCCCTTGGGCTTCCTTGGGAAGCAGGGGACCCTTGGCCAGCCCTCTAAGTGTTACGAATGCCAGAAACCCTGTAATTCTAACCTAACCCACTGGGCTCCTTCCACTTTGGGCTGCTGGGCACTCAGGAAATGCTAACTGACTTCACTGAAAACTGATGGGCTTTGAACTTTTATCTCCCTTGTCCCACAAATGAATTCCTTAGTTTTGCTTCCTATGTCACCCCTAACTGCCCTCCCCTGCAGGCTTGATCGCCCCAACTGCCTTTCCCTGCTGGCCATCTTGTGTCCATATGGGGGCAGGATCTTAGATTACATCGGGCAGCCATCTTCTGTGCTGGAGTGATGGTCAATTTGCATATTACTCTTTTATTAGGTAGGATAGAGGCCTGGTACATGGGTGGGGGCCAGTTGGTTTGCCTTGAAAGGTGTCGCGCATCAGGGTGGGGGTTCCCTTAGGGTGTGGGGCGGCCTGGGTGAGGGGCCTGTGGTGGTTTGCAGGCTGGCCATGCCCTGAGATGACCCAAGTGGAGGCCCTGGTATCTGGGATTTATTTATCTTCTACAATTGAAATTTTGTAGCCTGGAGCGGAGCCAAGCAGCCATTTCTGTTGGGATTTTATTTATTTTCTATAATTGAAACTTTGTAGCCTTAAGCAGAGACTAAGACATGCCAGGGCTGCAGAAGCTCCATCTCTGGGGGCAACCTGCTCTCTCCAGCTCCATGGCTGCTGCCATTTTTGTTGAGATTTATTTATCTTCTATAATTAAAACTTTGTAGCCTAAAGTGGAGGCCTGGGTCCGCCAGGGTGTGTGGAAAGCTTGGCTTCCTCCATTGCCGGGAAACCCAAGCCCACTCCTGCTCGCTCCATGGCTGCAGCCATCTTGGTTGGGGTTAAGTTGTATACTCGCTCCTGAGTGGCTTGTGGGAGTAGCAGAGTGATGGTTAATTTGCATATCATTCTTTTATTAGATAGGATAATATATCTTATCATTAGAGAATAAAGTATGCCTCTCGTTTAAATTGTGTTACTGTCCAATTAGTTTATAGAAACTCTTCCTACATTAAAAGTAATAACCCTTTTTCCTGTCGTGTTTTATTTGTATTTCTTTTCAGTCTATAACCTGCCTTTGTGGTACCTTTTTTCAACCTTCCTAATCAATCCATTACTAGCTTTTCTTCCTCTTGCCAAATGCTGCTGCTTTGCCATTTTCTTTAGCTGGTCTTCTCTTTTATCTCTGTAAACCCCCTGTTGCCATGTCTCAGAGCTCCAATCAAGTACTGCGCTACAGACCTTCCTGTCCACATTTGCAGGCCCATGCGAGGGGTTGTGACCTCACTCTGGTACATGCTCCTCTTTCACCCTCTTTTATTTCACTCTCTCCTCAGCTACCCAACAGCCAACTCCCCAAATCATATTGGTGCCAAGGATCCCAAGGCCCTCATTCAGTCATTTCAGTTCTCACAACTAGAGACCCCTCCTCTCTCACTTGGCAGGGCTGCTCAGAATCCTCTACTTCATTAGCCTTAAACCAACTGGTCTCCCTGACTCCTCCTATTGGTTAAAGTAGAGTGTTGGAATAGAACCTCTATTTTTAGTAGCATAAAAAATTACAATGTAATTTATATATACACAGACGATTCCTGACTTATGATTTTACTTAACAGTTTTTTGACTATACGATGGTACGAAAGTGATGCACATTCATAAGGCACCGTACTTTGAATTTTGCTCTTTTCCCAGCTAGCTATGTGTGGTATCATACTGTCTTGCGATGTGGGGCAGCAGCAGTGAGCCATCTCCCTGTCTGCCACACAATCACAAGGGTCAATAACTGGGACTCTGTAATATAGTATTAAGTGCATCTTCGACTTTTGATATTTTCAACTTAACAATGGGTTGGTTTATTGGGATATAACCCCACTGCAAGTCAAAGAGCATCTGTGTATATAATATAGTAGCCATCAGTGCTGAGTAAGTAGACAAAATTAGATAATTGTCAAAGCTTAAATCTATGTGTTATTTTTCCATTTGCAATAGCTCACTGCTGCCACAATACTCAGGTTCAAGTTAAAAAGCAAAAACACCTTTTTTTCTTCTTTCTCTTACTTGTAACCAAATGAGACAGCTGACATTACACATGCATTCTTCACTGTAGGCACCGCCCTTTAATTGGATGACGAAGCATATTTTATGGGACCCTTAATGGACAGGGAAATGAAGTGCTCACATGGGATCTAACAGCCGCCCATGTGAGCAACAGTAAAAGTCTGTCCGTCACACAGGCGCATCACAAGGAGCTGGTGGGGCCCGTGCTCCCTTCTTGCTGTCAGCAGCAGAGGGAATGGGTGTGCAACAGATCCAGATCAGCAAGGAGCCAGGAACCAGCATTAGCAACAGGTCTGCCCCCCGTCCCCCGGCATCTTTCTCACCCTAAAAGATGACAAAAGCCATCAAAGTACCCACAGCAGACTGTCTTTGCAAACACCGAGAGATCTCTGAAGAGGGACTATTTTTTTTTAAATATATGTTATTATTATTTTTTTACGGAGAGGAAGGGAGAGGGATAGAGTTAGAAACATTGATGAGAGAGAGACATCAATCAGCTGCCTCCTGCACGCCCCCTACTGGGGATGTGCCTGCAACCAAGGTACATGCCCTTGACTGGAATCGAACCTGGGACCTTTCAGTCCACAGGCCAATGCTCTATCCACTGAGCCAAACCGGTTTTGGCCGAAGAGGGACTATTTTAGCGTGCTATAATATGAAACTTTCTTCAGGGACACCACAAATCTATATATATAAAAGGCTAAGTGACCGACCATCTGCCCATCTGACCGACTGGCACATATGACGCACACTGGTAATTCTATATAATAAAAGCCTAATATGCAAATTGTCCCCTTGATCGGGAGTTTGACTGCTTGCTATGATGTGTGCTGACCACCAGGGAGAGTCGTGGAACTTGGCAGGTGCCAGCAGCTGGCGGCAATGGAGGTGCTGCCAGCACCAATGGATGGGCCCTGACGAGAGTGGGACTGCAGCGGGAGGGTAGAGCAGGCCAGTGGGTGGCACCAGGCCAATGCAGGTGAGAGCGGGGCCCAACTGCCCTGTCGATTGCCCTGCAGACAGTGGGGCAGTAGGGGGTAGGGCCACCACCCGGCTCTCAGACATTGAGGGAGCCGGGTGTGGTTGCCTCGCCCCGATCAATCATCCTGCAGGCAGGATGGTGGAGCAGGTGAGGGGGCAGTGCCAGGCCAAGGTGGGGTGCCAGTTGGGGCTGCAAGGCTGGGGGCACGAGCTGGGACCTGATCCCCACAGGCCACCCCAACGGACCCCAAATTTCATGTACCGGGCCTCTAGTTTAAAAATAAACGTTGACTCCCACATGCATGACATATGTAAAGCTCTTGCTGGTGCCAATCACACGTGTTTTGATCTGTCATTGTCTATCATGAATTTGGCTGTTTTTGTTGACATTCAACATGAACCACATTGTGATGTATTCACTGACTGACGGGCTGGTACATATGATGTACACTGGCAATTTAAAAATAAATGTGGGGTTGTGCATGCGCGATACATATAAAGCTCTCACTGGTGCCAATTGCATTCGTGTTTTATTTTATACTACTTCTAGAGGCCCTGTGCACGAAATCTGTGCACTTGGAGAGTCCCTCAACCCAGCCTGTGCCCTCTCGCAGTTCAGGAGCTCTCGGGGGATGTCCGGCTGATGGCCAAGGCAAGTGGCCTAAGCTGTCCGTTGGACATCCTTAGGGCTGCCTCAGAGGTGAGAGAGGCTCCCACCATCACTTCTGCGCTCACCAGCCGTGAGCCCGACTTCTGGCTGAGGGGCCCTCCTTCTGTGGGAGCGCAATGACCTCCAGCGGGCAGCTCCTGTGTTGACACTCAATGTAGGAGCTGTCCCCTGGTGGTTAATGTGAGTCATTAGCGGCTGTCATTCCCTTGTTCAGTCTATTTGCATATTATATATACTATTTTTTTGCAGTAACTTAATTACCACACGAATCGTTCTTCTAATTAATTTCCTTTCAATGTGCATGAATCCATGCCATTGGGCCACTAGTAAAAAATAACTATCACAATAGTGATTCAAAGAAACAGTTCTTTCTAAACATGAGTGAGCCAGCCAAAGGTTGCTCAAACTTTGAATTAAGAAAGCTTCTTTCGAAGAATCCAAGATGGCGGCATAGGTAAACACTTACACTGCTGCCTCGCACAACAATTTCAAAACAACTAAAAGACAAAACGGACATCATCCAGAACCACAGGAAAGCTGGCGGAGTGTAAGTTCTACAGCTAGAAGGAAAGAGAGGGGCTCACGGAGACCCAGAGGAGCTGCAAAAAGCCGAGGTACTGAGACGCACACGCTGAGAGAGCGGGTGCCGGAGAACCTGGCTGGCTTTCTCTGGCGGGAGGGAAACGGAGACTCCCAACGGCATTGAACCCCTTATTTTACGACACTAAACCCCAGATCCAGCGAAACTCATACGGGGGGAGTTTGGACTGTGAAAAGGGAGAGGTGCACGGAAATTTAGGGGAGTCGCAGAAGATCAGGTCTGGTCTTGCACGCGCACGGTGCTGCGCGCAGGACAGACTGCTGATTGTGCCACTGGCTTTTGTGAGTGGGCGGGAGACAGACCCTCCGAACTGTGCCACTTCTGACTCCACTAAGCCCCTGTTTTGGGCGAAACCCTAGTCGTGGTGGGCGGGGCTGACTGGAAGGCAAGGCGGTCCCTTAAGCCCTGAGACTCCACCCCTCCCAAGCTCAACAGAGCCTTCTGCGGCTTTGCCTCTGGCATCATAAAGCTGAATCCAACACAGAAGTTTCCCCGGCATAGTGAAAATGCCGAAACAAGGGAAGGGATCACAAACAAAAGAAATGGAGGAAAAAAAACGACTGGATATAGAGTTCAAAACCACGCTTGTAAGGTTTTTCAAGAATATGCTAGAAAAATTCGATAAATTTAGTGAGACCCAAGAGGAGATGAAAAAGAACCAACTAACGATACAAAAGAGCCAACTAGAGATGGAAAAAGTCCTACTAAAGATGATAAAGGACCAAATAGAAATTAAACATACACTGACTGAAATAAAAAATATTATACAGAGTCCTAACAGCAGACTAGAGAAAGGCAAGAATCAAGTAAAAAATTTGAAATATAAAGAAGCAGACAACATTCAACTGGAAAAGCAAGAAGAGAAAAGAATCCAAAAATGTGAACATAATGTAAGGAGACTCTGGGACAGCTTTCAGCGTACCAACATCAAAATTGTGGGGGTGCCAGAAGAAGAGAGAGAGCAAGATACTGAAAACCTGTTTAAAGAAATAATGACTGAAAACTTCCCACATCTGGTAAAAGAAATAGACTTACAAGTCCAGGAAGCACACAGAACCCCAAAGAAAAGGAATCCAAAGAGGACTACACCAAGACACATCATAATTAAAATGCCAAGAGCAAAAGAGAAAGGATATTAAAAGCAGCAAAACAGTTTATTACCTATAAGGGAGCACCCATACGACTGTCAGCTGATTTCTCAACAGAAATGATGCAGGCCAGACGGGAGTGGCAAGAAATATTCAACGTGATGAATAGCAAGAACCTACAACCTACAACCAAGAATAATCTATCCAGCAAAGCTAACATTCAGAATTGAAGGGCAGATAAAGAGCTTCACAGAGAAGAAAAAGCTAAAGGAGTTCATCAACTCCAAACCAGTATTATATGAAATGCTGAAAGGTACTCTTTTAGAAGAGGAAGAAGAAAAACGTAAAAGCCAAAAAATTATGAACAACAAATACATATCTATCAACAAGTGAATCTAAAAATTAAGTGAATTAAAAATTTGATCAACAGAATAAACTGGTGAATATAATAGAATCAGGAGCACAGAAAGGGAGTGGACTGATAATTCTCAGGGGGGAAGGGGTGAGGGGTGTACAGGGAGAGACTGGACAAAAATCATACACCTATGGATGAGATCAATGGGAGGGAGCTAAGGGCAGAGGGAGGGGTGGGAGCTGGGTGGAGGGGTGCTATGGAGGGGAAAAAAGAGAAACAAATGTAATAATCTGAATAATAAAGATTTAATTAAAAAAAAAAGAAAGCTTCTTTCCTTAAATTTTGTTTTCCTCCCCTTTAAAAAATAATCTTCATTGTGGAGCCTCTCACTGCAACATAACATCACTTCACATTAGAAAACCAAGAACTTTAGGCACAATGAGGCATAAGGAGCCACAGCCTCTATGCAGGGTGTGCTGGGTTCCAGCAACAACATAGCGACAGGTATTTTCTGAGCAGCTGCAAGATGGTGCACCCTGGTAAAGCAAGTTGGTGTCAGTTATTTCTCAGCTCTGAGAAATTAAGGTGACAATTCTAATCTCTGGGGATTTCAAATGATTCAGATATAAGGACTTCACCCAGCCGGTCATCTCTCTCATTTTTATACATGACAAACCTAAAAACCACAAGAGTAAGAACCCTGCTAAGGTAACCCTGCAGCTTATAGGAAATTACCACTCAGGTCTCCCAAGTCCAGAACTTTTCTACGGTATCACAAAGCAATTCACTTCAAATTACGACTTCCTTATAAATATCTTTATTGGGAGTAATTCTGCAAATGTTTGAAACCATTAAAACCAATTTTATGCCCGCCCCCCCTCCAATCCCCCAATGATTAATCACATCTCTAGGGAAGGCAGAAAACAAATATTCTCCCGGGAATATTATGCTTTCTTTGCTTTTCTGTTTTTGTTACCCTCTTGAAAAGGCGACTCACTTAAGCATATCAAAAGCCATTTTCCAGATAAAGGGGTTATTATTTATTTATTTTTAAGCTAATGGCCCTGCTCAAAAGATGATCCTTTTCCACACGGTATTATTCACTGTCACCATTTTGAAAAAACACACAACTGAAATAATAAAAACCCCACCATATCCTGTCATGCTGTCCTACTAAAAAAAAATTCAGTTTCAATAGTATTTTTAAAAGGCTTAACTGACATAATTCATCTCACAAAAAATGCCTGAGAGAACCATAAAAAAAAAGAATAACCAAATTTCTAAGTAATTAAGTTTAAAGAAGCTTCTAATTTTGTACATTTAAAACCATATTCTAATGAATGACTGCTTAATAGGTAAGAGCTCACAGATCGTTGAGTTGAAATCCTTTAAAGAAATGACTAAGGAAAAGAGAGAGAAAAGGTTTGCATGAAAAGTGCATAGTTGAAAATGTCAGAAATGCCCATTCTTAGGATCAAGCTTGACTTTCCAGAGACATCACCAAACAGAAAGGGGTTTTACTCTGGAAGAGTATTTTACTGTGAGACCGAAAGTCACTGAATGCATGTCCAGCTGACTTAACATCTGAATATGGTTTCAAATAGATGAAATCAAAACATCTGCCTTTAATGGAACAAGAGGAGCAAGGAAACATCAAGGGAATGTTCTTCAAGAGAATGACATCGTTTATGAAAAAACCAGCTTGTCTCTACTGAAGCGATTACTTTTTCTTGAGAGGAACACATTTATTAACGAAGTCAATCTTATTAAGACAAGCTGTGCAAGCATTTAAGCTCCTGAAAACAACCTTCACCCTTGCATTTGATCGAGTTTCGATTTGGTGCTGAGGCAGGTCCAGGTCTCGTATCACCACCAGCTCCTCCACACAAGGGGAAGGGACGGGCAGAGGGCCAGCCCTTCCGAGAGAAGAACGTCTGGTGATAGCAGCCCCTGCCTAATTTTAGAGCCTGACAGGTTTACAGGAGAACGTTCATAAAAGGGTGCTGGGCCCCCCCCTTTTATCTGGCTGACAGAGGCCACGTGTGTGGCCTGTGCCAGATGTGATGGATACATCTGACAAGGAGCAGGGCTGTTCAGGAATCCTGCGGTCAACACGAGCAGGGACTAAGATGGTCCATCGCCAAAGAATCGAGCAGAAGACAACCTCATGCTCCCGTCTTCGTAAAACAAGTCGCATCCAAAGAACTTCCTGGGTCTTCGAGCAGATTTCTGTATCGTGCTTGGGTTAAGAACACGAGTCTGGCATTAGTTATAATCCTGTCTATTTTGTAGGCATTTAATTCCAGAGGGATGGAGAGGAGCTTAAGAGTCACCTTTAGGCCAATAAAGTCAGCCTATTAGAAATCTGTTTTAATTTTTGGTACATTTCTTGAGCACTAACTATGTGCTAAGCGCTCCACTGGGAGTCTGCAGAAACACTTCAGCTCTCCAAGGCTCGGCCATCTGTTTTTTTGAATAATCCCCCCTCCATCCCCCCACCTATTTCCAGTCTCAAACTGTGGAGCCAGAAGTAGACAGAGAGTGGAAGGTTCTGGAATCAAGAAAGAAGGATAGTGGTAGAGGTACAACTAGATCTTAGACTACTAGCACTTTGATGAGTTTATCTGAGAGGTATTCAAGTGTTTTAAGGTACATAGGCATTCAGGATTATGATCAATCAATATGACTTGACTGCCGAATATAAAAGCTGTCTTCAATGCCACTGCTCGGATTTGGGGTCAATGCAAACACTTTTAATCAGGCATTTTCACTAAAGTGAAGAACCTACTATAAGCAGAGGTCCAGAGAAAACAGCACTGTTTTTGTAACAGGCACTGTCTCTAAGGCACTTGTAGAAGGCATCCATTGTCCGGTAATAAGACTCACTACAATGGGATTGAAGCTGAATGTGGAATGCACGTTTGCTGGTTTTGCTCTTATTGAAAACAGCAGGATAAATCCATCATCAAGGCTATGAGCTCGGCACTGTCTGCATTCAATAAACATTTGCTGAATGAATAAATGAGTTAGAATTGCATGTGAAACACTTTTTCTGATCCAGTTGCCTCAGTTCCTGAGGCTCAACATCGGCTTGGATGCTTCTCACACACCCTCTTCTCCCCGCTTGTCTACATGGCAGCCCTACCATCCAACAGGCCTCCTGCTTCCGATCTGGCACCGGTGACCTCCCTGAGATCTTCCTTTTAATCTGGGCCACTCCGCTATCCCGCCCCATTCTCTACAGAATGGATTCCATATTTAAACCAGCAATGAAAGCTCTTCACTCTCCGCCTTCAACTTTTGTGAGTCCTTCTCAACCTCCTGTCCTCTGCACTGAAATGGCCCTTTCCCACCTCCAGACACCCTGCTCCCAATGTTGATAGACTAAAGTATGATTCTCCTCCCCCCCACAAATTAATTGGCTTTTAGGCATTCACTTGTTTGGTCCACTCTGCTCCTCCCTAGTGCAACTCAGGCAAATTCAACCTCTATGTGGCTATTTATAGACACGAGAAAGGACTTTATACAAATGGAGCTCATTTCATTTGGGGGCCTAATTGTTAGAAAGTTCTTTCTTCCCTGAAAACATCAAAATAACTGAAAATAAAGAAAACAAAAATTAGCCAGGGCGCTGGGACAGAACCTACTGATAGTAAATTCCTATATAAGCTGTCAACTAAAATTTCCATACATTTAAAAACAAATACTAAAATACCTGCCAATTAGTTTCTATGTTTTTCAAACAGTTTTCCTTAGTCCTTATTTCAGTCAAAATACTTATTATTTATTTTACTTGATTTGTTTAAGACAGTTACATAGTTCTCACCATGTACCAAGCATCATTTACAGGCTTTATAAATAGCCCCTCATGTTAGCATATGAGGCCTGTACTACATGAATGCCCCCATTTTTTTAGAGGGGATCATCCTGCCCCACAGAAGTAATTAGTCCAAGTCATGTATCTCCTAAGTGATGAACTCAGGATTTGAACCTGGGCCATCTGATACCAGACTCCCTGCACTTAATCACCATAAATAAGAGATCAGCAAATCCCCTGGCCCCTCCTCCAGAGGCCCCTTCTCCAGGGATCCCCCTCAGCTTCCCCTCCCCTGCCCCCCATCCCCCTCCAGGCAGGCTATGCCCTCTCATGTCTCCCTTCCAGAGCTGCGAATCTATTTACTTCTGTACCTAGAATTGCACCTGAAAGACAGCAGGCACTTGAGAACAAAAGCTAGATAAATGCATGAGTGAATGCTCAAACTAGACCTATGCTTTGAATCAAACAACATAAGGGCATTTTAAATGGCAGTTCATTATTTAAAAAAAAAAAAAAATCCACACAGAGAGCAGCCTAGAGTCTAGCATCAAAATGCCTGTAAGCTGAGTAATAAAATACAAATTAATTCTGGATGAGAGGTTTAAGAGGCTACATGAGCATGGATAAGGTTACACATTTCCAACTTATTATTACTGAAAAATATTTAGTATCTGACGTTTTCCTTACACACAGCTGTTAATCTATTTTACATGCAGGAGAGCTCTGTGGCTCCTGAATTAATCAGTTATGGTAATTTACTGCATGAGAAAGTACCTGCATCATAAAGCCAGACAAGAGCACCTGAAATCTATTTCAAACCCTCATAAACTAGCTTATTTATTTTATTGTATTTGAAAAAAAAAATCAATAACCAAAAATGTTGAAAAGACAAACTCTGGACACAGCTTTAAAAATCTGTGGCTGGGAGTTAACACGCTCCTTAAAAGGGGGCACTCAGGGGGCTAGTAGGAGAAGGGAGAGCAGTGTGCAATCAAGCCATTCAGGAAGGGTGAGGGGACGGGTGAACTGCTTAACACAGAGCTGGTCCTGAACTGAGGACAGCAATAACAGAAGCCCAGGAACCGGGAAGCTGGCACAACCGGCCAGGTACCGCCTGCCTTTTGCACATCCAGGGGAAAGAGATGTGGCAAGACACGGTGAGAAGCAAAGGTGCACGGTTTCACTGCAGAAAGATGAATGATCGGAATACTGAAAAGGTGAATTTGGAAGTAAAATTGTTGGGCACAAAGACACGGATGCCAGTTTCTGTTGGACACCTCTAACGCTGCTATTACACTTTGAGCCACTTCTACCTAGAGTCTCCCAGACAACACAAATGCAAATCATCCAAATAAAACCTTCGGAGGAGAGGCAAGAAAGAAACCCATCATAAAAGACCCTGAGTCCCGTAGGCAGTAATCCTAAGAAGGCGGTTCATGAGCATCACCTCGCATGTTACTGCCCCACTGGAAACCCTGAGGCCAGGAGCGGACTCACAAAGGCAGGTGCAAAGAAGTGGCCAATTAGAGGAGATTTAGCCAAAGGCCACAAAATAGCTAGTGGGAGGCCACTCACCAGGGGACAAAGAGGAAGGGGGGCGGGCAGGGGAGGGGAAAGAAATGGAAGGCAAACCCTGCTGCTAAGGTCCGAGCACAAACGCTTCTATGATTTAGAATCCCAACTTGGCTGTGTGAAATCGTTTACATTTGTGCAGTAGAGTAACAGTAGCAAAAATCTCATCATGAAACTATACAGAGTTTTTTCTCTTTTGATGGCTATGAATCACCCCCCCCCATTTACCCCAGCACTACCATGATAGAAAGATCTTGTATATTCATTTTAAAATGCAGAAGTAATGTATTTTAATTACACACACACACACACACACCTTTTTATTATCACCAGTAATCAGGGTGGCATTAAGATAATAAAAAAAATCAAAGTCTAAGAAAAATGAAAGTTTCAGATGAATCAACGAATGATGGTCCACGGAAGATCTAGAGAAGATGCCATGCTGTGCTGACGACAGGTGGCATCCGGGAGCGTTTGGTAATTATGAAGTGTTGGGATCTGTGTGCAGAAAAGATGGCGAAAAGCCAGCACACCAAGTACAAAAACTTTCACTCAGCGAATTTCGTGTAATACCTGTTAGGGTCAGCAAAGGAGATCTGCACGTGGACGAGAGGGGTAAAGAATTATGAATTTATTTGGTCATCTGGAAACCAGATGGGCTGAGCCCCCAAATGGCAGCATTGTAAAGGACGGTAGGTGGGCTTTTTCGGCAGGGGATTGGTTCTGATCCTGGGTAGTGCGGAGGGGAAAGTTACTGGTCTTAGCAAATGGAATGTGGTCTAGTCCAGTGGTCGGCAAACTACATTAGTCAACAGAGCCAGATATCAACAGGACAACGACTGAAATTTCTTTTGAGAGCCAAATTTTTAAACTTAAGCTTCTTCTAACACCACTTCTTAAAACAGACTCGCCCAACTGTGGTATTTTGTGGAAGAGCCACACTCAAGGGGCCAAAGAGCCGCTTGTGGCTTGCGAGCCGCAGTTTGCCAACCACAGGTCTAAGTGACAGGGAATATCGGTTGCGAAATGATCTGAAAGGTCAGTTTCCCGGGGAAAGGTCAGTTTATTTGATTATTTGATCAGACCGAACAATATCTACTCCCCAGTATCTGACATACAAGGCCCAGGGTTGGAAGAAGGCCCCTCACTCTTGGCAGCAGCTGGGCTCACTGGCTCCCGCCAGCCTCCTCGGTCCATGGCTACTGACGCTGGCTGACTGTCCTCAAATGCTCATGGCCCATCCCAACACTGCCAACGGTGTACCTGTGACTTCTCTGTACCACGCCATCCTCCTTGAAACCTCTCCCCTGACTCCCAGGATGCAACCTTTCAATCCCCTCTCCCCACAACTAACTGTTAGTGCCTCCTTGAGACTACACAGCGTTGGGGTTTTCAAGCCACGCCTATTGGTTCATCCACCCCCACCCTGGAAGCCTCAGGATGCTCCCCGACTCCTGACCCTCATTCTCCGAGCTCCAGGTACATACCAGTGAATCTGGCACAGGCCCTTTTAGGGGGTCCCCATCACAGAGGGGATAAATTCTCACCCCATCTGGGTGCACATCAGACCCTCTGGGTTGGGGCCGGCGGCTTTTCCAGGCTCGTTTCCTGGTGCTGGGCTCCAGTCCTGGTGCTGAGGATTCTTCCTCCTCCCGCACCCTCCTCCTGGCTGCCCAAAGCTCCTCTCCAGGCAGCCTTGGTCCCAAGAGCAGTCCTAGCCACTCCTCCTCCTCTGGGTTCCCACAGAACCTGTGATCAACTTTCATATGCTCCCCCCTACCCCCACCATCAAATTGCCAAAAATGTTTGATTATATTCCCATTTCCCCTAGTAAATGCCACTCTTCCTTATATTCCCAGCAATGCCAGATCACAAGGTAGTATAGTAGCTTAATAAGTGTTTGTGAAATAATTGCGCCTGTTTATTTACTTAAACAATCTTCTCACTTGAAAGTTCCATGCTATCTGAATTAGGATTAGTAAGTATTATCGTTATGTTAAGCACCATGGAGCACAAGGACCCCGGAACTTCAGAGACTAACAGCATCGGGGACATTACAAGGAACACAAACAATGAGGAAGGAAAGGAAAATTAAATACGTGAAATAAGCTGCTTTGAAAAACATTAGAAAAACAGAAGGTCTTTAAAAAGAAAAAAAATCCAAAGTAATGATCATATACTTTCATGAAACATAAGGAATAGATTAACTGAATTTACATATTAGTAGAATTACTTTTTTTTTTTTTAACAGATCAACTTGTCCAAAGGTTCTCACACATTTGTAAGTAGGCAGCCATGCAATAAATATATGCTAGGAAAATATTTGAAAAAGCCAGTGGTCGGCAAACTCATTAGTCAAACTCTGATGCTCTAAGAGGGAGGGGCAGTAGTATCATTTCCTGCTTTGGTCACAGACTATAACCCCAAATATACTCTTAAAGATTAGATCATGCAAAAAACTCCACCGAAGTACAAATGGCAGTGACATTCATTTCCTGACAATATTTGTAGGATTTGAATGGGCAGGGCCAGTTATCATAGGAAAGGAGAGGCAGATGGTCCAACACAGAAATTTTACAGAAAGGAAATGTCCCCTCTATTTACAGGTTTTTCGCAGTCACCGTGCATCATCTATCACTTAAGTATTTACATGTGTCTACTCTGTGCTCAGCAGTGGGCACCACCACTTTCTAAAGAACACAAGCAAAGGAAACGATAATGCCAGCTGGTGATGGTGCTGCCATGGGGAACCAGTAATGCTGGGCGGGGGAGGAGGGGCTGGGAAGGGCTGCTCTCTTTGCAGCATGGAGAGGGAAGGGGTGCTGAACGGCAAGTCACAGTAAAAGGAAGCGAAGGACACGGGGTGGACGTGCTGGGGTGTGGGGAGTGCGTGCTCACCTGCAGGAAGCCCGTCTGCCTGCAGCTGAGTGGACGAGGGGAGAAGGGCAGGGGCCTGACTGTGGGGCACAGGGACATTACTTCGAGCTGGTCACACTACCAGACAAACATGATCATAAGGGTTATACTATTTAGTAAGAAGCCACTTTATCCTAGGAAACAACAGCCAAGAGTCACTTCCTTCTGACTGCTGATCTCAGAACTGGCTGCCCTGCCTGCTAATACTGACCCCAACCAGGTTGTATCAAGAAGAGCATAAATCATTCCCCAAACAGACACTAGCACCAACTCTCAGTACAAGACACTGAAATTCACCCTCACCCCAAGGAGACGTTGGCCAATGACACACATCTTACCACCGAGGAAAACGCAGCGCAGGAGAGGCACTCCTGCGGAGAGAGCCAGTTTCATTCCTACCACACACAACCCTGCAGTGGCCCCCAGGCCTGGGGCCAGCCCTGTGCTGTGGGGGGAGGAGGCCTGGGGCCAGCCCTGTGCTATGGAGGAAGGAGGCCTGGGGCCAGCCCTGTGCTGTGGGGAAGGAGGCCTGGGGCCAGCCCTATGCTGTGGAGGGAGGAGGAGGAGGCCTGGGGCCAGCCCTGTGCTGTGGGGGAAGGAGGCCTGGGG
>JAAGEH010000018.1:31094658-31119936 GCA_011751065.1 Lasiurus cinereus | reverse complement strand
GCCCTGTGCTGTGGGGGAAGGAGGCCTGGGGCCAGCCCTGTGCTGTGAAGAGAATTGTGAGGATCCGAGCCCTCTAGGGAGGGCTCTACTCCCCAAGGCTGGGAAGGAGAGGGCTGTGTCTTGAGGGGTAAGACAAAAAGACAGGTGGGCAAAGGGGAGAGGAAAGAAGAAACTGGGTAGCAGATGGCGAAAACCGCCCCTCGCCCAACCCTCCTCCCACACACTAAGTTCCTATGATCTCTGTCTCTTATCTTTTGCCCTAAAAGATAGAGCAGGAAGCCGAAGAACACTTGTCTAGTGGGCAACCTAGAGAAGATGTACTCCTGGAGTTTAGGTCTGATACCATCCAAGAAAAGCAGGAGGTTACCCCAGCTCTCTCCTGCTGCGCTTTCTTGGGGCACAGAAAACCTGAACAGTGACCAGATTCCCATTTCTGGACCCCCTCCTGGTGCTATTAGTTCTCTGTCTAACTTCATCTGTGAAGAAGGCAAAAATGCACAGACAGTTGCTGGAATGGGTGCACTCCTCTAAGAGACAGCAGATAAGAAGGGCGCCTGCTTTGGGCACAGCCGTTGCTTTGCAAGTTCACAGCACAAGCAGCAAAGGTCTTTGGCCAGCGCTTCCAAATAAACCTGTGAATATTCTCCTAAATTTGAGTTAGCAGCCACTTGGCGCCAGGAAGGGCATCAGGGCCATCCCAGTAAGAAAGACCTTGAGGTCTAGCAGAAATGAAATGGGGGGAGGGAGGGGGGAGGCAAAACCATACATATTTAAGTTTTATTTCACTTCTGAGCATACTTTAAATGGAATTTCAAGTGTGACCAACATTTAAGACTTAAATAAAGCCCCTCATAATATTAAACTATAAATGTCATGTATCCATATAATATATATATGATATAAATGGAAAAGGTAATGAGAATCTCCATTAATATGCAAGAAGGAGACTAGAAGTGAACACTAAAACAATATTTATAAACTATTAAAAATGAATCTATAGGCCCAATTGTCTCCCCTTTCATACAGAGGATATTTTTATTGTTTATCAGGTCCCCCTAAAAGCCTACAAAGTACTCACTAGATACGTGATAGAAAAACATTCTTTTAGAGATAAGGAATCTTAAAGATTTATTTTAGAGGTGGAAGAAAACAAAACAAAACAAAGCAAACACACTCCCAGACCAAAAAACAACTGAGCTATATATAGAGAGCACAAATAACTTATCCTGATAACAAATGTGCAGGATTTGCACAGCTCTGGAGTTCTACCTTTTTGTCTTGGTTCTGTCAACTACTAATGGTGTGACCTTTGTTAAAACACATTGAATGAGTTTTAATTTCCCTCTCTGTAAAACGAATGCATATGCAATTGGAAGGCATATAACTTTGTCCAGAGCCGCAAACCATATCAGCAGAAAAATATACACAGAGGAAAAAGCAAGAGAGCAGCTATGAAATTAGGGACCTGCCCGCCTCCCGGAAGGCTGACGCATGGCACACTTCCATTCCAGACAGCAGGCACCTTTGCAGGGAAGTACAGGCGGGTGGCTCGGAGTGGGTTATCCCAGGCGAGAATTCTCCAGCCCGAAAGAAACACCGGTACAGCCATCCAGACCCTGGCTTACCTAGCCTCCTCATCCTGCCACAGATAACCCCTCGAAGTTCTTCTTGCTTTTAATGCTCAGAACCACCCCCATATGCTCTTGTATCACGCTTCTGCTAACGTCAAGACAAGAGTTCAGGAACGGCGCAAACTCGTGTTCTAGAAACAACACTAAAATGTCTTTCTTCATGGGAGGAGAGCCCTTTCAAAAGGTGTTTTTCTCTCTCAGGAGCATGTGATTTCTGCTGGTCACAATTATAATATTTGAAAATTCAACTTTTTCAGTCTGTTTTTCCAGCCCGGATCTTGAAATTTAGGTACCTGGCCACCAGGTGGCGTTTGAGTTTCTTGATTCAGGGTCCACAAAAAGTTTTAACTGAAGGCCTGTTCTGCCTTGGGTAGCCGGTTGTCAGTGGTCCCCCAACATCCATTCCCACCTTTCCCATGATAATAAGAAGGCAAAAATGCACAGACAGTTGCTGGAATGGGTGCGCTCCTCTAAGAGACAGCAGATAAGAAGGGCGCCTGCTTTGGGCACACCCTCCTTAGCACAGGGCTGGCCCCTTTGCAAATTCACAGCACAAGCAGCAAAGGTCTTTGGCCAGCGCTTCCAAATAAACCTGTGAATATTCTCCTGAATTTGAGTTAGCAGCCACCTGGCGCCAGGAAGGGCATCATGTAAGTACCCGATTTTTAGCTGGGTACTTTTTTTCTGGCACACATCTCAAAACCTCCTCTTTGCACTAGGTGTGGCCACGTGTTTTTGCTAAAAATAAAAAAATAAAAAATGAAATCAGACAAAATACATGTCCCTTCTCACAAACATCCTCATTAAACAACTGGCATGCACCGTCCCTGTCCCCCATCCCTCTTTTCCCACACTGCTGCCTTCCTGCTGCCTGGGCAGGGGCTGTAACATGGCCGGAACCCCAGCAGCCTTCCGGGGCCATGCGGTAATGCTGGGAGCAGAAGCTTTGGTGATGAAGCCACAAGAGAGAAGCAGCTTTGATTCCTCCCACCTAGGACATCAAGTCGGCCCCTGAATGACTCGCTCTCTGCTTCTTTTATGTGGGAGGGACACAAATGTCTGTCTCCTTTAAAGCCATGGCTACTCTCACTTTTCTCCACTGCTCACAGCTGAATGTAATCTGAGTAACATCCTTGAGATTTCAGATTAGGTTTTAAAAACAATTATTATGAAATAGCAAAAGATAAGTGCCATCATCAGCACATACTATTCATAGATGATACTATGCTACTGATTCAGTTCTAATAAGCAGGAAGTGACTTTGTAACTTAAAAAAAAAATAAGATAATGAAATATAACATTTCCCCCAAAACATAGTTTTCTAGCAAGGAGCTGGCTGTAGGTGTGAGTAACCAGAAATCTACCCGCCTCGACATCAGCAAAGCTCCCCAACCTGTAACTTTCATACAAGTCTCAGACCAAGGTAAACAAAATTTAAAGCCTCAACACTCGGTATCATCTACGGATGTGTCTACATATTAAAACCCCTGTGTATGCTCCTGTGAGCAGAGTTGTCACCTATGGAACTGACTTGACATGGAGCCTGACCTCTGACAGTGATGGCCTCTAATACGGTATTTAAAGAACAATAAACCTAGACTGCCTTCCAGAAGTCAATCTAAATGTTCAAATTAAACCAACACCTATTCCCATCTAACATCCTGGCGAAGCAAGCTGAGCACATTCCTGAGCTGCATGGTCTCCATACATCCCGCTGGAGAGCTGGCAAGGGGGCTTCTTCCTATGGCGAGTCCCCTGACCTAGGCCATCAGGCACGCGCTCGCCGCTGCTTTCCCGGCCCCACCTCGCTGCAGTCCCTGTTCGTCGTGTAAACAGGGCCCGTTCCTCAGAGCAAAGTTCAGAGACATCAGAGGAGGGTCAGCCTGGGTTCTCCTTGAGCGCTCGTCCACCTGCCACAGGGAAGGCCCACAGAAGGCACCAGAAACCTCCCCAGGCCTATCTTAGGGTTTGGGGGCTCAAGCCTCAAGGCCACCTTCTGATTTTTACTGAAAGGGGATTACATATGCTCAGGTTGCTGCAAAGGAATGTACTTTTAAACCTTGGAAAAGGATTTATGTGCAGTGATACAGAGACTGCAGCAATTACAGATGTGAGCCCCACAGCTCATTTTTCTATTATCAGTCAGCGAGAAAGCAGAGACTCTCTTATCACTCACAGTCACACTATCGTAACAGCTGCACCTGCAGGAGAAAGACACACACATGTGCCCTCCATGGAGAATGCCCGCATGACAAAGAGAATTCTAAAGAAGGGGAGAGATCTCTTTATGCAATGGTACTTACGTCACAGCGAAGCATAATATAAAAAATAACACAACAACTTAGGCAATAAACTGTCAAGAACAACTGACTAAATGCACAGCAGTTTTCTGACTGCAAGCATGGCGACCCTCACTAAGTTCTGGAAATGTATCCCCACTCACTCTTCACAGACATGTCCTGAAGATTTCTGAGAACTCGGTGTTACAGAAAACACTGTCACTAGTTCAACGCTCAGCTGACCGAGGCTGTGGATGAGCGAATATTCAAAAACTGTATGTGCTGTGTGCTCAGCATAGAAGTTAGTATCAAAACACGAATTAATGTCCTGAGAACATGTTTTTCGAATGGGAAAGCCTGCAGGTTAGCAACCAAACTAGTTATCACCACTAGAAAGATCTAGATTAAAGGGGAAAAATTCCTTTACCCTAAGGCATCTTGGTAAACTCAAAGAATT
Source organism: Lasiurus cinereus (assembly GCA_011751065.1). Taxonomy (NCBI): domain Eukaryota; kingdom Metazoa; phylum Chordata; class Mammalia; order Chiroptera; family Vespertilionidae; genus Lasiurus; species Lasiurus cinereus. The sequence continues at coordinate 31,115,569 of JAAGEH010000018.1, read as the reverse complement.
ATCTGATTTTAACATTTCTGTTCAGCCACACAGCAAACCGCCTTTGGGATGTTCTTGAAGGTATTACTGTAGGTCAGTGGTCGGCAAACTCATTAGTCAACAGAGCCGCAGTTTGCCGACCACTGCTGTAGGTAAACATCAAAAGTAAAATTCCTGCCCAGTGGTGTGGCGTGGAGGTTGAGCACTGACCTATGAACCAGGAGGTCACGGTTCGATTCTCAGCCAAAGCATGTGCCCGGGTTGTGGGCTTAACCCCCAGTAGAGGTTGTGCAGGAGGCAGATCAATGATTCTCTTGCATCACTGATGTTTCTATCTCTCTCCCCCTTCTTTTCTGAATTCAATAACGATGTATGTTTTAAAAGTAAAATGCCTACAAAGCGCAAGAGAACAGAAATCAGGATAAAAATGTATGTTATGTATTTATGGTTCTTACTATTTTTGTACTTTATTGATTTATGTTTGTTCTTGCCCCATAAAATTGGCTCTTCCTTCTGAAAAATTGTCTTTTATAAAATGTGGAAACTGTTAATGGAGTTTCTTTATAGTTACTCTGTTCACTGTTCTTTTTCACATCTACAAAATTTGTTTCATTTTGGGAGTAGAACAGCCAATTTCTCAGCTGGCTGAACAAAAAAGAGAGACTGAGAAACCAAAAAAGTGCACCGCTGCCCCACTGCCCTCCTCTGTCGTGCCACGTCAACCGCAGCACACACCCCACTCCATTCACAGGAGCAACCTCTGCATGGGACACTGAGGGCATGAGTCCTTTCTTTCTCGAATTTTCTGGGAAATTGGGACATCGCGCTGCTACGAAAGGGCAGAGGCAGTATCTGAAGGGTGGTGGGAAAGTCGTTCATGAGTTATAAGTGGGGAGCGAGGAGCTTTGAAAGCACCCCAGGGCCATGACCAGCCCCTGCCTCTGCAGTGAAGGCTCCCTCCTCAACCCCGGCCAGGAGGGTCCCTACCTTGCAGCTTGGACCAAAGCCTGCACTTCCCCCTCCATTACTGTGGTAACATACGTGGGGTGTTTCACCTTTCAGGTCTCTATGTCTCTACTTTTCAGTTGGACTATACATTTCCAAAATCAGTGTATATCAATATTAATTGCCTGTGCCTGAAATCTCTCTATATTCCACAGCACCACCTGGCACAGGATGTCCTGTCATCAATATCTGCTGAAGACTAAATGTAGCTAGCATTTCCCTAGTACTTCACCTTTGTTTAAAAGGAAACATAACTAATGATTTTTCTGGTAAATCTCTTATTACCAAACCTATTTAACAAGTGTCATTTCTAATGTTCAGTACTTCTACTTCTTTTCTGTGTTGTTGCTAATACTCACCAGAGGATATTTTTCCAATGATTTTTAGAGAAAGTGAAAGGAAGAGGTAGAGACAGAGAAACATTGATGTGAGAGACACACATTGATTGGCTGCCTCCCACATGAGTCCTGACCAGCGCCAGGGATTGAGCCTTTGACTGGAATCAAACCCAGGACCCTTCAATCTGAAGGCCGAGTTCTATCCACTGAGTCAAACCAGTTAGGGCTACTTCTACTTCTTTTTAAGGACATGGGCCCAGAGGTTGTAACCAAAATGATGTGGCCATGTCATTCACAATAAAAGGAAAAAGACTAGTTGAATGTAGGTTTGATAAACCTATCCAACACGAAATTCCTAGTGTACCCCCGACGGAAAGTAAAATGATCAGTTTTGCAGGATCTGACTTAAAAATTCTATTTCTGATACAGATCAATTTTCTACCCACAGCTGCAGTCAGGAATGGATAAAGGCTATGTAGAGCAGCTTTGCCCTGCCTTCAGCAAAATATGATACCATATCCTTCACGCCCGCCCCACTCAAGGTGCTCTGGGCCCTGCCTGCATGTAGGTCACACGAAACGCACGTCTGTGGCTGCTGTAGCTGCCTGTGTCTTCGCCCCTCCCTTCCTCTCTCTTGGGCATTGTCTGCTACCAGCGACACCGCCAGGCAGACACACAGGGTCTTCACCACCATTAACCTCACTGCCTGCCCAGCCAGGCAGGATCACCAGTGCAGCAGCGGGTGCTTCAACACGACCACAGTGCCTCAGAGACTGAAAAAGGGAATGAACGGCCCGGGGAGAGTCTTTTTTAAATTACACTCGGAATAAATATAAACACCAGGGTCGTGTGGAATCGAAAGCGGCGTCACCCTAACGTGACTGAAAACAAAAACAGAGTGTTTTTCAAAATGCCGTGGTTCCTTTCCCACACCATCAGGATGCTTTCCATGCACACACCAGTCCCTCTGGCGGGCAGCTTTTACAGTGGTCCATCACCGTCGGTCAACACCACCGAGAGCCTAAGCAAAGCGTGAGGACATTCGTCACACTCACGTCGGACGTCCGAGCTCTGCTGCAAACTCGGATCTCCACCACGGCGACACGGATGCTCAGTGAAACCAGCCTATCGTCCCGTGCATTTAAAAGGCGCCTTTACACACGAACGGATTCTATTTTAACGACCCAGCCCAGTAGGTGTGATGTGTAAAATCAGTAGATATAAAATCTCCTGTGGGTATTCCACAGAGAGGCTCCACTCTGCCCACGGGCACAGCTCTGAGGAGCTGCACATTAAGATTGTAAACCAATGTGTTCTGCTCAGGCACCATCTCTCTCTCTAAATACTGACCATGAACTTTCTCCCCGGCTGCGGCAGTACAGACACAAGGTCGTAAGTAACTGTGTGGCCAGGGAAGTTCTCACTGTGAAGTCAAGCGTCAGGCACAGGGGAAGAATTCAGGGAGTGTTCCTATGACGCGGGCAGCTCCCAGCCCCTTCCCCTCCAGTTTCCTCTGGGGATTGCAGGCGCTCCCTATGTCTGCTGCGGAGAGGTTTCTACTCCACACAAGCGCTTGCTCAGCTGTAAATTTTTATCTTTTCCTTTGTAATCGGAAACAATACACATGTGGTGGTGACAGGTCTCTTTGTGCGGCACCTGTAAAGAACACTCGTGTTATCAGGATAGGAAAAACTAGCTACTTGACAGGAGGGACGATTCCAGCCACCCTCACTGAGAAGGGATTTGTCCTGGTAAGAAGCTGCCTCCCAAATAGCCGTCACCATTCCAAGTGCCCCCCTCCCCGAACTCCAAAGGTAACTGCACAGGTGGGCAGTTTGGTGTGGGAAGATGGAGAAGAGAATTTTGTTTGTTTGTTTCTTAATCTAGACCCGAGGGGCTGGGTAGCAGATATGAGGAGGAGTTGGGGGAGGCGGGGGTAGGTCTCTTGTAGGCAACTCGGCCCCATTCTAAGGCGGCAGGTGTCACTGTTCCTGGGCAGCCCTGACACTGCTGACCTCCGAGGCAATGAGGCGCGCGTGCACACACCCACGCCCTGGGGTTGCCCGGGCGAGGGCTAAAGTAGGCCCTGCGATGGCCAAATGTTACAGTTGATAGGGACACATGTTCTACATGCGGAGAAAAGGTCAAACAGCAAAGAACGACAGCCTGATGTAGGATGAGGCTGAATTAATGAACGTGTAAGTACCAGACAGGGCTATTGGCCCCTATAAGGCCTCTCTCCAGGCAATGGCTCGCCTTAAAAATGAAAGAAGAAACAAGCCAAAATAGATATGGAAGACTGAAAGTCTGTTATATTTATTGCCAATACTGACGGAAAAAAAAATTCATTTTATTCTATGTGCCAGACATAGAATACATCTTCTCATATAATCCCACAGGATTATTATACATCTCATATAATCCCACAGGAATCCTATAAAGTAGATACTACCTGTACTTTATGGCTGAAAAAATGGTGGCAGGAAGGTTAAGTGACTCACCCATGTCATCCGACCAGGAGGTGCAGATGTTAGGCCTGACGTGGCTTCATAACAAAGGCCCCGTATACATCTCCTGAGAACATTCTGATGGTCTGAATCCTATTTATACAGACCAGGAGCAGCACCCTTTTTCTTTGAGGGCTGACTGCTAAGTGTTTTAGGCTTTGTGAGCCGTACAGGCTCTGTTGCACCCTCCCAGGTCAAGCGGGAAAGCAGCCACAGAGACGAGGTAAACAAATGGGCATAGGCTGTCTCCAGTAACCGGAGGCCTGTCTGCCAGCTCCAGATAGAGCTCAGGGGTTAACAAGCACAGAGCTGAGCCAGATCCGGCCCACTGTTGGTTTTTGTAAACAAAGCGTTATTTCTTTTATGATGGAGATCCAGCCCATCATCTAGACCAGTGGGCTGCAAACTCATTAGTCCACAGAGCAGCAAACTTTGGCTTGCGAGCTGCATGTGGCGCAGAGCCACAGTTTGCTAACCACTGAGACTATTTCTAGACAGTGAAAAGTAATGCACCAAGCTCAAATAATGCCCTCATTTCACAGAAACATTCTCAGGAGCATCGGTGCTCTTTATTCTAACCTCTCTTCATTCCTAATTCCTAATCTGTGGTCAATGGGGTCCAGTCCTGCAGATGGGAGAGCCCTGATAAACATCTGGTGCCCAAGGGGTCACCTCTCACTGCGAAGGAGCAGAGACATTCTGCGTCATCAACCGATAAGTGATTCAGTTTCTGGAAGATGCAGGATCTTGGGGAGATGAATAGATAAAAACAGGGATTCTTAACCTAAAAAGATGGTGACCACAGATTGAGTTTGTAGTGTCATGACGATGAATTAGTTAATTCATCCATCCTAATATTTTATGTTAATCCTCTCCTGAGAATATTTTCCCCCCCTTTTTTTTTTAAGAGAGTGAAAGGGAGGAGGAGAGACAGAGAGAGAAACATCAATGTGAGAGAATCACATCAATTGGCTGCCTCCCACACAGGCTCGAAGAGGGATGTGTGAGGATGGAGCCTGCAACTGACGAGGGATGTGTGGGGATGGTGCCCTTGACTGGAATTGAACCTGGGCCCTTCAGTTTGGAGGCTGACGCTTTATCCACTGAGCCAAACCAGCTAGGGTATTCTAATATTTTATGGCGTGCCCACTCTGTGCCAGGCAGAAACACATATGAAATTCAGACTGAAAAGACTTCTAGCCTTTGAGTAAATACTTTACATAGTGCAAATCTATGTTGCTATTCATGACACCATAAGACTTGAGCTAGAATGCAACCCACTGCAAGCAAACAGACTAATAGAGACAAACTGTGTTGCTTTGATAGCTACTGAAGTGAGATCTCCCAGACAAGGGACTCTGGCTTCCTGTCAAGAGCTGCAGCTATGGGAGAACTTTTAAGATCTGGGAGGGCAGGGGACATCCTGGCTCAGTGCCCAGATCCGGGAACTCCGAAAGGATCTGTCACCTGTATTTCTGTGGATCACCTACTTCCACAGCTCCTGACGAGCTGGGATGGGAATGGCCCAGCTTAGAAGTCAGATTTTCTAACTCACATTCTCAAAAGCAAACACTCCTTCATACCTGGACGGTCTGGTAATCAGAAGCATCGATTCCTTTCACAGTCACCTCTCGGAAGACTCTTGGCTCCAGCTCCTCTTTGGTAAGATCACAGTGATAAATGATGCCTAAAAGGAAGTGGAAGTCTACGTTTAGTCCATGAACACACCAGGGGGCCAAGGATCCCAAAGCATAATCAGATGCTAAGAGGAGCGGGAGGAGCATCAGGGAGCAGGAGAAGAGGGAGGAGCTAACTGTGGAAACTAACAGGTCTGCTCCTAACTAACACCTTGTCACTTAGGAGGACTGGCAAAATAATATGGGGAACTTCACACAGGGCCGTTAGGACCGAGAGCCGATTATGACGGCAAATGCAAAGGAGTGGCTCAAAGTCAAGAGCCAGTCAGGGATCTCTTGATGGCAATCTAGAGCTCTTGCTATGTACCTGACACCCAGGTATTCACAACACACAGATAGACAGCAATCAGGGACCAGAGAGGATCGGGGAGCCATTCTCAAATTGCTTTTAAATTTTGATTATCCCAGTAATTGTGCATAACACAAATTGAAAAATATGCACCGAGATTTCCAGCTTATTTAACCACTAATTAAAATTCTATTTCCTGATTTTAATGCTGACATTTAACAACTAAGTTGGAGGAACAATAAATAAGTCCCGCCATGTGAGAACACTGCTGTGGTTTATGAAACAGAATTAGTCATGCAGAATGGCTGGTGTGGAAACAGCCCTCCCACGAAATACTTTAAACATATACTGTCAAATATATGAAAAATCTACTCAGTGATCCCCATGCTTGCTGGAAAACCAGAAACCAAATGGCCCTCCCACAAGACACATTCTAAATGATTGATCTGGAGGTAAAACAGTGGCTTGCTTTCTTCTCAACTCCTCTGTGTATGTTCTTCACTTCAGTTGAGAAACACACTCTGCCCCCCACTGGCAAAGAGTAGTACATTTAGATTCCTTAACAGCACGATGCTAATCCCGATGAATGTTATCCCAAATCATCACGCTTACAGACACAGTATGTTAAGGCACGATCATAGGGTGTATGACTAACAGTGGGGAGATAGATATGCAACATGATTCCAGTATTGGCTTTCTTCGGTATAAAGTATAACTTAAATACTTCGCAACTGCACTCTGGGCACACGCTGAATTTTCCTAGAGGAATGTCATCTTGAGGGCAATGGCTATCTTCAGATAGATGTGAATTTTTGAAAAGCTTCTTGCTCAGTACCTGCTCCCCTCTTTCACAAAATACAAAAAACACCTGAATCTTTAAAGAAAAAAAGCACACCAAACCACCAAACAACTACCAATAGAGATGGCAGACCAAGCACATACCATCTGAGCACCTGACTCACTCTGGCATCACCATTACCTATAGTACAGTGACTGAAAGGGACTTGGGAGCCAGGATTCCCAGCGCTGACAGTTAATGGGGCAGTGAGCTTAGATAGGTCACCAAACGACTAGAATGCAAATTCCCTAGTGAAAGACAATGAACAGAAAATACACTCTAAACACCTATTTATCCAGAAAAAATAAATGCAACATCCAACCGTCTAACGGCGGAATGAAGCAAGCATACCATAGGGGCTGTCTATTTTTTTGTCTTCTAGGAAGAGGCTGTGTTAACGCTGAAGATACTACTACTTAATACAGTTAGTTGATCAATATTTTCTATTTACATATTTGCACATTCACACTGTAATGGAAATCCTTATAATGTAACGATGTTTGGTGTCCAAGGACAAGTGAAGTTAGGTTTGGAGAAATCCTAGAATCATGAGCCAGAAAGGACTGGAGGGGGGATCTCTAGGAAATCAATTTCCAAAATGTAAGGGTGAAAGAGATTTGGATTATGGGAGTCCCTTAAGGTGTTAGGACTTGAGAAGATGGGTCTCAGATAAAAACAAGTGCTTTCATAAGATTATTCTAGCAATAGGGAAGAGGCAGGATGGTCAACTGGGATATTACTGCGATAATTCAAAATAAATGTAAGGAAGTAAAAGAAATGGGAGTTAGGAAAAGGGGTAACTCTATGAGAAACTGTGAAAGAAGAATCAGGAAGATAGGGAAGATTGGATATGTAAAGAAAAGACAAAAGATGACCCATGTAGAGACTGTTTTGTCTGATTAAGGTTGGGTTTTAAGATTTATTTTAAAAAGAAAAAAATAAATAAAAATAAAACAAGTCTCTTAAAAAACTTTGTGCTCCTTGGTATTTTCTTAACAAGAGTTGAAAACGTATTTATGTCCCCACAAAAACCAGCTCATGGATGCTTATAGCAGCTTTATTCACGGTTGCCAAAACTTAGAAGCAACAAAGAGGTCCTTCAGTAGATGAATGTGTAAATGGACAATACTACATCTGGACACTGGGATATTATTCAGTGCTAAAAAGTAATAAAGACATGGAGTATCCTTAAATGCATATTACTAAGTGAAAGAAGCCAATCTGGTAAGGCTACATACTATGTGATTCCAACTATATGACATTCTGGAAAAGGCACAATTTTGGGGACAATAAAATAAACAGTGGTTGCCAACAATTGAGACTGGGGTGGGGTGAAAAAGCAGAACACAGAGGATTTTTAGGGCAGTGAAAGCATGTTGTAGGATACCCTAATAATGGATACAAGTCATTATACACTTACCCAAACACGTAGAATGTACAACACTATGAGTGAATCCTAAGGTAAATTATAGATGTGGGGTGATTATGATGTGTCAGTCAGTGTAGGTTTACCAGCTGTAACAAATGTAATAAACCTGAGGGGGTGTTGATAGTGGGAGAGATTAGGCATGCGCAGGGGTTATATGATAAATCTCTGTACCTTGCCCTTAATTTCGCTGTGAACCTAAATCTGCTCGAAAACTCATAAAAAATATATATATTTTTGCCTTTCCCAAACAGTTTGTGAAGGTTCTTTAATTTCTGGTCCCCAGAGCCATGCACCCAGGGCTGCTGTATCGGATTTTTACAATGTGCAAGTCTGTCTGGAGCTAACCTTAAGACAATCCTCCGAGGTTCCATGAGTACAGAATTAACTGGCTCAACAGCTATGTCGTTTGAGCCACAGGGAATAAGAGCCTCATGTGTCACACTGCCCAGGCTGCCTGTTTTCTCCCAGGTGTGACTCAGGATACAAAAGCCCTAAATGGCTTGGGCATAAGGCACATCAGCACTGTGCATGGCCTTAGGGACCACAGTCAGCTGTGGCATGCTCCTGCCAGGTGGCTCACGTCCACAGCAGCTGCAGCTGCAGCGACTCTGGCCCTGGGGCTTTGCGTCTAATTCAGTCAGCAGTAGTGGACAGCTGACCTTTAGAGGCCAGGGCGAGACAGCCTTTAAGGTGATATGGAGGTGTGGATATATATACACATGCTGACAATTAATTACATGACCATTTTTACATCTGGACCAAAGGCCTGAGTCTGGAAGTCCTGTTCTTTTGGTTTTAGATATCAAATTGCATTAGGGAAACAAAAAACAAAAAACAAAGCTGGAGGCAAAATGAAGAACAGAAGAGGAACAAAGCATTACAGCAGCAAATGAAAGCTTGTTAGAAGCTGCCTGGCACTGCAGAACTAAGGACACGCTTCTCTTTTCAACCTTTACAGCCACGGTCATGGATAACATTTCCTTCCCTTGGCACAGAACCCACCATTCTACACTGGGACAATGAGTCCTTTCTTCCTCAGGTAACAATAAGCTTATTCCTGAATAAATGGCCACGTGGGGTCATGGAGGAGGTTTATAGGCCTCTGGTGACTCTGGCTTTTACAAAGTGTAGGTGAGTCACCCTCTACTCTGTTCTTCTCAGCCCTTTATCCATTTAAATTGTTTAAGCCAGTGGTCGGCAAACCGCGGCTTGGGAGCCACATGCCACTTGCGAGCTGCGGTTTGCTGTTCTGTTGACTAATGAGTTTGCCGACCACTGGACTAGACCAAATGTTACCGTGTAGTTGGAAGCTGTGAGGATTAGGCAATTGTGGCATACTGTGTGCAAAGAGGTAAAGGGTAGTACAGTGTATGACAGTGGTCGGCAAACTCATTAGTCAACAGAGCGGCAGCGGTTGGCCGCCCACTGGTCTAAGCTATGAGATTTTCCAATGTAACACCTCTAGAACCAGTGAAACCTGAGTGAATGAACTGTGGGCCCTGCAGCAGTGGGTTGAGAATGGCTATCTGGAAGAAACTGGCTGTTCTTGGTTTCTGTCCATGGGCTGCCCCTATACTCAGTACCCGAGGGAGAGGGGTGGGGCACAGAACACCTGTCTGGCCCTGGTTTCTACATCCTTGTGGGCACTTTTCCTGGTCCCCTAGATCTTCCAAAAGGCATGTGGGAAAGTAAAGCTTACTAGGTGTTCCAGGTATGCCATCAGACCTACTTACAGAACATCACTCTTTGGATTTTAATAACCTTGACAGCAACCTGCCAGATGACAAGGTTCCTATGAATGGCTTGCTCTGTGACTTGGAGGTGAAACAACAAAAAGAGGCATCACGGTCATCTGGCCAAACCCCCGAGCCAAGGCAGTACCTGCCCAGCTTGCCCCTATCTGCTGTATTTGCCCAGGACAAAAGAATTGCAACAAAACTGGGTAGTACCAAAAGGGCTATGGAAGAACTTGAAAAACGAACAAGGAAAGGTGCACAAACTTTCTCAGCCAGACTGATCTAGTATAGGGCTTGCTCGGTCCAAGGCAAACTGCCAACTGAACCAGGTTCCTGGGACAAGTCAGAGTACGTGTATGGCTTTGGCGATAGCAAAAACAGTCCAGTGGAGAAGCAAACAAAACCAAAACAAAGCAAAATGACTTTTTAAAAAGTAAAAAGGATCGTTAGGTTGACTTTGGGCCGCGGTCGGCAAACTTTGGCTCACAAGCCACATGCGGCTCTCTGGCCCCTTGAGTGTGTATCTTCCACAAAATACCACAGCCTGGGCGAGTCTATTGTGAAGAAGTGGCATTAGAAGAAGTTTAAAAAATTTGGCTCTCAAAAGAAATTTCAATCATTGTACTGTTGATATTTGGCTCTGTTGACTAATGAGTTTGCCGACCACTAACTTTGGGTAAAATTAACTACATGAAATTTACATGCAAAGTAAAACTCCAATTGATGAGCATGTTTTCTTTGTATTAGACCAAGTAAGTTATTTTTTTATATGACGCAAGACTATATTTTCAGACTTCTCTTTAATTCAGTTTAACAACTGCAGAATTTATTCTCAGTTTGTTCTAGGAAACAATTGTAACGTCAGATGTGGCTATAGGTTTTTATTTTAAGCTTTTAGTTGTGTGCGCTGTGACTGCCCTGGTCCATACAGACCAAGGAAGAATCTAAGATTATACTTGCTCCTGTGGATTTTTTTCATCAACCTAGAACAACAGTTGGTCCTGTCCCCAGCACAGAGACTCAGGACTCAGGAGACAAGACTAAAGCCGGCACAGTTTTGGCAGCTGCATTTCCCTTGGTTCTGAGCATCTGCTTTACTATGTTACTCCCTTGAAGTGATGTGGCTGTAACACAGCTATGTGATTTTCAACTTCATAGCACTGTATTCCCATTTCCCCAAAGATACGCAAACATTAGTCTGATTTTGGAACTGAGCCGCACTGGTGGGAAGACTCACCTGGAGACAGGAAGGAAGTGAACTGATAAAAGATCTCGGTGTCCTTCTTCTGCCCGCTGTAGCCCACGATGCTGCCCACCTCGAGCGGGAAGGTCTTCAGGAGGGCGCCCGTGGCCAGGTCGTGGAGCTGCAGCGTGTTCTTCACGTCGTGGAGGTAGCACAACACCAAAAAGTTAGACCTGACGCAGGCTACCCATTCTGAAAAGACAAGAACAGACAAAGCCTAAGGTGGTTTTGCAAAGGCATGGACAGCACACCCGTGTCACTGGACAGTAGTTCTGGAGCTCCAGGTTGCTATGTAAAGTGACTGACCGCACAACTGCTTTTAGTCCTTCACCGAGTTTCCAGCATATTCCTTTAAGAGTGACTGTCCCTGTGGTGTCTAGAGGAAACAAAATACTCCTCACCTTGGGCCAAGGGCTGTGATTCTCTAGATAATGTGTGTACTATGCATAACCTGCCTACCTATTTTGTGTTCAATATCATGCTGCAGGAAATATAAGAAAGAAAACAACAAAACCCAAATCACAATCCATTTCCGTCGGGGTTGTTTATTTCACAAAAATGTATCAAGCCCTTGGAATATTCTAAGTCCTCTGCAAGGTGCCAGGAGACCAGCAGGAAGATGATGGCACCCCTGCCCTTAAGACACAATCATATAAAACACAGCTAGTAACATGCAGACAAACGAGTCACTGGCTGGCTGCAGACTCAAGAAGGGGAGAGTCTTTCACCAAGTGCTGAATTGAGTCTCAAACACAGGGGTGGGGATGGATATGCCTGGGAGGGACAGCGGGTTGAGGTGGCAGGAAGACAGGTGACCCAAGGAACAGGCCAGAGCTAGGCATGAGGAGAGAGAAAAGGGATGAGAACGAACAAATGAATGCACAGCCAGAAGAGAGGGAGGAAGGAGAGAGGGAGCTAAAAAAAACAAGTGAGAGGTCTGCTTTGAAGAAGAAAAAGGTTGTTCAGTCTTGGAGGTGAGTGGCCTGAAGGGGGCTTCAGTGAGCTGGGTAGGACCGGAGGGTAATTCAGACTAGGCAGTTAGAGAGGAGCTACTATTTGGATAAAGGGGATACAAATAGAGATGACATCCATGAAGGATACAGAACAATGGGGGTCCACAGGGGATGAAGGGGAGACCAGGAGGAGGAACATGCCTGCAGAAAGCCAGTGAAATCACACCAATGTGGATCAAGTCTGGAGATAAATGTAAGAAAATAAATGAAAGGCAAAAAATAAAAAATAATTTAAAAAATGAAAGGTAAGTTCCCCAAGAGAACCCAGGGCTTGGTGACCGGGGGGAAATGGGAAGTCAGGTAGAGAGATGAGTCCTCCTCACTCCCAGGGTGGCAGCTGCAGCATCGGTGTGGCCCTGCGGCAGTGCGGGGAGAGTGCAGGGAGTGAAAAAACAGAAGGGCAGCACAGAGAACAATCCGTTTCGATCTGGACAAGATGAGCCTGAGGGAAGGCCAGGCTTCCAGAGGGAGAGATGCTATTATGAAAGGACAGATGCAAGGACAGGGCTGCAGGTAACAGCTCCAACACGGGGACAAGCCTTTCTTGGGTTTCACGGGAAAGTGTGGTGGTGGGATCCTTGACACTGCTCATTTTAAACTTATTCCTATTATTAATATTTTTCATCTTCACCCGAGGATATTTTTTTCATTGATTTTTAGAGAGTGCAAGGGAAAGGGAGAGACGGAGAGAAACATCGATGTGAGACTCATAGATTGGTTGCGCTTGTCCAGAATCGAACCTGGACCCTTCAGCCCACGGACGCTGATGCTCTATCCACTGAGCAAAACCAGCTAGGGCCACATGCTCATTTTTAAAACCCATGAAACTAGTTCACTCTTGTAACATTACCAGCTTTCAGCACAAGCCAGGCATGGCCAGAGGGCGCGCCGAGGACCACCAGAGCTCCTATCTGGTTGGCTGTCTACCACAGCAAACCCTTCCTTCAGGGAAGACACAAAGAGCTTGCTCCGCCACAAGCCATGTGTTCCTTCTCCCATGAGTTTGTTTGTTTGTTTTTTCCCACAAAAGTACCTCAATCAAGTAATATATTTCATGTGCCTTAATGTTTTACAGAAAGCACAGAGGAAAAAGAGGTAAATTATTTGTCAAAAATCCTTGGTGTTAACTGCAAGCACATCAGAATTATAAACAGTGAAAAAGAAAGGACAAGGAGATTTGCAGACGCCATCAATAACAGCTCTGACTTTATGGCTGTGCTTTATGACTCATCTCTAGTTTTTATTCTCAACTGGACATTCTGTGCTAATGATAGATAGCAAACTCAACTGCGCTTCCCTTGGAATTGATGTGTTCTAGGGAATATTGAAGATTTCCCCTTTCCAGTCCAAGGAACTTATAGTCTTCCAAAAGGAAGGTTATAAAAATATATCACCCCCAAGTCTCTAAGCAGTGATTTGCATTTCATTAGCTCCACAAGGAAAATAGGATGTCACCTTAAGGCACAGCCAAGCCACTTTTAGGGGGGCTTTAAAAGGTAGAAAGTCACAGGCTTTGGGAAATAGTTATGTCTTGAGAGCTCCCCATTCAAGAATCAGTGATCCAACCTGCCCTGTGTCTAAAAACCACCCAGGATACCATATAGGAAGACTGGTGCTACCAAAGTCTCACTTGGACCTGTCAGCATGAGGCCAGTTCATGTGGCACTTAAGAGGCACTCACTAAATGCCCGGCTCTTACCACCCTTAGGGAGCCATTCTGCCTCAATTTGGACAGAAGCCCTTGGGCAATCAGAATCACTATGTGCCCAGTTCCTCACAGGAAGCTGTTAAAGGAAATGGCCAAAAACCTGGTTCTTGACTCCAGGACTCCTCATCCAAATATAAATGAGGACAGGAGTGAATGGAAAGTTCTGGAGAGACAAGTGAAGGGATTTCCTTGGAGAAAGCCCAGACATGCTTTAAGCCCCTCTCCCCAGTGGGGAGAGCTAGCCTGGGACAGTACTGGTGTCCACTCCAACGAGAGAGGCTAAAGGGATCGGGACTGGGATAGCTGGAAGGCAGAAGGGGGACTGAGTACTTCACGGAGAACACGGATGGGCTGCTGCCTTGAAGGTGCAGATGTGGGTTTTGCTAGAAAGAGCAAGCATAAGGTCCTCTCGGGTCCTGGCCAACACCCGCCTGCAGGGCTGTGGCGACCTCAGTACCAAAAAGGGTAAGGGGTGCAGTCAGATGCCCAGGGGCTAAACAGAATCTGGAGTAAAGACCCAGAGTAATGCTTCCCCCTAGGCCCAAGTACATGCAGAAGGAAGGGCCCAGAGGGGATGCCCAGGGGCAGCAATCCCTGAGGCAGTCAGTGTAACCATCTGACCACCTTTTCCCTCTCCCCACGAGACGAGATGCAAAGCCAGGTTTAAGTGCCCACCAGGCACAGAGCACACGGCCTTGAGCCAGGAGGAAAAGAGTCCCTCACTTTTCCAGGACTGCTTCAGCCAAGACAGGGACACTATGCAGGTATCACAAGGATTTATTTTCCTAATTATATACCTTACGCCTTCCTATTTTTGGGTGGCCCTCGCTTTTATCCCACGAACCCACTAGCAGAAGTTCACCTCCAACCAGTGAGTTCTTCATTAACTTGAAGATAACTGGACTCTTCTTTTGTGTAGCAAAATTAGTGAGTCTCATTCTAATCAAATCGAGCTTTCAGGCAATAAACCATTTATAACACAGCATACCATTTTGGGAACATCACAGAAAAAATTAAAGAGGGGACCTAAAGGCACCCTGCAACACGATGGACACAGAGGTGAGATTCCTGAAAGGCTAATGGAGCTCAGGGCACACAGCAGCAACTGCACTGGATCTCAATTCAATCTGACAATAGTTTACTCCTTTTCTAATAAGGGGACTGTAAACCTACCCTACAATCTCTAATAGGTATAATACAAACAGCCAAAGGTTATTCAAAAGCGAAAAGCTAAAGCTTTTTTTTATTCCAATGGTTTAACAATTTAAATGTGATTATCATCATACTAGAGTATTGGTGCATGAAATTCGTGCATGGGGGGGTGGGGAAGAGAGCGGGGAGAGAAGAGAGGTCCTGCACCCTCTCCAATCCAGGATCCCTCTCACAATCCTGGACCACTGGCATTGCTCACATGCCTGCCTGCCAGATCCCCCGCCCCCGCCCCCGCCAGCCTGATCACCCCTCTGCTTGCTGGCCTGATTGCCCCTCACTGCCTATCTTCTGCTGGCCTGGTCACCCAATGCAGCCTGCTGCTCGGTCATCCCTCACTAACTTCCCCTGCCAGCCTAGTTGCCCCATGAAGCCTGTTCAGTTGTCCCTTTGGTTGCGGTGGTTGCTTAGGCTTTTATATAGAAAGACCTGAGGTCCATGCACAAATCAGTGCATGGATGGGGTCCCTTGGCCTAGCCAGCGATCGGGGCCTTGGGGCCGTCTCACCCAGTCCCGATCCCGATCAGGGCTGATGGGAGCCGGCCGGCCAGAGAGGGCGTGAAAAGGCTCTAGGGCTTGTTCAGCTCTCTTAGCCAGTCCCTATTCGTTGGCCCCCAGTAGCAAGCTTATCTACCTGTTGGAGAGTCTGCCACCTGGTGGTCAGTGCACGTCATAGTGACTAGTCGGACACAGCATATTATGCTTTTATTATAGGATTATTACATAAAGACAACTAATATTAAAAAAAAAAAGTGCACCACCTAGGAAGTCTGGACTCCTATTTTCACAATTAGGATGACCCTGCATAATATTATTGTAGTCACTCCAAAGGTTTCCTGCAGTGCAAACCTGGTGGCACCGTTTAGATACTTCATGCCCAGAGCTCAGAGGCTGCAGGTTTCTTCCCTGAAATGGGCCACCAGAGGACAAGAGACAGACCGATTTGCTGATGTGCTCATTTAACAGGAAAGCACTGTTCTCAAGCAGCGTGCAGTCTTACCTAAGACATCCTTCTCGTGCTCAGGAACAAGCACCTTCCACTTCGACTCCTCGGGATCCGTGAAGTCGATGTTGATGAGGCGATAGTTGGGAGAATGGCGATTGGTCTTGAATGTGAATACTGTCCCCTCATTCGTTACGTAGTCATATTCTCCTTCAAAGTTGTCGATCAGTTTCACCCACTTCAGGATTCCTGGTAAGAGACCAAGCATCCCTGTCACCTCTCCAGTGCTTAAAAGGTGTGGTGTGTGCATGGGGAAGAGAGGGCAGATCTTATCCATCTACAGAAAAAGTAGACACACTCTTTAGATGATCTAAGGTCTGAGAAAGAAGGAGGACAAATGGGCACATTTTAAAGCATGTGAAGGAATTCCCTCCCCCGCCCTTCAAAAAGCCTGATGGATGTGAACATTGCCCCATGGAAACTGGGGGATCCTCCTCTACCTGAGCCTGTTCCCCAACTGGAGCATTTCTCTCTACCTCTACTGCCCTCACACTGGCCAAGTCTTCACCGATTCCCGCTGGGTCTACATCAGGGGCTCTCAACTGGGGTCATTCCACCACCACGGGGGACAGACTTGTTTTTCACAACTTGGAAGGGGAGAGGAGGGCTCCTGTTACAGTCCAGTGGGTGAAGGCCAGAGATACCGCTAAAGGTGCTTTGGCTCACAGGACAGACTCTGTGACCAAGAATTTGGCTGCCCTAGTCTGCAGATTAGCTTCCTGCCTGGCCTTCCTGCAGCCACTCCAGGCCTTCTCAATGTTACCACAATGTTGGAATATCCTGAACTGGTCCATGTTGGTGTCCTTCTTAAAAACGTCCCCGTTACTCTTGGAATAAAATCGAATTCCTCTTTATGGTCTCCCTGGTCTCGCATGTCCCACTCCTTGCCCTCTTAGCCAACCTCCCCTTGTTTCAACTTTCGCTGCACCTCTGTCCTTGGAGTTTTTGTCAGGCTCCGTCACACATGCCCCAAGGCGTTGTTACAGGGCATTTCCTCGACCTGGCTCACTCTCCAGTGGCCAAGAATCTCTTATCGGTACCCGACCATTTCTTCACCGCACTTCTTTCAAGGTATGTACCTATTTGCTTGTTTATACTTTGTCTTTTCTATTCAGGAGTTAATACTTAGCACCTAAAGGAAGTGGCAGGTACTTCAAAGGTGCAAAATAAAATTGGTGCTGAATGAAAGAGCATTTCCCAGCCCCTTAGTGCTAAGAGTTAGTCTAAAGATGGACATCAAGAAAAAATCTTAAGTGTGGCTCACTATTATCATTTAAATGGCTCCCTAATTGCCACTTTTAATGTTAAAAAACGCAGTAGGAGGACACAGGTTTCACAATGTATAGGACAGGGATGTTCAGAGTACATCTCACAGGTTTTATAAACAAAGAGTTCCATGACTTCTAAACTTCTGGAAGGCAATGCCAGATCTCAGCTCTTCTCTAATTAATCTCCTGGCTTCAATTTCACAGTGAAATTGCTACATTAATTTGGGTAGTTCATTTATAGTCCTTGAATTTTTCAAGGCAGTTTTACATTTATTATCTCATTCATCTTTAGAGCATAATAACTTTATATAATTGGCTGTCCAATTAAATTCATCAAGAAAAATATCCCATGATAAAAAGAGAGTGAGTTTTTTGGTCAGACACAACTGGATTAAAACTCCAGCTCAACAATATTTGGTTGTGTGACCTGGAGCAATCTCTTTATCCCTTGATAAGCCTAGTCTTCTCAGTGTAAACTAGCACTAGTAAAAAGATTTTTAAAATATTAAAGTGACTTAGAAAACCATGGTACATGTACACAATGGAATACTACACTGCTACAAAAAAGAAGGGAATTCTTACCATTTGCAATAGCATGAATGGAACTGGAGGGCATTATGCTAAGTGAAATAAGCCAATCAGAGAAAGATAAATATCACATGATCTCGCTCATTTATAAACAATATAAACTGAGGAACTAAAATAGAACCAGAGTCATAAAAGCATCAAACAGATTGTCCAACCTATGAGGGAAGGAGGGGGGTGAAGGGGTAAGAGAACCACCAGAGGACTTGTATGCATGCATATGAACAAAACCAATGGACACAGATGGGGGTGGTGATAAGGGCACCAGAGGAAGGGGGGGTGTCTGGAGAAAGGTCAATGGGGCAAAAAGGAGATATATGTAATACTTTAAACGATAAAGAATTTAAATTAATAAAAAAATATTAAAGTGACTACTAATACTTGTCTACTCTACAACAAAACCTCAACAAATACTTTTAAATCAATAATTGAAATGAAAACTAATAATAAGATAAGCAGTTTAAAAAAAAACCTATGATTATCCTACACTTTCCTACACGCTAGCAATAACCAGTTTAAAAAAAATGGGAGGACTGGGGGAAGAGCTCATTTACAATAGAAGCACAATCAATAAAATGTTTAGGAAAGCACTTAACATGAAATGTGGGATCTATATGAAGAAAGCTCTAAACTTTTTCTAAGGAATCTTAAAAACAACAAAACAATAGAACATACAAATCCTGAATAACTGAAAACACACACCATATCCTTAGATGGGAAGACTATTTCAAAGGTGCAAATAATCCTAGAGAGATTTGACCAATTTAACACAATTCCAATCCAAATCCAAATGAGAATTTTAATGATCTGACAATACCATTCTGAAAGTACAGCTGCAAGACTCGGCAAAGAAGATAATAAATATGCTTTCTGATAACAGAATGAGGAGGAACTTCTGGTGCTCTGATGCTCTGAACAAGGCCCAGCCCACCCCCTCCATCCCCTCGCCTCCTGAAGGTAATCTCCATCCTGAATGCTATAGTGATCCTATTTCTCTTTGTCCTTTTTCTGCCTTAACATGTATCCTTAAACACAATTTTACTTATTTTTGATCTTCATATAGTATAATGAAACATACAACGTGTATTCTTTTGTATCTGACTTCTTTGACTTGACATCATGTTTATGAGATTTTCACCCTCTGGTTCTCGTTATTGACCTCTGGCTAAATCCAATTGTGCTCAAAGAACATGCTCTGTCTGGTTTCAATCATTTAAAATTAGTTCAGAAAAGCTTTATGGCCTAATTTTTTTCCTCTTAAATGACTTTTAAATGCTCCGGTATGTGACTAAAAAGTATGTGTATTTTGCAGCCTTTAGGTGTGATATGTTAAATGTCTATTAAGTCATATTGTTCAAATCTATATATTTACTGATTTAGGGGGCCATTTTTTTTTTCTACCAGTTCCAGAAAAGAGCTATTAAAACGCTTCTCTATGACTATAGATTTATCTATTTTTACCTGCATTTGTATTAATTTGTGCTCTCTGTATTTTGAAATCACGATTTTATATATACCCATAGATCATATTTAAATAAAACTAAATTGAATCTTTTATGATTATGAAGTTTTATCTCTTTGGTAATGCTTTTTTACTTGAAAGTCTATTTTGATCCTAAGACAGCCACATCATTTTCATGATAAGAACTTGGGCCAATTGTCCTCTGCAGAATGGTTGGTACCAATTATGTTGGTCCAACCATATTAATGGTTGGTCCTTATCATTTCCAAAAAGATTTGCTCTTTTCCATATATCTAACCACTCTCATGCTTTCCACCTCCTGGTGGGCTATATTTTAGTTGATTTCTTTATATTTCTAATCTATTTATTGGTTCTCTCTTCAGCTGTGTCTAATCTTGCCTTTAACGTAATAACTGAATTTTTTTAATGGTAATAATCATAGCTTTATTTGCAGAAGTTCTACTTAGTCCTTTTCCAAATCTATTTGGTATATATATATATTTTTTTACAGTATCGTGTTTCTTGCTTTGTCACCAAGCTTCTCTTTCACTTTCTGTAAAAGCAAAACATTAATTGTTTATTTTTAAAAGTGTATGTAATTACCTGCTGCTGTTTCTGCTGGCTCTACTTCTCATGCTGGTAAATTCCTTCACTGCCTTTGTGATTTCTGACTGTGAACTGACTCCCCTTGAAACATTTTCTGTGGGAATCTTACAAGCTTCAGTAGAAGTGGCACTCTTCCAGAGAAGATTTGCACTGGCCTTCTGTTTGCCTCATGGGAGGCGACCAAACTGGGAGCATTTTAAATTAAATGTTTGGTAAGAGGATTTCTGGACCTTAAGGGCCAATCAAGACAACCTGCATGCAGGTGAAGGTCAGCCTTTCTCAAGTTTTAGGAGCACTGACATCCTGCCTACCCCTCCCCTTCAGCAGTGACAAGGTAAAGATAGGCAGGTTTCCTTCTTATGCCCTACCTCCGCCTCACCCCCCAACACTACCTCTGCTAGGTTTTTTCTCAATCACCCTGACACTGAGGGTTATCTGTCATTACACTCTCTCCCATGGAGACCTAGAGCTTTGTCTCCCATCGCCCTTGCCCTAGGTGACCAGCAGAGGGACGCTCAGCCTCATGACCCAGCAGACACATTCAGGAGCGATTCCAGGATTCCTGCTTTCACTTTGTCTTTGATCTCTATGGGTTCTCCTCTTCTGTGACAACTCAGCAATATAGTTAGAAATGTGCTTTGTAAAGCTGTTATAGCATCTTAGTTGCTTCAATTAAGATGCTATTACGAATATATAATCTGACAAACTACCTCAAACAAAAGTCCATACAATTAATTTTCATAAAAGGTTATGCTCTGCAATTCAAGTTAGAATTTTATTTTCAAACAACTAACCTCAAAAACAGGTGACCACTCAATGGTAACCAACCTGAATTTTAGTTCATATTAAATATGGTTTTAAAAGAAAAAAACAACCATCCTAAAAACTATTCCTTAGAAGAATAAGTAAAAAAATTAGCTGCCAATGTAAAATTTGAGATAAACAGAATGGTACATCTGTATATATAAAAAGCCAGTGACCAGAACGCTGTAACAA
>JAAGEH010000018.1:31039455-31094558 GCA_011751065.1 Lasiurus cinereus | reverse complement strand
CCCTGATCAGCTCCCTGACTCCAATCAGGGGCAGGGCTGGCCAACCACCTACAGCCCTTCCCCCAGGCTGCTGGCCCCAATCAGCCACCGTCACCCCATTCAGGATATGGCCAGCTGGCCCACTGCCCACATTCCCTCCTCATGGCAGGCCCAACACTGACCAGCCCCCCACCACTCTGATTGGCCTGTGGCCCCTGTCCCCAGCTAGCTCCAACCCTGATTGTCCCCTCTCCACAACAAATGGGAGTGGGGCTGACCAGCCAACCTTCCCCTCCCACTCCTCCTCCCCTTGCTGGTGACCTGATTGGCCCCCCTACCCCATTTGGGGGCGGAGCCCGCCAGCCAATTGCCTGTAGCCCCTCCTCCCAGCCAGCCAGGCCTTGATTGGGCCCCGATTGGGGTGGGCCAGCTGGCCAACTTCCCACCATCTCCTCCTCCCAACAGGCCACCCTATGCCCCAAGGGAACCCCCACCCTGATCTGGGACACCCTTCAGGGCAAACCAGCTGGCCCCCACCCATGCACCAGGCCTCTATCCTACCTAATAAAAGAGAAATATGCAGATTGACCATCACTCCAACACACAAGATGACTGCCCCTATTTAGTCAAAAGATTCTGTCCCCATGTAGACACAAGATGGCCACCACAAAATGGCCAGCAGGGGAGGGCAATTGGGAGGGACTAGGCCTACAAGGGAGGGCAGTTGGGGGTGATCAAGCCTGCAGGGAAGGGCAGTTAGGGGCAAACAGGCTGACAAGGAAACAGTTAGGCATCAATCAGGCTGGCAGGGAAGTGGTTAGGGGCTGAACAGGCTGGCAGGCAGGTGAGCAGCTGGGAGCTAGCAGTCCTGGATTGTGAGAGGGATGTCCGACTGCCCGACGGGCCTGTGAGAGGGAGCAGGCTGGGCTGTAGAACAGCCACTCCTCCATGCATGAATTTCATCCACTGGGCCTCTAGTTTATAATAAGAATCTTAAAACATAAGTTTTTGGACTACACCTTTTATAGAGACAGAATCTTGATTCAGGGAAATGTGAGATTCCTTGAGTATTCCCCTGGCAATAAAACACTTTGTAATGTAAAACCTTTAGTCTTCAAAGTAACTATCCTATGATTTCTGCTTGAACAGGTCTTTTTAGCCACTGCACTGACATTTCTTATGACGCTACCCACCCTTGCAAATAGCCACTGACATGTCCACCAAAAGCGAAACAGTAGAAACTTCCTCCAGTACCTGTTTAATTAGGTGAGCCTGAAAACACTGTACACATTTTAAATAATCAAGCTCCACTGAACACACACACAAAATCAAACATTTTGTGGTTTTATCTGCCACCAATGTTCTAAAGCATTAACCTTAGTCATAAATAGATACTGTAAGTCATAAATTTATGTAGATTAGGGAAAATGGCTGGATTTATACAAATCCAGCTGTCAATTTGAAAAGCAGTGAAAAGTACAGGGCGGCATGTTTCAGATGGGAGCTCGCTAAATCCTTTTGCTTTTCGGAAACCCTTGCTCCTCAGGGCTTTGGACCTGAACGATTCTAAAAGAAATGGCATTTCGATAAAGAATGGGGCTTGTTCAGTTTTTCTACGCACAAGTTAGAGCATTATTGATTTAAATGGAAAACAGAAAAATTACTTTTAAAAACAGACTGGCTAACCGCTCTAACTATCTCACTGTCTGCTCACTTTTTCTGAGGTTCCTCTGTCCGTAAGTAGCATTATTCACTCTGATGCCAAAAGAATTCGATTCCTAAACTTCTTTACATTCAAGTTAAAATTACTTTTTATAAACCTGCTTCTGGGTGGGAGAATGATTTATTGAGTGAAGATTAGCTTAAAGTAAGCCACCTTATGCTTTCCTGAAAGCAAACTCAATACTTTCATTGGTTTCTCTGAAAATCAATGGTATTAACTACATTTCATAGAAACTGCTTTGCAAGCTCTCAAAGAACAGGAACTAAGCAGTGTTTTTATACTTTACAGAGCACTGAGGGCCTGACATGTAACAGTGATAACCCAATGCCAACTGTTCCGAATGGAGGCTGCTGCTTTGCTGCCTTCCTTCCACCTCACCTGCTAAATAACTGTGGTTAGAACGGGGGCTGGGGAGTTCAACTGACAGGTCTGAATCTTTCAGTGGCATCAGGAAAGCTAACTGGCTTCACCAACCTGTTTCCTAGGAATAACAACACGCGCTCCTCAGAGGTTGCTGAGAAGACAAAGACATGACTACATTTGTACTCAGAATCTGGCACATATAAATGCTAAACAAATAATACTTACTACTATGCCAAATAATCCGTGTTCTTCAAATGACAAAAATAAGCTAAATGTGGCTTCTGAACAGCATGATTTTCTAACAGTGAACTTTTAAAGTTTAATTTCCATCTCTCGTGGCACACAGCTATTTTCCTAGAAAAAGCCCTTCTAATCCCTAATTTTAAAATTAACAAAAATACTTCACAGTTCATATTTTTATACTACCTTTTGCTGTTCCAATTCTTTTTTTTTCTGTAAATATATTTTATTGATTTTTTACAGAGAGGAAGGGAGAGGGATAGAAAGTCAGAAGCATTGATGAGAGACACCGACCAGCCGTCTCTTGCACGCCCCCTACTGGGGACGTGCCCACACAATCAAGTACATGCCCTTGATCGGAATCGAACCCAGAACCCTTCAGTCCGCAGGCCGACGCTCTATCTACTGAGCCAAACCGGTTTTGGCTCCAATCCCCCCCCCCCCTCCACCCCTTTGGCAGACCCACTCTGACACACACACTGTTTTCTAATAACCCCTGCCCATCACAGAAGTCCTCTTCCTCTGTTGGTTTGGCTTTTAATGCTCAGATGACTTGGCTAAACTTTGGATAAATCATTTAAAGGTTCTTGAATGTTTTTCTCTCCATTTCCCAAGACATGCCCAGTCCAGCTAGGCCTGAACCAGGAGTCAATACTGTCTCAGTTACCTAAAAACAAGAGGTCATCTGCTTTGCACTAGCCAGAGATGACTGGATGTACAATGTAGTGTCTGACAAATACTGAGCTTCCTTTCATCTTCATAGATAGATTAATTTCTTACTCGGGAGAAAGACAATTTTCATGGATAACATGAAAGCTTTAAAATAAAGACATGGGGAGCCCTGAAAATTTAATCAATCTAAAATGATCAAGCCTTCAGCATAAAAGGACAAAGGAGAGAGACAAGTTAATGAAAGTCTAGACAAAGTACACAGTAAGCATTTATTTGCTTATAAAAATCAAATGTAAAATCAAATGTTAGCACCATCCAGCTTTTCCACCAAACACTTCATAAATATTGTGACATAAAAACCAATTCAGGCTCGCTTTTTTAAAAGAAACTGATTTTAGAGAGAGGAAGGAGAGAAAGAGACAAACATCGACAGGTTGCCTCCCTCACATGCCCCAACCAGGGATTGAACCTGCAACCTTTTGGTGTATGGACAATGCTCCAACCAACTGGGCCACCTGGCCAGGGCCAATTTGTTTCTTAACTAGTTAACTTACATTGTTTAACAATAAGCCCACCTAATAATTAAAATATATAAAAATGAAGTAATAAGTAGAGAATGAAACCAGAATTCCAATTCTATGGAGAAAGAACCCGGTAACTGGCATTCATAAAGAACTGGAGAAAGCAAAGTCCTATGCAGTATCTCACAGTCACACGGCATATTGTACAGGACAACAGCACAGTTTATAGCTGTCATTGTTTCTTCCAGATTCTACATTCAGAGGTTTGCACAGTTCTACGCACACCTGCTCTTGCAACGCAAATGAACAATTCTTGGGTAGTGGCCTGTTCCTGTCAGAGAACATGAAACTGCTGTGGTTGAGCCAATTTTCTTGAGATCAAAATTAATATATTTTTAAAAACAAAACAAAACAGAAAAAACCCCACCAACCTGTAGTTTTATTAAATGGAAGTATATTTAACACTAGCATGAAAGTTGTTGACTTCATCCTGCTGTATGTGTGAATGGCATTCTGTGGTATCTAAGAATGTTAGGATGTGAATCTTACTCTAGAAGTTTAAAAATGATGCAATGACCAATCAAGAATAAAGAATTTATATAATCTTACTATAATGTAACACACAATATAGACCAATAATGAGGTAATCAAATAACCAAAAGTGCACTCAATATTATACAGTTTGATAATCTATGCCACCATCTCTAAAATTATTTTACATTAACCAGACATGGTATAATTAGTATGGTGTCTTACCTGTGTGCCAGTATACCTGACACAATTTCTGGGTCTGGGAATTTTCAGCCCAGTAAGTCATGCAGTAGGAAAGCTTTAATGTCTGACAGAGGTACTGGTTTGATTTAGATGTTGGGAGAGAATATTTAAAATGAGCCTTCTCCAGAATTTGTGACTGGCTGGTTTTAGGCTTACTATCATGACATATGAAGCTTCAGGCGGGAAAATCAGGCTATTATTGTGCATGTGGCTCAGTACTGAGGAGCTGTCTTAGGATTATCTGTTACCCTGGTTAATTCTCACTAGTCCCCCCACTCTTGCCTATGTTTGTTTGCCGTATTACGTCTAGACAATTATACTGTTTTACAGACCATAGGGCCAGCTTCTCCTTAACACTCTTCTTCTGCAGTACTCGCAGGGTATTTTCACACTCATATGCAAAAAATATAGCTAACCTCAATCTACAGAGAAAATTCTGAAGCCAACAAATATGTTCATTCAGTTTTTCTTCATTTTATGGGATAATATTGGGGTGGGGGGCAGATGAACTGAGACAATGTGGTTAAATGGAAGACGGTTTCTTAGAAAATCAATTAGAAGACAAAATAACTGCTTTTAAAAGGCATTCTGGAGTAATTACCTGTGGGTGAAAGATAACTTACCAGTGATGCCATTGGATTCCTGCTGCAGGTCACAGTACCAGAGGCGGTTCACTGGGTCACACCCCTCCCTTATGGATAACAAGACATAGCGACCATCATCAGACAACTAGGAAGAAAATAAAAACAATGCAGGAGGCTGATGAGAATGTATTCTCTGTGAGAGTACTATTAAATATTAAGCAAAAACTAAAGGTTAAACTCAAATGCAATAAATTTACCCCAAACTTATGAATGGATAAGAAAGTTAGCAGAAAAAATGATGAACATCCATTTTAACTTACTTCACTCCTAATCAACGTTTAACAAAACATAGTAAAATATTTAAGTAGAAAATATCAATAGATGTAACTGTCATAATGACATTTTTACTTAAGTCCAGCCTATTCTTTAACTGAAAATATATGCAATTTGTCATTTTGAATATTAATATCCCTGACTTTGAAGTTTTTTCACAGGTTACATACTTTAAAAGTGGTTCTAAATGAGTAAAAGTTACCAAAATGGGCATAGATGTAAAGAAGTTCATGTGTGGTTCATATTGGTCACATTAATAATTTCTGTTGACCAACTCTTCATGCATATCTTTAGTCCCCTCCACACAATCTGTCAGAGAACAAACGCCCATGCTTCTGTGGGTTTCTTTTATAATTAAACAGGAGAATCTTAAAGAACAAAAATAATCTTGGTAAAAACCTAATGTAACCAACATTACGATTTTGAGTTGTAAAAACATAAGTGCTATCAAACTATATATATCTTTTTGTATCTTTTTTAAAAAATTCAACATAATTAAGGAAATAATCCATGTTGACACATATACATTTATTTAACTGTTGTATAATATTCCAATTTAAGAATATACCACAGCTAATTGATCCACTTTCCTACCAATAAACATTTAGATTATTTCCATTTTCTCCCTATTATAAGCAACACTTCAGAAAAATTATTGAACATGTTTACTTGTGGCCTTATATAAGTGTTTCCCTTATATAAGTATGGCCTTTTATACGTGTTTCTATATAACTAGGAGTAAAATTGCTCAGTGGTAGGGAATGAACAAACTCCACTTTATTAGATATTGCCAAATTAAGTGATGTACCAACTCACCCTCTTACATTTTATTAGTGTATAATAGTTCCTATTTCTCCACATCCTATTGTGTCACTTAATTTAATGTGTCAACTTGACAAGGACACAGCACTTATTCGGTCCAACATTATTCTGGATGTTTCTATGAAGGTATTTTTTGGATGAGGTTTACATTTAAATGGATGGACTTTGAGTAAAGGTGATTACCCTCTGTAAGGTGAGTGAATCTATCCAACCAGTCTAAGGCTTTAATAGAAAAAGACTGCCTTGCAGACATAGGAAGGAATCTTGCCAGTAGACTGTCTCTGACAGACAATCTTCCCTGGGTTTCCAGCCTGCCAGTCTCCCCTGCAGACTTTGGACCAGTGAAGCCTTCACAATCACACTTGCCAATTTCTAAAAAAATAAGTATTTCTCTCTCTACATATACACACGTTCTGTTGGTTTTTGTTTCTCTAGAGAACCCTAGCACACTTACAACAACTATCATTTGTTCATTCAATAAAAATTTCCTAAGCAGCTATTATGTTCAAGTCATTTTCTAGGTGTTAAAGATACATCAGTGAACAAACCAAGAAGAAAAAAAATGCCATAGTCCAGGGGAGGAGACAAACACATAAATATAGAATTATGTAGCATATTATACAATGAGAGATGGCATGGAGAACTTGAACAATCTCGGTAAGGGAGTCAGAATGTGGGGAAAAGGACTATAGTTTTCAGTGTCGCAGTCAAGATAAGCCTATTAAGAAGGTGTCTTGTCCTGGCCAGGGATCAAACCCACAACCTTCTGGTGTACAGGATGACACGCCAACCAACTGTGCCACTTGGCTGAGGCCCTATTTCTTTCTTTCTTTTTAAAAAAAATATATTTTACTGATTTTTTTACAGAGAGGAAGGGTGAGGGATAGAGAGTTAGAAACATCAGTGAGAGAGAGACATCAATCAGCTGCCTCCTGCATGCCCCCTACGGGGGATGTGCCCGCAACCAAGGTACATGTCCTTGACCAGAATCGAACCTGGGACCTTTCAGTCCGCAGGCTGACTCTCTATCCACTGAGCCAAACCCATTTTGGCTCTTTCTTTTTTTAATTTTTCTTAAAATTTCCATTTTATTAGGGTTTATATCACACTAGCTCAAATCCATTTCTCTACAACTACTCTAAATAGCTTCTTTGGAATTATTTCATAACGTGACTTTTATCAAAGACTTTGAATCTCAAACATAAGTTTTCAAAGTATTAATTTTTAGATGAAAGGGATCAGAAATAAAAGCCATTAGGTTATGGTTGGGGGTGTTAATTTCCAATAAGACACTGTGTTGAAATGTTTCTTCTGATACAGCAGTTATAAATTAGAACCTTCAAAAACAAGGGCAGAACCAAAGTATAATAGAAGCTTCTGCAGTGTAAGCCTCCCGTAGTTCCAAGCTCTGACAGAAGCAAGGTAAAGCATCTTTCCTGAAAATTCAGTGGGTTTCCAGTATTTTCATGTGGGTGACTAGACACTCAAGACTTTAGCATTCATGTATAGACCATCTTGGCTCTGAAGAGCTTAATACCCAGCCATGTCCACAGGTGGAAGAACATGTACACTGGTATGGTAATGGGCAAGAGCAGACCGTAGAAGCATAGCCCTGTGGGGAGTTTTCTTCCACGAGGCCGAGTAGAACAGTCCTGCTAAGGAGATCAATGGAATGAGGACGGCCAACGTAGAGACAGAAACAGTTTCCTCTCCCACTTCTCTGCCACCCTGACTTTTTAAAAGGTAGATGGCGCCAAAACGGGTTTGGCTCTAGTCAGCCTGCGGACTGAAAGGTCCCAGGTTCGATTCCGGTCAAGGGCATGTATTCTGGTTGCAGGCATATCCCCAGTAGGGGGCGAGCAGGAGGCGGCTGATCGATGTCTCTCTCTCATCGATGTTTCTAACTCTCTATCCCACTCCCTTTCTCTGTAAAAAAATGAAAATATATTCAAAAAATAAAAATTAAAAAAATAAAAGGTAGATGGCATTGAAGAAATGTGGTTATATCTGTTGTCTGTAATTATGATCTAGTGCTGCTCCCCATCTTCTTGCTTCTTATTTTGATGTGTCATCATCCTAGCTGCCGGTGGTATCATATTAGGGATCCCATCAGGAATTAAATAGGCTACTACTCCCAACTGGGGCCCCATTTCTCTATCTTTAAACACAACTAAGCTGTAAAACCCAGACTGGACCTAATTCCAAATTTTGTCTCCTTTATTCTTTGTCCAGCTGCCTTCTCAGCCAAGGTGCCAATTTGCATATTTCTAAGGGCATCTATCCTCAGCAAAAGAATTAGCACCAGTCATAGTCTCTTCTGTGGGCTGTAAATTCAGGAGACCAGAGTATAAAATTAAGGGCTGAATCAGCACAGGCTTAGGGCCGAAGTAATAAACTGCCCCTCTGCTCTAGGGATTATTTTACCTACGAAAGATCATCATTTCTCTATAAACACAACACACTTTTTATGATTCTGTAAACAGGATACATTCCTGCTAACTATTCTAAATTCTATGTTAAAAATAATTTAAAATACATTTACTATGTTTGTGCATGGAACATTTCTAGAAGAATCTCCAAGAAGAGGCAGCAGGGGAGGACAGGGGGAAGGGCAATTTAAAAAAAAGTGTTTTTCCATTGTCTTCTGACTCACACTGTTTCAGATGAAAAGTCATTTCTTATCTTTTTCTCCCTGTAGGTAATGTATTCTCTTCTCTGGCAGCTTTAAAGATTTTATCATCATCGTTGGTTTTCTGCAGATTGATTATAATAGGCTTTGTTTATAGTAGCCTGCTTGAAATTTCTTGAGTGTCTTGAATCTGTGGGTATGTCTATTTATCAAATTCATATCATTTTTGACCATTTTTCCCTTGTAAAAGTAGTTTTACCCTTGTGAGTACACCAAACACTGAGTTTATTATTGTAATATTATTTACTAATTAATGTTACTTTCCATATGCACAACTATAAACCTACTTTCCCCTACCCTGTATATTTTTGTATCCCCTTATCCGTAAGATGTCAACTATATACTGTTGAATCAGTTAGTACTATCTGATAGGTGAATGAGACTGTTATTCACTTTTGTTTCACTTTATTTTCTCTTTATGGTTTACTTTCAATTGTTCCATCTCCAAATTCCCTGGTATTTTCTTTAATAGTCGCTAAAGTACTGTTAAGCCCATGTAGAGAACTTAAAATTCAGACAGTTTATTTTTCACCTTTAGAAGAACATTTGGATTGTTTTATATTTTCTTTTTCTTTGTTAGTTATAATAATGTTTTCTAAAATCCTTTTTAAAAATATATATTTTATTGACTTTTTGCAGAGAGGAAGGGAGAGCTAGAAACATCGGTGAGAGAGAAACATTAATCAGGTGCCTCCTGCACACCCCCTACTGGGGATGCGCCCCCAATCAAGGCACATGCCCCTGACTGGAATCGAACCTGGGACCCTTCAGTCCACAGGCCGACGCTCTATACACTGAGCCAAACCAGTTCCCGCTAAAATAATTTTTTATAATAGCTTTTAAAAAATCTTTCTCTGCTAATTCTACCTGTCATTTCTGGATCTGTTGTATTGACTAATTATTCTCCAAGTTATGTCACATTTTTTCTGCTTCTTTACACACAGCAATATTTTTATTGGATTCTGAATATCCTGAATGTTGTCTGGATTTTTTCTTCTTCCTTTAAAAGTTCTGAGGCAGATAATTTGTTGGTAAATCAGCTTGTTCCATCCAAGACTTGTTTTCAAGCTTCATTGGTAAGATCTACAGTCCTACTGCTGAGGCATGGCTTCTCTGGGATGTCTGCTGAATACCCTGGGTGCTTTCCACTTTGTCAGAATGCAAGTCTCCCAGCTGTGTTAAACCTCTAGTAGTGGCTGGCTTAACAGCTGCCTGGTAGTTGTCCTTGACTGGAATCATGGGGTCTCCTCCTGGGCATGTACCACTTGATCGTCAGCTAAAGACGCAAGGGGATAGTTTAAGGCAGATTTCTTAGTGGGTAGTTTCCTTCTTTTGGGACTCTGCCTGCACATTCCAGTGGCTTCCATTTTCCTGTATCCTAAGGTCAGCGAGACTGCAATACTTTGGGGCTCCTCTTCTTTGTGCTGGAGTCCAGAAAATACTTCCAGGCAGGGAGCCGGGCAAGCACAGGACTTTTCACTTTCACAGATGGAAGTCCTGTGACGCCTGCTGACCAATATCTGAAAACAGTTCCTTTGTCTGTTTTGCATGGTTTTCTGTTTATGGCAAGAGGGCTAGCCCAGTACCAGTTACACTCATGGCCAGAAGCAAAAAATGTCATTATGTTTTAAAATCATTTTAATTTGTTATTGGATAATTACATTTTGGGGGTACATAACTGCATATAATTAAAGTACATGAATGTAAGAATTAATCATGCAATTAATATAGGACTAATTAAAAATATGATACCCATGATTAATAAAAAATACATAACAATGCTTCTGTCTTGTTACATAGTTGAACAGTTACACTATTTCTGTTTTCTATTTAAATAATACTTCTATGAACTGCAGTCTTTGGGATAAGCTTTATTTTATGTGGAGGTAAAATTTTCAAATATAACAATCACTTTTGATTTGTGCTGCTCATATCAAGTTCACATACACTGGTTCTTGGTATTAGTGCAAGGTGATTATTTCGAGCTTAATGCTTCCTCAACAGGACTAAGCATGGACTACTTAAGGTTTTACTTGCGAGCAGCAGCCAGTATGTTCAGTGTTTTTAAACACTGGGCAACACATTGATGTTATAAGGTAAACAGCTCTTTCTCAGAAAAAATTACTTTAGAGCACAGTAGTAGTTTGTACTCGTGAAATAAAAGTGGGATTCTAGGTTATCTAAACTAATAAAAGAGAAACATGCAAATTGACTGTCCCTCCACTATGCCCACTAGCCAATCAGGAGTGAGTATGCAAATTAACACAACAAAGATGTTGGCAGCCTCGGAGCTGGAAGGAGCAGGAGGCTTGGGTTGCTCCTGGTGACAGAGAAAGCCAAGCTTCCAGCTGGCCCTGGCCTCTGCTCAAGGAGGTGTTGGGGGGGAAAAAAAGGATGGGCTGGGAGCCTGGGTCACCGGAGGGCGTGGCCAGCCTGAAAATGACCCTCAGCCCCTTACCCAGGCTGGCCAGGCACCCCAGTGGGAACCCCTACTTTGAAGGGGGTGTGGCCAGCTTGAAAACAGCCCTCAGCCCCTCACCCAGGCTGGCCACGCCCCCCCAGCAGGGAACCTCACCCCACAGGAGTGTGGCTGCCTGCAAACCACGACAGGTCCCTTGCCCAGGCCGCCCCATGCCCCAAGGGAACCCCATCCTGATCTGGGACACCCTTTAGGGCAAACCAGCCGGCCTCCGCCTGTGCACCAGGCCTCTATCTATACTAATAAAAGGGTAATATGCTAATTAGACTGGGAGACCTTCCAGGAGACCTTCTGGACGTTCTTCTGGACAAAGCCATGGTGGCGTGGCTGAGGTAGAGGTGGATAGAGGCCAAGAGGGAAGGGCAGTTGTGGGTGATCAGGCCAGGATAGGACGGCAGTTGTAGGTGATCAGGCTGGTGGGGGTGGGGGCAACTGGGGGTGATCAGGCCAGCAAGGGGGGGGGATGCAGTTGGGGGTGAGCAGACCAATAGGGGGACAGTTGGGGGCAAACAGGACAGTGGGGAGGGAAGATGGAGGCAAGCAGGCCAGCAAGGGGAGCAGTTGGGGATGAGCACACTGACACAGGGGACAGTTGGGAGTGATCAGGCTGGCAGAGGTCCCAGACTGGAGAGGGTGCAGGCCGGACTGAGGGACAACCCCCCACCCCCGCAGGAATTTCATGCACTAGGCCACTAGTAGTTTTATAAGAGATTCTAGAAAGTCCTGTTTACTTTGGCTGTTCTTCTTTAGTGACTTTTTCCTGCTGAGTTCTGAAGCAGTCCCCTATACCAAAAATGAATTATATTTTGTTGTAGGAGTTTTTGTCACAAATGATATCAAATGACTCAGGTGCATTCTCTTCACCTTTTTCTAGGCTCATTATAGTATTTTCAAAGATTGCCAGAGTTGTTGGAAAACCTCACATAAATTTTATTTACATTAATTTTCCCCTCCATTCTCACCCTCACTGTATTTCCAAATTACCTGTCTCTATGTTCTTGCAAATGAACATAAGGCTTAATTAACTTTTAAAACTTTAAGAATTTGTACTACTCTGCTTTCATTAACTGTTAGTACTGATCTGCTGGCTTCCACATGATTAATTCTGAATATTCTATTCACCTTGCTTTTCCTTTCTCCTTTCTTTGTATTGTATAAATTTCTTTGTAAACTCTCTCCCTCCTTTAACTACTTTAGGTGTTATATGTTCTATCTTTAGTCCTTTATACAATTTCCTTAAGCTTTTCATATACATAGCTAATAAACCAGCATCTAAAATGTTAGTTCCACCTTATTTCCAAACCATCTGTCATCAGCAATCTCCAAATTATAACTACTAAACATAATGAAATGCAACCTCATTAATAACAC
Organism: Lasiurus cinereus; assembly: GCA_011751065.1. Classification (NCBI taxonomy): domain Eukaryota; kingdom Metazoa; phylum Chordata; class Mammalia; order Chiroptera; family Vespertilionidae; genus Lasiurus; species Lasiurus cinereus. Next base: position 31,082,008 of record JAAGEH010000018.1, on the reverse strand, counting down.
TTCATACTTCTGTTCTTTGTCTTTTAAAGACAGACAGAATTTTTAGAGCTAAGAGCTAAAAGTCATGCTACATCAATCATAAATGATAGTTAATTTGGTTGTAATGATTCATCCAAAAGAAAGATAAAGCAGCAAAACTCACTGCAAAGACCAAACCAAACTTTTGATGACAACTGTTTCAAGCACATCTAATAAGTTATTCTCACCAGTTCTGGCTGTAATAAATAGCAGTTTATATTGGATGCACTGTTGTTGAATGGTGTTTAAGTCAGCCTTTTTTTACTACAATGACCTTCGTCACAACCCAGAGATGTTCCGCAGCCACTGAACAAATCTGCTAAACAACTCTGAACACAACTCTGAACATTCAGACACGCAAGGTCTCAAATTTCAAAATACAGTAATTTGTAAGTCAGTGTTAGATTAGAAATACATTTTCTTGCACTATAATTTAATCAATAACAATACATAGTGAATCATGGCCTGACATTTAGACTATATTTCAAGGCAATTAAAAAAGTGAATTTGGAAATCACTGGGAGGGGAAGATAAAAACCATGTCGATGAGTAAAGACATCTAAATACCATTAGAGAATTAAAAGTGAAAATTAAAGGAATTAGAAATTAACAGAATTAAAGTAAGGTGACTTTCCTGAAATCCAGATAAGAGAGAAAAACAGGAAAGCTATGGGCCTCACCATGCCTCATGGGACAGTGTAAATTTCAGTCCTTGCAATATTGTTTTTGAAGGGGGTACCCCATAACAACAGCTACCATCCTCATTTGCATTAGTCAACAGGTAATGTATAAAGTATGGGCATATCAGACTTTACAGTAAAGAAGCCAAAAGAAATTTTAATTGTGCATAGTATGATATTAAGCTACACTAAGATAGCAATATTTACTAAGGAAACAGTATTTTCTACTGTATTCTGTCAGGTTCATATGTGCTGGTCCAACACATGTGTGGGTCATGACTTAGCATATTCAAAGTTATGAAGAGATTAAGCAGCAACCAGAGCACACCTCGGGGAAACTTGTCCCAAACAGTATGCGTGTATAAAATGTCCAGTTAAATGCTTCACGAAGGGGTAACGGAAATCCATTCAGACCAGAGTTTGGCTCCGGGGGCTTCATTTTCACAAGAGGTCATCGTCAGCTCTACCATCAGTTTATTTGAGGCTTTAAAAAAAAATATATATGGATCTACAGAAATACATGTGAAATACAATTAATATGTCAACAATTTCTCTGGTGATAGGATCTTTGTATTTCACAAGAGACTTGTATAACTATTTATTACTAGAGGCCCGTTGCATGAAGATTCATGCAATAGGCCTTCCTTCCTCTGGCTGCTGGCACTGGTTTTCCTCTGGCACCCAGGACCCAGGCCTTTGCTCCTGCTGCAGTGAGGCTTGGCTTCTCCACTCCGGTCGCAGCAGAGAAACAAAGCCTTGAAGCTAGGCTTCTCCGCTATGGCTGCAGCAAAGAAGCCAAGCCTCTTCAATCTTCAGTTGTCTTCATTCTTTGCTCTGCACCTGTGTATGCAAATTAACCCACCATCTTTGTTGAGTTAATTTGCATACTCACTCCTGGTTGGCTGGTGGGTGTCGCAGAAGTATGATCAATTTGCATCTTTCTCTTTTATTAGTGTAGATTACTAGCATTATAAAAACTTCAAAGTTGATGAATCTGGCTATTCTCAGTCTCAATACTACATAATAAGAATAGCTGGGCCCTGCCAGTGTAGCTCAGTGGTCAACCTATGAACCAGAAGGATATGTCTCAATTTCCCCTAAGCACATGCCTGGTTTGCGGACTCGATCCTCAGGAGGATCAAAGATAGATGCAGGAGGCAGTCAATCAATGATTCTCTCTCATCACTGCTGTTTCTTTCCCTTCCTCTCCCTCCTTCTCTGAAATCAATAAAAATAAATACTTTAAAACAGGACAGTAATTTATTAAAAAAATAACTGGCTTTCCAAATGACTTTCCTTCATGCATCTCTTAAGAGAAAATTAGCAGAAGATCACTTGTTAATGTTTTAAACTCTCCAATCATTTAACTATTTACAAGGTTATGTGTCCTTCAAAGTGAGGGGACACATAACCAATACTTATATATACACAGAATATGTGGGCTTTCATCAAATATATTATCAGTTTCAAAGAAAAACTCATGAGGGATTTTGTGCTAGAGGTGCTGAACTACACAGGCACCTGGGCTTGTGTTCATAACTGAATCTTCAAGGACATGAAGTTTCTTTGGCATACATACTTAAAACTTAGAATCCAACAAGAGAGTGGAGAAAGGTTTTCATAATTTGAATCTACATGTACTTTTTCTTTTATATATTATAATAAAAGAATTGTGTGTATAAAATAAGTATACTGAAAAGAAGTGAGACTAAAAATTGCCCAGGAAATTAACAAAAGGAGTGAAAATAGATTTTAACAGCTTTGAGAATTAATCATGTTTCTCTTAGAGCAGGGAAGTTTATCAATTTATTTGAGAGATGCTTTTGAATTCCTCTTGTAATAGCTGTTAATCATAAAATCCCTTTAATATTAAGTGTGTCTACAAAACTTAACTTAGAAAAACTTTTAAATGTCAAACTAATCACCGACAATGATGGCTTTTCTTTTATGGGACTCATTACGGGCTTGTAATAAAAATAAGAGAAAATGTCAGTAACAGAAGTAAAAGGTAGTCATTAAATCAAATTACCCAGCCTTCCCAATACGGAGACACTATAGCAATGGGGAAAGAGACATTAACCCCAACACTGTCTGATGTGCGACTTGTATGCTAGAAACAGATATAACAGAAAATTCTAGGAAAAGATAACTCATTCAAAGTAAAGTAAACAATGTAGGTCTAGGCATGATATAGCCACTACTCTTTCCAATCTACATGGTGGTTATTCTGGCAGGTAAACTTAGTTATTTAAGAATCTACTGTTTGTTTTCTTTCCTCTCTTACTGAGCAATAGGAAGGGGGTGGGGGAGAGGTCAGGTGAGACAGTGGTTGGTTAGCAAATCCTACCTGATTATTATACTCCCCCACCACAGTCTCCCCATCAGGAGCTGTTTTATGTATATATTAGTGGCCTGGTGCCTGAATTCGTACACATTGAAAGCAAATAAATTAGAAGAAATATTTTAATATTGCTATTCACCCTTTCTCTATAATAGAAGTGTGAACCAAATTCACAATCGACAATGACAGATGGAAACATACACGTCCAATTGGTGCCAGCGAGAGCTCTATATAGAGATATAAACTTGCTTAATTAGACCTGCTTTCCGATTTAACTAAATTTTTTCCAGCCCAGTGAAGCATTCCAACTTCTCTTTCAGGTAACTGTCAGCAACACAGCAATAAATATTAACACAAAACAGATTATGATTGTAGATCACACAGGGAAAACAAAGGGTAAAATATTTAACTGCAGCAGTGTTTGACTATATTCTGCGCAGCGAGAAAACCTGAAGTCATTTTCAAGGTCCACCAGTTCTTTCTTCTTTTCAGTCAGGTCAAGTTTCAAAGGTTTCTAAATATCTGTTTTCCAGCTAATGCAAAGAAAATAGGATTCCACCGAGTCACCTATCTACTTACTCCAGAACTTCTGTGAGGATCAAATGAGATGAAGCATGGGAAAATGCTTCACAGACATTTGGTGAAATGTTTGCAATGGGCTATAAAGTAAGTTGTATTCCTGGGCTAAAGAAACTGCAAGGAGGCTAGTCTTTGCTAGGGAGAGGAAGCCAGGCGTTGCTACATGACATCATTACCCAGCATCCACAGAGACCATTTCTGGGCTGGGCTGTGGGTCTCATTTTGCACCATGGGGTCTTAGCAGTGTCAGCTGCAATTTGGTGAACTGTCGCTCCTGGATGGTGGCCGGGCCTGTATCCCACTTGAGGGAAACGGAGTGTTGCTTGGTGAGCACCAGGTCTGCAGTGCCATTTTTCTGTAAATGGCCAGAGCGTGTCATAGTAGCTTCTGTGTTGAGCATCTGCCCTCTGGTGGTCAGTGCACATCATAGTAACTGGTCAGACAGACACTTAGCATATTAGTCTTTTATACATATAGATACAGAGCAGCACACCTCTAGCTTTACCCACACCCAGCTCTTCCATTTTGCTTCCTGACTGTTCTGCTTTCTCAGGCGTGCTGCTGAGATTTTCCTACTGATAGTCAATTACTGAAGTTAAATTCAAATGGACAATGATGACTTTAAAAAGACACACAAACCAAACATGGGGAAAACTCTGCTGTGAGCCCCCCCGACTCTTTGTATTATATAAAAATACTGAAATTGAATGGGTTACTATGACAAAAAGGTCTTCCCCAAAGGGCCAGTACTCTGCTCTTTGCTCCTGAGTATCACCGGGTCCCTGCACAATAGTGGACACAAAGCAAGGACTTACTAGGTATTTGTGGAATAAATGCATGAACTCTCCTGACCATGGAGAAGGCTGCTGAGCAATTACTATTCCAAGTGAAAACCATCCAATGAGTGAGGGCAGATAAGTTAGAGTCCCCTGAGGAACAGCTGCACTTTACTGAGCATGTATGTTCTATAGGCGAAGCTGGGTGCACACCAGGCCCAGAAGATCTTCTGTGCATGAACCTCAACAGGGGAGAGAGGAGAGTAAGAAAATTAGCATTCACGAGTGCCTACAGTGAGTCAAGCATCAGGCAATGCTTTTACATGTTAGCATATGTGTAATATATATAAATGTGAACAAACATGTACATATTAACTTTAAGGGTCACAAGTGAATATATTAAAATGGCTTATAGAGCGACATGTAATGAATATTAAGAATTGGGATTACCACTGTACCCAAAAATTAGTATAATGGAATTAAGTTCTCAAAATAAGATTCAGCTAGATAATCAGAGAGAGGCAGGCTATTTTCTCTCTGATCTTTTCTAAAGGGACTGAATCCATTTTTAGAATCTTCATTCTAGAGCACCCTCTGCTGGGAAAGTGCCTCAAAATGTTTGATTTCTTTGTGTGTGTGTGTGTTTGTGTGTGTGAAAGAGCCTCAAAATGCTTGATTTCTGTGTGTGTGTGTTTGTGAGCAAGTGCTCACATGTGCCCAATGCTCTACAAATCATTTTAAATAAAGAGCTTTTATTTTATTTTCTGTCAAAGAGAACCTTCTAAAATGACAATTTCTATCCTTCCACAATCACTGCCCTACAACAAAAGCCTTACGGTCAATCCTATCTAATAAAATAGTAATAAGTAAATGAACCATCACTCTGCTACACCTTCAAGCCATCCCCACCAGCCAATTAGGAGTGAGAATGTAAATTAACACAACCAAGATGGCTGCGGCCACGGAGTGAACAGGAGGCTTGGGTTACCCCCGGTGATGGAGGAAGCCAAGCTTTCCGCACACCCTGGCCAGCCCAGACCTCCAATCAAGGCTACAAAGTTTCGATTATAAAAGATAAATAAATCCCAACAAAAATGGTTGCAGCCATGGAGCAAGCAGGAGTCTTGGCTCTGCTCAAGGCTACAAAATTTCAATTATAGAGGATAAATAAATACCAGATACCAGGGCCTCCACTTGGGTCGCCAAGAGGCGTGACTGGCCTGCAAATCACCACAGGCCCCTTGCCCAGGCTGTCCCACACCCTAAGGGACCACCACCCTGATCTGGGATACCCCTTCAGGGCAAATCAGCTGCCCCCCACCCATGCACCAGGCCTCTATCCTATCTAATAAAAGAGTAATATGCAGATTGACCATCACTCCAACACATAAGATGGCTGCCCCTATGTAGATACAAGATGGCTGCCACAAGATGGCCTGCAGGCAAGGACAGTTGTGGGGTGGGGAGGATCCAGGCCGGCAGGGGATAGCAGTTGGGGAGACCAGACCTGCAGGGGAGGGCAGTTAGGGGGGACCAGGCATGTAGGGGAGGACAGTTAGGGGCAAACAGGTTGGAGGGAAGCAGTTAGGCATCAATCAGGCTATCAGGGGAGTGGTTAGGGGGTGATCAGGCTGGCAGGCAGAAGTGATTAGTGGCAATCAGGAAGGCAGGCAGGTGAGCAGTTGGGAGCCAGCAGTCCTGGATTGTGAGATGGGATCGGGCCTAAATGGGCAGTCGGACATCCCTCTAGGGGTCCCAGATCGGAGAGGGTGCAGGCTGGGCTGAGGGGCACACACCTCCGTGCACGAATTTCGTGCACTGGACCTCTAGAATTAAATAACAACTGATGCTACTGTTCTTCCAAGCAGAATGTTAGGTATCTGCTACCCCAGGTTCATGAAGGTGCTACTAAGAGGGCCTAAGAGGCAATGCTGGTGGGAGGAGGTCAGTGGTGAACACTGCCTGCATTCCCATGGAGAAACCATGGATGTGACTTCCCCTGGATCAAAAGGCACCAACAAGTCATCTGAAAGGTCCCTGCTGAAAAAGGATGGGGGCATGGGCAGGAGGTGCCAGATAGGCACAACTCTCAAGGGAGCCCTAACTGGGAGTAGAAGCTCAGAGGGACAAATGCAAAAACACAGAAAGGTCAGCCAGAGAGTTTATAACCCATATCAGAGAACAGCAAAGCACAGAGGTCTCCAGAATTGAGGGAGTCTCACTCCTAAAGGATGCCTAAGAGCTGGTAGACAGCTGAGCAGCCAGAATCAATCAACAAACAGCTCCCAATGAGCAAAAATCCTGTCCCCTTCTCTGCCGCCTCCTCCCTGCATGGACACTGAAGACCAAAAGCCAGGGCGAATTCCGGAGGGGAGGGGGGCCATAGGGGTCCTGCTACTGCTCAGGATGGCCCCATCTGTAACACGTCATCTCCAAGTTCCAGTCTCATCCTCACCAGAGTTTCTGCCTGTCCCTTCATCTTCCCTCCCTGCCTGTCCCCAAGCAACCACTGATCTGTCCATGTCACTATGTACTAGTTTGCATTTTCCAGAGTTTTATATAAATGGACTCTAACTCTGTGTACTCTTTCTCACCCGGCTTCTTCCACTGAGCATTAATTTTTGAGACTTATCCACATGTTGTTAGGTATGTAAATAGGTCATTCCTTTTTTTTGCTGAATAGTATTCTAAGGACATCTGGGTTATATTCAGTTTGGTGGCTATGACTAATCATGTCTAAGTCTTTGTAAGGAAAAGTAGATAAACAAACAAGGGGAAGAATTAAATAAATGAAGAATTTAATAGTCCCTACCCCATGTGCTTGCCAAACCTGAGCTGGGGAGAGGGAAGCAGCATATAAACTGGAGTTGATATCTGTTTTTTACTGCCACGGGACTTTAGCAACAGACCTAATACCTCAGAGTGGCCAGAAGGCCAGGGGTTCTGCCAAGTGGAAGGTGGTCGCCCTGGGGAGAGAGGGGTCATCAGCAACAATGGCAGAGTAAGGCTGCCTCCTGACAGTAGCTTAGAGACTTGTCCAAGGTCAGAAAGACCTGTCCAATGCAGGAAAACAGAGACATCTGTGAAAGAGGAGCTGAGTCATGAGAAAACAGCAACTTGGACACAAAGGGAAGTCCCCAGTGAACCAAAGAGAGGAGGCGGCAGCAAGCCAGAGAATCCTGTACACTCATTCACTCCACTCTCACCCACGAGTGCCTCAAACTGCACCCGCAACACCAGCACTCCACACCCTGGTGACCTCAAACCCAGCAGCTACGTTCTCACCCAGGAAGCCTGCTTCAGCATCTAAAAGATGCTGTGACACATCCTCTATCACAGACTTTCAGAGCTGAAAAGCCCCGGAGGAAACAAGGCTTGCTTGCAGGGATGAGGTAATTTGCCCAAGGCCACCAGGTAGAACTAGAATAAAATCCTCCTGATTTCTGCTGCAGTACACATCATCACTGTAACACGGGCTCTCCATTCAGAGATACTGTTAAATGTGTTCATGAAATACCAGGTTCAAAATGATGATCCTAAAAACGACTGCTTGAAAAATAGAAGCAACACTTGCAACCCAGGTATTTGATGCATGGTTACATAAAGGACGACCGCTTTTCTCTAGGATGTGGGTCACTAAATAAAGGCTGTTAGGAAACTGTCTGCTTCGTTTCTAGCCCATGTCCTGATTTGCTCATCGGTACACCCATCATGGGTGACGCTGTCTAGACAGTCAACAGCACACTGGCCTCTCGGATCCCCCTGGCTTTATCACACTTCTTTGCCACATATAAGAAACTTCCACATCAAAATTTTTTTCCCTTGATTTAGATTTTTCTGACCTGGAACTGAATCATCAATTTAGGATGGGCCTCAGGCTTCTGAAGGCTCATACCTACAGAACTATAGTGTTCACGTTGAAATGACAGAGGGATCCTCTATGCAGCCAGAAGGTTTTCTCAGCTCAGATCAATCACACACAGCAGGGTGAGGAAGGATGGGGACACTCGCCTACGTCAGCCTGACCTGCCTAAGCCTTATAGACTTTCTTCGCACTCTTCACTGATTAGGGTCCTGATTCAATATGAAGTCCTTCAGGTCCCACGTTGTTCCTGTAGCATTAAAAAACAAACAAAAAAACAAAAACAGCCAAAACCGGTTTGGCTCAGTGGATAGTGTCAGCCTGTGGACTGGAAGGTCCCAGGTTTGATTCTAGTCAAGGGCATGTATCCTGGTTGTGGGTGCATTCCTAGTAGGGGGTGTGCAGGAGGCAGCTGATTGATGTTTCTCTCTCATGGATGTTTCTAACTCTCTCTCCCCTCTCTGTAAAAAAATCAATAAAATATATTTAAATAAATAAATAAATAAATATAAATAAATTAAAAAACCCTTCATTTATTGCTTCTGTTTAGTGAAGATGCATCTCTTCACTTACTGCCAGTCTTTAAAGGGTCACTGCTGTTTTGTGTGACCTCTTTCTCTGAGCAGAGACACAGAGCACATGGGTGTTAAAAAGATACACAGGCCTGACCTAACCAGCAGGCAGTTCCAGCCATGGACTTGCATGGTAACCACCCCAGCAGGTATCGCCTTTGGTCCATGCAATAGGACTGATCACTGCTTCTCAAGGTTGTGGCAAGGATTTCGTTAGTCAAGTTATGTAGAGTGAACATCTATAGAAGGACCACTGAACTACTTAAATCTGCTTTTCTTTTCAGTTGCCTAGCTAGTAGAATGGAATATACAGATGTTACATGTTTATGATTTATTGCCCCTATTATTTTTAAAAACTTCTGTTCATAGCAGCGTTATTCATAACAATGCTACTGGAACAATTCACATGTCCATCGATGAATGAATGTATAAAAAAAATGTGGTATATACACTGATGAAATATTTTCCAACTTTAAAAAGGAGGGAATTCTGATATATCCTATGACATGGACAAGCCTTAATACTATTCTAAGTGACACAGCCAGACACAAAAGGACAAAGTCTGTGACGACATTTATAGGAGGCACCTCGAGTGGTCAAACACATGGAGACAGAAAGGAGCAGGTGGTTACCAGGGATCGGGGAGGAGGAGGAGGGTGGGGATTTATTGCTCCATGGGAACAGTTTCAATTTTGCAAGAGGAAAAAAGCCCTGGAGGGGAATAGTGCTGACGGTTGCACAACAGTGTTAACATATTTACTGCCACACCATACATAAAATAAATAAACTAGTAAACTTTATGTGTATTCATCATGATTTCACAAAGTATCAAACAAAAACTAGCTGCTTCAACCAAGTGCTAACAAAAAGATCTAAGCAACCAGAGTTGCATGTATTCCAGTTAAACTGATTTCTTTTACACCGATCTGCTAAAATATACTGATATCCTGGCTTTTTTTTTTTTTTTTTAGTGTTCCTGTTATTGTATCAACCAAATAATTTTACTTTGATTAAAACAGGCCTGGTCAATGAAATGATTAGTCTGGAAGGAAAAAAATGTCTCCACCACAGCATGTTTTTAAATTTATGGTAAGTCCAGAGGTATAAATTTTGATTACTAAAATACGTTACTTTAGGTTCCTCCCCAAATAAAGGTAAAGAGAAACACGTGACCTAATGTTTTAGCATATTTTGTCTCCCTAAATTCCGACGAAAGTTAAAATCTATACTATTTTTTAAATAAATACATATCCATAGTAAGCAGAAGCCTTAGGTATGAGGAAAAGCTGATATAAGAAGAACATTTAGTCGAAACTGGTTTGGCTCAGTGGAAAGAGCGTCGGCCTGCGAACTGAAAGGTCCCAGATTCGATTCCGGTCAAGGGCATGTATCCTGGTTACGGGTACATCCCCTTTAGGGGGCGTGCAGGAGGCGGCTGATCGATGTCTCTCTCTCATCGATGTTTCTAACTCTCTCTCCCTCTCCCTTCCTCTCTGTAAAAAATAAATCAAATATATTTTAAAAAAAGAAGAACATTTAATAGAAAGAGTCAGAAGAGCCATTAAAAGCAAATGTGTGAGAAATATGGCAATAGTAACTATACAAGCAAAGCTTGTAGAGTGAGGAAGTAGGTAGAAAAGAAAAAGCATGAAAAAAAAGGCACAGTTTCAGGTAATAAAATATAAGTCCTATCGATTTCATTTTTAATACAGTGTATTAAAGTCTGGAAAGGTTTTTCTGTAAACCTTTGTGGGCCTTGTGGCCTTCTGTGGCAACTACTGAACTCTGGTTGGAGGTTGACTGTAGTCATGGACACTATGTAAACAAAGGGGTGTGCTGTTCTAATAAAAGTTTATTTACAAAAACTAGCAGTAGGCCAGATGTGGCCTAAGGATAATAGTGTGACAAGCCCTCGTCTAGAGAAACAAAATAGAGAAATAAAGGGACAATTTGTAATGAGGTGTATCAACACACATGAACTAAAATAACATGGGTTCCTACTCTTTGCCCCAATGAACCAGACCCATGAGCAGAAGATCAAATTTAAAATGCCCTTTTCTTACCAAATTTTTAATTGCCTCTCAGAGAAGAGCTAAATGGCTCAATGAGCTAAAATATTTCTAGTGGATTCCTCGTTCCCACTTAAAAATGGAATGATAGTCTACTTATTTTAAAACTTGGGTATGTGCCCTGACCAAAAATCAAACCTAAAACCTTTTGGTATATGGTATGATGCCCCAACCAACCAACTGAGCCACCTGCCAGGGCTGCTTTGCTTTCTTTAAGAAAATATTTCTGAGCACCCAGAAGTGAACTCACAACAGTAAATTCTTACTCTAAGCAACTCTAAGCTTTTTCAATTGATTAGCAAAATACAGAATAAAATCTAGGCCAGTAACTTCAAATATGTATCACTTCAATAGAGGTTGGTTATTGTCAAAATCCCCAAGGAATGTATGAACTATCTACCTATACGTGATTGGCAAACCATGGCTCGCAAGCCACATGCGGCTCTTTGGCCCCTTGAGTGTGGCTCTTCCACAAAATACCACGGCCTGGGTGAGTCTATTTTAAAGAAGTGGGTGTTAGAAGAAGTTTAAAAAATTTGGCTATCAAAAGAAATTTCAATCATTGTACTGTTAATAATTGGCTCTGTTGACTAAAGAGTTTGCCGATCACTGATCTATAAGATGGAAAGGTATCGCCCAGCTGGCATGGCTCAGAGGTTGAGCACTGACACCATGCACAAGGAGGTCCCGGTTTGATTCCTGGTTTCAGGCTCAATCCCCAATAGGGAGTGTGCAAGAGGCAGCTGATTAAAGATTCTCTCTCATCATTGATGTTTCTCTCTCTCTGAAATCAATAAAAACATATTAAAAAAATAAAAAAGGAAAATACAGATTTAAAGGATACTTTTTTTAGTGTAAAAACAAGTAAACAATCTACACAAAGAGCACAACTGTGTAAATCAGGAACACACACACTTGCTATAGTCTCACCTGCATATGAAATGTTTAGAAGTATAATCTCCTCACCTCTAAGTAAGATTCCGAGTTTCACAAGGCTCATGTTTCACTTTACGTTATTCTGTACTTTTATATTTTTTTTTTACCATAAACATGTATAACTTTTAGTATTAAGATTTTTATGTTGCAACTGCTATTAAAAGGTTTATCATCAACTTCATTATTAGAAATAATTTTGAATGCCAATATTTTAACAAAAAGACTATTCCCTCAAAGGACTTCTACCATTCATAAAGATCATCACAAAACAAGGATATTTACATACGCAATACATGGGACATGGTCTTTTGGGGTAAAATTTCACAATAGTACAATACCTCAGCTCCACCCATCCATTTAGGCTCATCAGGAAACTCAGCACACAAAATATCTTCTGACTGATCAGTCCCCAAGACATGGTAGCAGAGCTTCTGGTGGAGGTTGCTGGATGTCTCTGTGCCTGGAGAAGTTAACAATGTAGACTGAACGCAGTGCGCAATTTTAAGAGAATCTATTCCAACCACGCTGTACTATGCTAGAGCCAAAGTCACATATCTGGTTGGAGGATGTAAGGTAATTACATAAAAGTTCATCGTTTTTCTACATACAAGCAATGAACAAATGGAATCTCAAACTAAAAACACAATACCACTTACATTAGTATCCCCAAATGGAATACCTAGGTATAAATCTAACAATATATACATATGAGTTCTAGAGGAGGAAAACTATAAAAACTTTGATGAAAAAAATCAAAGAAGAGCAAATAAATGGGGGAGATACTTCATGTTCATGGTCAGTAAGACTCAATATTGTCAAGACATCAGTTCTCAACTTGACCTTTAGATTCAATTCAATCCTAGTCAAAATCACAGCAAGTTATTCAAGTTATTTTGTGGATATTGACAAACTGATTCTAAAGTCTATGTGGAGAAGCAAAAACAAAAAAACAACAGCCAACATGATATTGGAGGACTGACACTATCTGACTTCAAGACTTACTGTAAGGAATCAAGACACTGGTCCATTAGCAAAAACAGACAAATCAATGGAACAGAGTAGATAGCCCAGAAACAGACGACATAATACAGTCAACTGATCTTTACTAAAGGAGCAAGCGTTACACAACAGAGAAAAGACCATTTTTTTTCAACAAACAGTGGATATCTACATGTAAAACAATCTAGACACAGACCAGACACACTTTACAAACATGGACTCAAAATGGATCGCAGCCCTAACTATACATGCAAAGCTATAAATGTCCTAGAAGACAACACAGGAGAAAACATAGGTGACCTTGGGTTTTGGTGGTGACTTTCTGGAGACACCAAAGACACAATTCATGAAAGAAAGAACTGAGAAGCTGAACTTTGTTCAAATTAAAGCCATCTGCTCGGTGAAAGATACTGTCAAGGAAATGAAGACAAGCCACAAACTGGGAGACACTATTTGCAAAAAACATACCTGATAAAGGACTGTTATCCCAAATACCCAAAGAATTACTAAAACTCAACAATGAGGAAACAAACTATCTGACTAAAAAATGGGCCAAAGACCTTAAGAGACAGTAGACATGACAAATAAGCATATGCAAAGATGTTCCACATCATAGGTCATCAAGAAAATGCAAATAAAACCCAGATATCATTATCAGAATGGCCACAATTCAGAACATGGAGGACACCAAATGCTGATGAGGATGTGGAGCAACAGGAACGCTCATTCATTGCTGGTGGAAATGCAAAATGGCACAGCCACTTGGCAAGAGAGTTGTCAGTTTCTTCCAAACCAAAACATACTTCTACCATATGATGCGATAATCACACACTCCTTCGTATTTACCCAAAGGAGTTGAAAACTTATTTATGTTGATGCAAAAACATGCACACAAATGTTTATAACTGCTTTATTCACAATTGCCAAAACTTGGAAGTAACCAAGATGTTTTAGGTGAGTGCATAAATAAACCGTGCTATATCTAGACAACAGAATATTATTAAGCACTAAAAATAAACTATCAAGCTTGAAAAGGCATGGAGCAATCTTAAATGCACATGACTAAGTGAAAGAAGCCAATCTGAAAAGGGTAGATAGTTGATATCAACTAAAGGCATTCTGGAAAATGCAAAGCTACGGAGACAGTAAGACCAATGGTTGCGAGAGGTTAGGAAGGAGGAAGAGAGGGAGGATAAAGAGGTGGAACAGAGGATTTATCAGGGCAGTGAAACTACCCTGGTATAATACCACAATGGTGGACATATATTGTTACACATTTGTATAAACCCATGGAATGTACAACATAAACTGAAGTCTAATGTATAGGATTGAATTGGGGTGATTATGATGTATCCATGTAGGCTCATCAACTGTACCACTGTGGTGGAGATGCTGATAAGAGGGGAGGCTATGCAATGTGTGGGGGCAGGGGATTTATGGGAAATCTCTGTACCTTGTGCCTAATTTAGAACCTAAAACGGCTCTAAAATTGAACTATGAAAAAAAAAAGTTGAGTATCATCTGAAGTAATTCACACATATCTGCTGATTTTTGAGGCTGTTGTAAGATTTAACTATTTTTATTTTATTCTGAAAACATACCAAGCTTTCAGAACAGTGAAGAAAAAAGATAATACTGTGACACAGTGCAATATCCACATCTTGTATCACAGAAATGTACAACTGAAATCTTTATGATCCTCTTACCCAATGTCACCTCAGCAAACTTGATGAAAAAAACACCACCACCTTAGAGCACTTGGAGATCTTCCAAGGGCTTTCTGGGAACACTGGTAAGAAGTGCGCAGTCAGACTGCTCAGCTTTTACGCGAGGGCCTCCAGCACTCACCCTAAGTGGCTGCTGAGGTTCTCTGCACAAGAGGGCAGCAACTGACAGCTGAGAGGTACTGGCTTTCTTAGTTCGATAGCAATTGCTATTGTTGCCACTGAAAGTGGAGGATAACTGAAAATTTTCATGTTTCTCACAAATTAACTTAATAACACTATTCTCTAACGAGAAATGGACAGTTAACATGCTCTTTTGATCTCCCAGAACTTGGAAATAGCCAACAATTTCTAACCCACTGGCACTTTCAATGCAGACACAGATTTTAAAACCTCTTAGCTCCTCTTGTAGATCCCTGGTGAATTCAGAGAAAGGCATTGAGTAGCACATTCAAAGGCAGCAGATGATAAACATAGCCAAAAGAGATGAAAAGTGTTACAGCTTTATGCTCAATTCAACTGGGAGGGGGCGGGCGGAGACAGAGCATAACTATAACTAAAGATGACAAAGATACAGGAGGTCATGCTAAGGGGTCAACATGTGCGGCAGAAAGCACTCGCCAGGCCCAGGCTCTGAAAAAGGTACTCGAGACTCTGCATCCCAGCTCCACATCTCTCACAAAGAGATCATAAAACCTACCTGTCAAGACCAGCCCAGAAACATGAAAATGCTATCCCTCGAGTGGAATATGGAGTGGCAGCTGCAGGACCCTTCCTGTCTGGGAAGATGAGGATGAGGAGGAAAGAAAGAGGGACTCCTGAACACAATAGGATCTTTTGTAACTGAAGAGGAGAATAGATACGTATGGGAAGTTAAAACAAGGAGAAAAGTGTCAAGATAAATGCAACCAACAGGGGACTATAACTTCTGATGAAGGGAAGAGATCAATGATGATTGCAGCAGAACATTTTTATAATCACTCATCATTAAATAAGTTGGTTTTATGAAAAAAAATCCATCTTCTCCATGATCCCCCTGGGATGTAGAACACTTCTGTGAAAGACTGATTGCAATAATGACCTCAATTTGTCACAGTTCCCAGTATCTGCTTGAAGAGGGGATGGTAAACAGAATGCAGCGAAGTGACAGTATGACAGTAGCAAGACTAGGCATCTAAGAAAGTGTGCCTTCAGCTTTCCCTCTTGGAATCCTGCTGAGGTTCCATGGGAACTAGCTTGCTAGAGGATGAGAGACCACAGGGAGCAGAGCAGAGGTTCCATTCAGGTAAAAGTCAAGCCAAATGGCCTGCAGCTGACCACAGACAGATACATGATGGAACTCAGCTAACCTCAGAAGAACTGCCTGGACAAACCACAGACTCAAGCAAAATAAATGGTCATTATTCTAAACCACTGAGGTTTGGGGTGACCCGTTACACAACAAAGTTACCAGGTATCACGTTCTTTGGGGAACCCTGGCTCTAGACCAAGCATGTCAAACTCAAAGGCTCACATGGGCCAAATAAACAAGGTTTCAGTGTAGGTGGGCAGCAAAAAAAAACCAAAGCTTCAATTTTCATAGAAACATAGGTTTATTTTGATAGGCATACTAAATACAAAGGGCTGAAATAAATGAGTAATCGTTAACATAAAATAATAGGCATTTTAATAAAAACTAGTATTTTTTTCTTGAACATTAACTTACCAGGTACTGAATAACTGCACAAATTAATAACTGTAACACAAATAAACCTATTTTTCTTGTTCTCCGAAAGCAAAATATTTCCTGTTGCACACAGCAAACAAGTCAGTCCAAGACTAATG
Organism: Lasiurus cinereus; assembly: GCA_011751065.1. Lineage (NCBI taxonomy): Eukaryota > Metazoa > Chordata > Mammalia > Chiroptera > Vespertilionidae > Lasiurus > Lasiurus cinereus. The sequence goes on along the minus strand of JAAGEH010000018.1, from coordinate 31,065,628 downwards.
ATGTGGCAATCGGATGCTAAAATATTCCCTGCTAGTAGTAGTTATATTGGCTGGACTACCAAAATATTTGCTGTGGACCGAGAGTTTGACATGCTTGCTCTAGACCAAACCGTTAGGAATTAGTTTTTCTTTTAAAGTTATGGGAGTCACACTTCTATTTCACAAAAAAAGGTGCCTTCACCTGATGTCTTAACGTACCATCACTTTTTCCATCTTGTTGGGGGTAAGAGTTGTAGAACATTCCCTTCCCATCATGGGTCCAGGCCATACAGCTGAACTTGACTCTTTCAAGCACATCTGGAAGCTCTTTGGCACCATCGACTTTCATAAACTTGATTGTCACCCAGTCGGAGCCACTGGCACTCAGACCATAAGCAAAATATTCACCGTCTTCGCTGAATGCATAGCCTAAGGAACATAGGAGAAATCAAACAGTGATGGGGACATGGTGCCTGGCCCTGCTCACTGCCCTGTGCTGTCCCACAATACTGTCATACACGGAGGCAGAATGAGGTAGTGAGGAACTCTGAGGGCCAAGCCCGTGTCTTACAGGCATTTGCCTTAGGAGCTTAAGCAAGTCTCCCTTTCTTCATCTGTAAAATGAAGTGTGGATTTTATGTCCACTAAGACGCTTCCATGTTTTAATTTCTCTCAGTTGAAAGCAGAGCTCATCTGGGACTTTCAGCACCTTTTATTTACACTCTAAAGGGAACAAGTAAGGAGTAAGGAAACTGCCTTTGGAGTAATGATTGAAATAGGACACACACCATAAAACAGAACTAAACTGGAGTCATTAGGTAATTTTTGGAATGGATTCCAAACTATCTGAGATCATTCTTTACAATCCATTTTCTGAGCATTATCGTCCATACCATCTGAATACCACCAGTCCAGGCAAATAAGGCCTGAGGGTTTGCAATGAAGATCCCATACAGCCCACATTCCAAAAGTGACCGTGGAAAAGGAAGAAAAGCAACACCATCTATGGACTGCTCCACTGTGTCCAACTCTTTAGGGACATGATGGATAGATCATTGTAATCACCATGGAATGTTTCCTGACAAATAGTTACACATGTATAGCAGCTTTCATCATTATGAATTACCATTATGGTACAGCATTTGGTATCTGACATCAACACCCGAAATTTCCAATTTCCTCTTAGGATGTTTGTTGAACTTTACTGGTGGTCTGGGGGGGAGGTAGGGTGTGGAAATTATTCTAAAGAAACCCAACTATTTTCAGGGGTTTTCTACAAGTTTTACATGAGACCTCCATTAATGGGAAATATGTCTAAAACTTTAAAAAGCCTACGTACTAATCACTTACAATTCCTATAAAATATCCAGGCTCCTATGTATGTAATTGCAGAAAAGAATCTAGAAGATGATGGGGAGAAAATATTCACTTTCCACTCTATATAACATTGTAGTGTTTGAATTAGCTATATGTAATTTTAAAAGTTTCAGAAAGATTCCAAATAAAAATTTTGATTTCAAATTATATTTTACTTATTTTTGTTAATCCTCACCCAAGGTAGTTTTTCCATTGATTTCTAGAGAGAAGTGGATGAGAGGGGAAGAGATAGAGAAACATCAATGCTAGAGAGGCACATCAATTGGTTGCCTCCCACACGAGCCTGCAACTGAGGTGCATGCTCTTGACCAAAATTGAATCCTTAGCCTTTCGGTCAGCAGGCTGACAATTTATCCATGGAGCCAAACCAGCCAAGGTTCAAAATATGTATTTTAAAAATGTATATGCTACGCCCTAGCTGGTTTTGGCTCAGTGGATAGAGTGTCAGCCTGGGACTGAAAGGTCCTGGGTTAGATTCCAATCAAGGGCACATGTCCAGGTGCAGGCTCAATCCCAAGTAGGAAGCATGCAGGAGGCAGCCGATTAATGATTCTCTCTCATCATTGATGTTTCTATCTCTCTCTACCTCTCCCTTCCTCTCTGAAATCAATAAAAACGTATTTTTTTAAAAATGTATATACTAGTCGTAGCTGGTCTGGCTCAGTGGATAGAGCGTCGACCTGCAGACTGAAGGGTTCTGGGTTCGATTCTGGTCAAGGGGCACATGCCCGGGTTGCAGGCTTGATCCCCTATGGGGGGGTGTGCAGGAGACAGACAATCAATGATTCCTTCTCACTACTGTTCTCTCTCTCTTTCCTCCCCACTCCCCTTCCTATCTGAAATCAATAAAAATACATATATTTTTTAAATGTACATACTATCAAAAGAATCTGAATGTTTACCATCCATATTGTAATTTCCCTATAATACCACTGTCAAAGACTGAAGCCAGATCCCATGTTGAATTTTCCTTTTCATCCATCAGGACATGAAGATGGCAACAATTCATTAAAAAGTTACTAGAATGAATTATCAAAGTGAGAGGTGAGACTCTGTTATAATGAAGTCTTTCTGGATGAGTTACAAGATAGACCTTTGTTAAAACTAAATGAATCCTACATTATTCCATAGAACCAGTATATTAATTAAGTTCATTTAGCTCCAAGTTCCAAGTCATGGAAGAATACTCTTATTAAGCTGGCTAGCATCTTATTACTTGTAATACCAGTTAGTAAAGAGTCATCATTTACATACACAACCCATTTGTAGAGGAGGAGAGGGAACCACTAAATGACTGAATTGCCTTTACAAAAGGGTCCTTGCATAGATCTGTTTAATTCCCACCTGATTATAGGTCTTCAGTGTTCTAACTGCTCAATTCTGTAGGACTGAACCTACAACCATGCTTTCTCAATAAAACAGGAGATGCTACAGAAGATGAGCCAACTCCACTAAAAACATCTTTAATGATGAGCCAACTCTACTAAAAACATCTTTAATGCTACCAAGATGTCATTCTCAGAGGATATAGTTATTAAGCCATAGAACCACAAACTTCCTGACCTAGGACTGTTTATGGCACAAACCCAGGATAATCTTTATGGCGTGTGGAGGAGGGTATCTTTGGGACAGGATTATTTAGGAGACATATAGCAACTGTAGGCTAAACTTACTCAATTTTTAAACTTGCATCTTTAGAGGTCAAGATACCAAGTTGTCCAATTTTTACAAGATTGTATGTTTTTACTTTTAATTCTAACATTCTGACAATTACCTAAATTTTAAAACTCAACATCAGTCTTCCTCCTCCCCCTACCCAAGGAAAGGGATCTCATAAATACTCCTATTTTATATTTATAGTTGAAACTTTCTTTGTATAGCTTACATTTCTTATAGAAGAGGACTGTGTTTCTAATCACAGATAGTTCTCAGGAAGATACTTCAGGGTCTCAGAAGCCCTAGGCGCTAATTTGAGGCCAGTTGACAAGTAATCTCCAGATCTGCTTCATGCCATCAGAAGGACACGTGATTACTCACGTGTTTTAAATATACTGTGCAACAATAGCTCTCCTGACACTGCGTGCGCCTCTGTTCTGCAACAGGGTCCGCGCTCTGTCTGGTATTTCAGAGGGGAGGTGACTGCCCCAACACAGAGCTTGGAGTGGGGGCCTGGGACTCCGGGGGCCTGTCTGTGGAGCACTCACCTCGAAGCGCCACCGTGCCATCGTCGGAGAGTACGTTGGGGTCTAGGAACACTCTGGCTTCACCCTCTAAGGAATCCTGTACATATAACACTCGCTGGTTCTGCAAACCTGTGTTGTAAAAATAGAAATACCTGCGGGACAGAGACAGTCTTTATTTAGCGGTGGAATTTTCTATTTGTGAAGTAAAACCAAATGCACATAAGCAAAAACACACACACTCACACACGGGCAGCAGCAAACAGGACATGGGGACTAGATTGTAGGTCCCACCATCTCCCTGTACTTAGAGTTTATCTGAATCGCTTGAAGTATTCAAATTCCGCACCTTCACTAAACAGAGACAAACACTTTCATTTGCTAAATAAAAGGCTGCTGGGTGGGGGTAGGCAAATCTTTTCTGTAACGGGCAAGAGTGAAAATATTTCAGGCTTTTGTGGCCACATAGTTCCGCTGCTACTACACAACTGTGAGTTGTACAGAAGCAGCCATGGACAATATATAAGTGAATGGACATGGCTGCGTGCCATTTAAGCCTCATTTATAAAAGCAGCTGGTGGGCAGGACTTGGCATGCAGATCCACTTTGCTGATTCTTGGGGGAAAAGGAGATATTAAATTATTGACGATGCTTCTTCCAATGAAGCTTAAAAAACCAACTAGAGAATATGCTTGAGTGTGTGTAAGAACAAGAGAAGCAAATTATTAGGTTCTACTTCCTGGACAATTTTCATTTTGGATAGAAGAAATGCATATAATAAAATCTTTCCAAGTAGTATAAACCAAAGATAATTAAATTCTAGAGGCAAACAAATCTCCATTGTTGTTTATGAATCATGCCATCTCACCAATTACTAGCCATAAGAAAACAATAGTTTTTTACACTCTAGATTTCGTCGTAGGACACATCTATACTAAATTTCTTTCTCTGTTTTTCTTTTTTAGTGATCATGTTCATTGTTTTTAACTTATTTTTAATTATAGTGATATCTACTAAATTTCTTAATCCTTATTTTCAGAATTTGGACAAGAGACCAAAAGATACTCACATATTTAAGCAGAGAAATGAATCCATTTTATAATGAATTAATTTAGTAAACTCATAAGTTATTCAGAATTTTTTAAAAAATATATTTTATTGATATTTTTTTTACAGAGAGGAAGAGAAAGGGATAGAGAGCTAGAAACATCAATGAGAGAGGGACATCCATCAGCCGCCTCCTGCACGTCCCCTACTGGGGATGTGCCTGTAACCAAGATAGATGCCCTTGACCGGAATCAAACCTGGGACCTTTCAATCTGCAGGCTGATGCTCTATCCACTGAGCCAAACTGGTCTCAGCCAGAACTTGTTTTAACATTTAAGAATACATTCAATTAGAAAAGTGAAAGACAATTAAGTGAAAGCCACGTCACGTACCGCTTTCCTTTCTTGAAGTGGCAACTATACTTGGGATAGTCATACAACTCAGTCATCCTCTCCTTGTATAAACCGCGGATGGGGCAATGCTCGAGGAATGGCACAGTGATCTTGTTCTGGGCCTCCACAAAAGCCTGCAGAAAAAAAGATAATAAATGGCCCGAGAAAGTCAGACATAAAATTTACCATGAGAAATGTTATACTTTAACATGTATCTGAGAGATGCAGCAATTTCACTTCTGGAACTAGATCCAATAGTCTAGTCCCAGACATGGAAATGACCTAAGCGTCCACTGATAAAGAAAATGTGATAAATACGTGTGTACAATGGAGTATTTATTACTCAGCCACAAAAGGGAGGAAATTCTGCATTACGCTAACTGAAATGAGTTAGCAGAGAATGACAAACTCTGTTTGATCTCACTTATATGTGAAACCTAAAAAAAATTCACACAAACATTCATAGAAGAGAGATCAGATTTGTGGTTACCAAAGGCAGGGAGATGGAGAGGGAGGGGGAGAGAGGGAAATGGATAAAGGTGGTCAAAGGTACAAATTTCTAGTTATAAAATAAGCAAGTATCAAGGATGCAATGTCCAATATGATGACTATGTTAGCACTGCTGTATGATATATATTAAAAAGTTGTTAAGGGAGTTAATCTTGAGTTCTCCTCACATGTTATTTTTCTTTGTATCGATATCAGATGATAGATGTTAACAGAAGTTAATGCGGTAATCACTTCACAATATATGTGTAAGTCAAGTCATCATGGTGTATACTTAATGTTACATAGAACTGGGGTGGGAGGTAGACTAAAAAATGTAACAGTGAAAGCATATTTTCCCTCAGTAAATAATAACGAATATTTACATGGCACAAACTTCGTACCAGGCAAGTATTAACTCATTTGGCACTGATAATTGAAGTTCTTTAATTAGCCCACCTCTGTGGACAGGGAAACTGAGTCTCAAAGGGGTTTAAAAAGCTGCCCAGCATCATGCAGCGAGGCAATGGCCGAGCTGGCTCCTTTGAATTCACGCTCTTAATAAGCACACTACGCGGCTGCTCGGATCACACACAGCCAGTAAACCACACTCACACTGTGCTGAGGCTCTGGGCTGCTTAGTCAGCAGCTGGGTCCCAAACAACATCAGCGTTAAAGAAGTAAGGTGAGAGATACCTAGGCGCTATTTTTATCAATTTTTGACTTACTGTCTTTCTAAGATCTACTACCTTGTCAACTTCACTAATATTTCTAGAATTGGAAAATGAGTGGCATTGAATATGTGTAATACATGGTTCATACGTAGAGCGAGCAGTGGCCTGCAGGGAGGCAGGGGACCCTGCCAGAGCAGTTTTTTACAACATCCATCAGTTGTAGCCAAGCACACCCTGTGGATACTAAGCAGCCAGAAAGTAGCTTTTGATTTTTGCCACAAAATGGATACATTGTTGCAAAGTCACTCAAGAGGCAGCATTTGCAGATCTCTAAGCACACGCAGGAGCATTTCCCAATTTCATAGGGGAAGGAAAGCCACGCCTACGTGGCAGACATGGCCACGGAAGTGGTCGGTCACCAATCAAGGTCATGCAGTGAGTTGGCAATAACTCTGAATTACTTTATTCCAGACGTTGTGACTGAAGCTGAACGGTGACTGGAGCTGATTCCATATCTGATATGGGATATGGAGACGAAGCAGACTCACCCAGGGGAGAAGGCGGGCAGCCTGGGCTCCTCTGATTTTCTCCTGCTTGGGCTGAACAGGACAGGCACCTTGGGGTGCTGGACCACCAATGAGGATTTAGTAAGAACCTAGGGTGCCTTCAGACCTCATCTTGGCATTGTGAATGGAACGGGGATAATTCTAAGACCAGCTTCCGTGAGAGAAGAAGCCACATAGAATGGCTGGTCTCTAAAAGAAGCAGGAATGAGCCGAAACCGGTTTGGCTCAGTGGATAGAGTGTCGGCCTGCAGACTGAAAGATCCCAGGTTGGATTCCAGTCAAGGGCATGTACCTTGGTTGGGGGCACATCTCTAGAAAGGGGCGTGCAAGAGGCAGCTGATGTCTCTCTCTCATCGATGTTTCTAACTCTCTATCCCTCTCTTCCTCTCTGTAAAAAATCAATAAAATATATTTAAAAAAATAAATAAATAAATAAAAGGAGCAGGAATGACGATTACAATGGGAGACGGGGAAAATGGGCACAGTGCACGGTAATGTGTCATTTCGATAGCTATTTCCCAGAAGGGCCTGACCCCCGCCCTCTGAGGAGGGTGCCCTGCAAACTTCATTTCTCGTCCTCTGATCTGTGTTTGGATGAGGCTGCACCTAGGCCTTCTCCTGGCTCTAGGCGGACCATGGTGAGTCCCAGAGTCACAGATTGCCTGGTGCTCTCCTTGGAAAGGTGGAATTGTGTTCTCTGATCGCATCTCAGTTCTGCTTTACTGGCACAATCACAATTGCTGCAACAGAATCCATCGCAGGCTAAAGCAGACACATGGCTCTTCCCATTTAAAATGTTCATAAAACTATTAGGCCAGGTATAACAATGCTACCAAATACCTACATAACTCTAGGATTATTACATCCAAATCTGTCACCTCCCACTCACACGTGTTAGGCAATTACTTTAAATAGAGCAGTATTTAAGGACTGCACCCTTCCAAGTCAAACACCTAGACGCAAAACCAAACAGTGTTTAAATTCCTTCACGTCTGAAGTTCTTTCACAGTAAACATCTTTATAACTCGGGCAAATCCTGTTCCTGAAGGTGGTGGGAAACTTTCTGTAAAGGGGCTTTGTGAAATCCAGGGTTCCACAGAATGCTGATAAAATTCCTGGCATTCTAACCAGGAAAACACCTTCTCGCTCACTTATGGATTTAATAGTCTGGTTTCTTGATCTAAAAATTAGCACAAATTTTGGGGAAAGGTTAGAGGAAGGAACCTGGAGGAATTATATGATGGTAAAGAAGCAGACTGGGGAGGACTAAAATCCTCTTCGTTCCTCAGATGTTTCACATCCAAAGTCACACACTTCAGGATGTTATCAAAAGAACTGAAACCTGAGAGCCCATTAAGGGCACCTGCAGCAAAGCCTAAAGATCAACTGTTCAGATTCCATAGCTGTGGATGAATCTGAACACATTTTCCTAAGAAAAGCTGCTCAAAACAAAGAAACCCTGTTCATATATCATTAGAAAGCGTCAAAGCAAAGTTTCCGTTATGCCAGATGAGTAAATTATGCTGTACAATAGTGTGCCTATGGTTAACGACACTGTATTGTACACGTAAAATTTTAAGAGGCTGGACCTCATATAATTTAATTCTTACCATTAAAGGAAAAAAAAATGCAAAGTGCCTCGGCAGAGGGTTGTTTGGTATGGGAGCTGGAGGTTCCTTTACCCCACCTGCTTTCAGGAAGAATTTTTTCCAACTGTCCTCACATGTCCTATATTTCAATCCACAAAATACCTCGAGTCTGTTTACAAGTACAATATTTTACATATGTAATAAAAAATGATGCATAGTTACTCATTACACACACCACACACACACACACACACACACACACACACACACACACCAGCATGACTAAATAACACGGAATTACAAAGATGAACTAAGGATAAAAATAAGTGCTACAGGAGAACAAATGGAGGGACACTACTTCCAGGATAAAGCTGGGCAGACTGCGGTAGAGGCCATGTCCAGGAGGGAGTTCCAGGCAGAAGACCAACTTGGGCACCAGTATCCACCTCCAAATACCAATAACCCAATCATGAAGAAGTTAAACCCATACGCATCCTCTCCTAAGTTATTCCTGTGTATCAAGGAGGGAGTCCCCATTAGAGCGAGAATATACAGAAACACAAGACCGCTGTGGTAACTTCTACATCTTCTATCTAAGGAAGCCCTGCTCATTTTCATAAGCAGAGTCTTTCCTCAACTCTTCCCTACAGGCAGCAGTCAATAAAGTAGTTGTGAACTCAGGCAAAGCAACCAGGATGCTTTGCAGAGCCACAGATAAACACTGGGAGGTAGAGGGTAAGTCACTTTATGAGGTTGGGGGTCACAGGACGGGATCTTTCTTTACCACTCAGGAGGATGCTGGAAAATAAAAGCATCAGAGAAAAGCAGACGACCTAAGAGACAAAGGGAAACAGAAATACCACGTGTACTCCTGGATGGGGCTGTGCCCAAAAGCACGTACACTGTGCTCATCACTTTTGTGAGCCACTCACAGTACTTTTATACGAGCTCGTGTGAGCCGGGTCGGGGTTCAGCACCGCTCACCGAGCCCTAATATGTACAGCTCCTGTAGGAGTCGTGCAGTCTGCTGAGCAAAGAGAGGCTGGCTGGACAGGAGCAGGCTGGGAGAGGTGGAATCGACCAGAAGTTGGCTGGGGAATCCCGAAAAAGGCGCTTTATCCATAAATGAGAAATAATGACATTAAACAATTTTAAAGCAACAGAAGAAAAGAAAATAATGAATGAGAAAAGGAAAGGAGCACAACTTATAAGTCTTAGAAATAAGTGCTTTTTTTAAAAAAGGAGGAAAAAACTCCATGTATCCTACCAAAGCTCTGGCTAAACTAATCAAAAAATGGGAGAGAAGTTACGGACAACTCAAAATTAGAGGCAATAAAGAATATGACTACAGACAGGAAGAGGAAAGTTTCTTATAATTAAAGCATAACCCATGCTAGTAAATTTTAAAATCCCAATGATACAGACCATTTTCTAGGAAATACAAATGACTAAATTGATCCAAAAAGAAAGACGATCTGATCAGAGCAATAACCATGAAAGAAGGTTGGGGAAAAGAGCCCAAAATTGCAATAAAAGAATTTTCCTCAGATAGCTCAACAGATGAGGTCTCTCAATTATTCAACAGAAGATTTCCACGCTATTTGAACTATTCAATAATAAATGCAACGGCAAGCATTTAGTAAGCACTTACTTGTATCTGCCACTGAGCTGCATTGTTCAAAAACACTATCACTTAATTTTCACCACAATCACACACAGTTTTCTCGAAATTATAAATCAGAAAACTGAAACCTAGAGAGGTTAATCACCATGACCCAGTCACACATCTAGTAAACTCTAGGGCTAAGACTCAAACCTGTCTTTTTCTATAGCTAAAGCCAATGAGAAAAGCTCTTTGTTTCCAACATAGCACCAATATTATACAGAAGAGTCCAGGATGCCTTTATTATGGCATAAGCGTTGGTTTCCCCCAAGGAGAAAAATTGAGAGCCACAAACACTGTCCATCCCCCGGCCCCCACCTATTTACAAAGATGCTATAAAAAACAGTGAGGCATCTACTAAAACTCCAGCTCCTTGAAAGTGGGCCTCGTAATAATCAAAGGTGTTATTATCTGGCCCTAATCAGGTCTAAGCATTCTCCAGGGCAGGTTTCCCAAGCTTTATGGACCTTAAGAATTACCTGGTGAGGTGCTCGGGAAGCAGATTCCTACGGAAATTAGATGCTCCAGGAGTAGAGCTAGGAAATGCTTAACAGTGGCCAAATGACTTCTAGAACCGAGTGCTTTCTCCCTTGGACATGGAGGAATGGGGTGGTGAGTGGATTGCAGGCACCTAAGTGGAGAGGAAGAACAGAAAAGAAAGAGCCTGGGAGAAGTCAGGGTTCTTTCAGTTCTTCAATGGTCAGCTCTTCCCAAGATCTCCTACCTGACACCGGCATTTCTCAGCAACGTTAAGTGACTGAAATCAAAGCTGAGCAGCTGCCCACAGGAAAAGTATCGATGCTAAACGTACCCCAGCACTTTAGCATTCAATCGGTGGTTTAGGGTCTGCTTTTCTAAAAGGATGGTGAGCAAACCAGGCCACATACCTAGCTTCTAGCCAAGATGTGGTTCTCCCTCCTTTCGGCACTGACCTCTGGCAGCTCAAAAGTTAAGTGGCTTGCCCCATTTCCAAACAGGTCCTCCTAGGCTCACACTGAACTCCACGCTGGCATCAGCCACAGGTGTCTTGCCTAGGACAGTATATCCCTTCTTTTCTGCCCTCTCTCCCCTTTAACTGAATTTTCTCAGTGGGCACACAGCTACACTTAGGGCAGAGGAAGAGAGAGAGAGAGACCAAGCACACCCAGAGAAGGGAGAGAGAATGAAGCCAGTGGAACTGTGGCATGTGGGGTAGCCAGCATCCACTCTCCTTCCCCGGTGTCCTCTCTTCTTAGCGGGATGGTGACTCCAGTAGTTGTCCTACTGGACAGGACGCAAAGAGGGTCCCTGTGGCTTCTGCCAAATCTTTTCCTATTCCCAGCAGAACAGCCAAAGGAGTGAGCAGTCGTCTGGAGCTCCGGATCGAAACTCCCTCCCTGGGGCACAGTCACTTGAACAAGCGGCAGAGGATTGAATGACTGGCTATCACTCATGCCATTCGCAGCGCTGGATGAAAGTGGCAGTTCCTGCCTTGCAGCGCTAAGACAATCTGGTTCCTGCCTACTCCGTGCCGGGTCCCGTCAGCCTGACCCTGGAGCTGGCTGCCTATGCTTATTGTAAATTGCCTGTGTGTCTAACCTGGCCACAGTCAGCTTCTACTGCTTACCTCAGGAACCTTGCTGCAGAAGGCAAGGAGACAGAAAAAGGAAGAAGCAAGCAGTGCTTAGAAAAAGCTGGCCCAGTACCAGGAACGCCCTCACACTCTGGACAATTATCTCACCCACAGATCAAAAGATAAGCTGTTCCCTAAACACCTATTTCAACTGTGGATTTATGATAAGCCTGTTTACAAACTATAATAAGGCCAAACATTTCCATCGGTGCCGGTGAGTCATTTAACATCTCAGACGTCTTGAAGATTGAAATAATAGGGGGTAATATATTTACCTAAAGCATTTCCCCGCTTCCACTAGAGAGGGGATGATGATCCAGGTCCTTAATGAAACATTAATGGGCGTCTCAAAGCCAATGGGGTTCAGAAGGCAGCAATTAAAAGTAATGCTACCCGCACAGCTCTAAGGTACTCCTGGCCTAGTTTAGTCATTATGCCTAGAAACAATGAAACAATACTCAGGAGGCATAAGTCCATTAAAAAAAAAATAAACCAGTACTCAGAATGTAAGTCTTTCTGTAAACAAACAAACAAACAAACAAACCAAACCCTAGAATTCAAAAGGAAAATCCTGCTTAAGTTTCATGGATGAAAATTAAGTCTTTAAAGTTCAATATTCTCACGGAGCAATTAGAGGACTGGAGCCTGAAGGTCTATATCCCAGTACATGTAAGCAGGGGTGCCCACACAGCACTATTTGTCTGTACAGACCATCGCTAGGTATAGCAAAGGAATCTTTATATGCATTTGCTCAGTTGGGTGTCCTTAACCTTGGAGCTAGAGGAACTGAGTATGATGACATGCGTTTTGCCGAGAAGAAAATGCATCCAGGTAGCGTTGCTTACTATGCTCACAGAACAAGAATATGAAGGACCCAGGGCTACAAATTGTATGTTTTGACTTCTGGTCCCCACCTGGAAAATACTCTATTCCTTCAACCTGCCTCTCAACAGAAATACCATCCCGAATGCCTGCAAAGCTCACAGGACGAAGGAACTATTCACAAAATGGATAGTCACCGTTTGTCTTCAGAGAACACCATACACCAAACCAGCCTTTTATACTTCGAATGAATGTATTCCTCAGTCCTGAGGCTGTCTCTGCTGTCTTTGGCTTAGAGACATTGAACTAGAACTTCATGGTAATGGAAGTCCTGGGCACAAGCTTTCTCCTGCTGGTTCTACAGCTGATAGCACAGTGGCTCTCTGAGTAAATGCAATTGGACAGATGAATCCTTGCTCCCTTCACTCACCTTAGCTCCGCTCATGCTGGCTCTGTTCCACCCTAGGGAAGACCATACTGGTGCCAGAACTGAGCAGAAATTCCTCATGCTACATGCTTTTAGGGTTGACCTTAAAGAATGAAAACAAAAGCAAGAAACAAAAACAACAACAAAATTTCATAATAGTCAGGAAGGATAGCTAAAAAAAGCTACTGACCTCCTTAAATGGTGACATTAAATACTACTTACACAGAAATCCGAGTCTACCTAAACATCCTAGAGATGATCAGAAGTCTTTAAGATTTAAACCTTCCCTGCCAAGGAAGGAAACAGCGTGGGGACAGGGTAAAAGAAAGGTAAAATTTCCAGGTTTCCTACCCTGCAAGACAAGGATCTCCTCTCTATCTCCCCTTAGCCCCTTATCAGGTGTCATGGACTACCCCTAACTAGTCAGCCAAAATGGGATCTGGGAAGGGAGAGCAAAGAATGTCCTAGGAAAGAAGACTCATGTTGTGCATTCCGTGATCCTCTCTGAAACAAATAGTAATTTCACATTTTTAGAAAGAATGAATATAAATAAAAACAAATGTTTTGTTTTTAGCTGATTCCCTACATCAGTTCTTCTCTCACAACCCACAAAGGAAATGAAGCTGTTGCTACTCTCACTTTTCCCAGGGCCGTTCTCAGGGAGACAAAAAAAAAAAAAAAAAATTAGTCATTCCACATGGGCAGCTAATATTCTATAGTTGGTTCCCTCCTGCATCAAAGCCCCAGGACAGTTTCTGTGAAATTAGACTTAGCAATTAGTTACAATTAAGGCAGTTATCCTCTGAAACGTATACATTCTTCTTTCTGTATCTCCCCTTCAGTAACTCAGTAACAAATTCTGGAATATTCAACTATGAAACTAAAACTACACCCCCCAAAAAATAAATACGCCTCAAGGGGTAGCAAAAACGTTGCTTCCAGGTGGACCTTGGGGCTGCAAAACCAAGCCCAGGGATATCAAGAGAATTTATCACTGACAAGGAGGACAGCAAATGGTGGTGCAGTGTGGACCGACTGCATGGCAATGAGCAGAGGGGCCAGGAAAATGCGTCCTCTTTTAGTGCTCTCTGCGACCTGTCAGTGGACTGCCGCCGCCTCTGTGAAGAAAGCTAAGTAAGCAACTGCAAAGGCCTGAGAGTCAGCAGAGACACAAGTCCCCACAACTCCTCTGGCCCCATGATCATCTACACTGGGAAGATCACAGGATGATTTTAAAGTCTCTGCATGTGGCTACTAGGCCACTGCTGGTCATGAAGAGAACGACTTATATGGAGGGGAGATGTTACTGGGAACGGTGACAGAGGAGGGGGGCCCCAGCTACATTGAGGGGCATGCACAGTGGCCTGTGGAGAGGCAGAGGGAAAGAGGGAGATGGATGGCCCAGGGCAAGACCTGACATAAGACATGAACAGGGCACACCTGAAGGGGCCTGGAGACCCACTGAGGGAAGAAAAAGCTGAGGCAGAGTGTGGGCTCTGGAGTTCGCGCACCTGTTTGAGACAGGAAACTAGAGGGATATATTAGGAAGTTAAAGATTAGGAAGTCAACCACCTGCATCTGGGGCAGTCTTGTTAAGGGAGGCTCAAATTACCTCAGTGTCAAAATATTGGGGTGCAACAGGACATTACAAACTTCCTCCTACGGTCTGCAAAGGGCATGCTGGAAATTCCTGTTGAATGAGAAGTAGGGCTAATTGCCTGTTGGATCTGCCTATCCAGTCTTCAAGGCATTGTAATGACTGTAAACCTCCCTCATGCTGAAACTTCCCACTTCACACCAGTGAAATCTCTCTACAGTTCAGACACTTCGAGAATATTTAACAAATACCTAAAGTGCTTTAAAACCAGAGCGTTCCCTTTATCTTAGTTTTGTTCTTCAGTTTGTTTGTCCACATAAATTCTCCTAGAATCATTTTTACAAAGATAGTTTTTTAATGTTCTAATCATCTGGAGCACTGCAATTGTGTATCCTCCTCCCACTTAATTCTATCAGAAGCACTTTTTCATCTTAGTAAGCAATCAGTAGAGCCCAACATTTTCACAACTGCACATATGATTTCATCAAGCAGATTCACCATATTCTGCTCAAACACTACACTATTCCTGGAAATGGGCATCATTTCCAATGTTTCACTATAAATAATGCCCCCAACTGGCCCTTTGCTAGACCTCCATAGAGCAGACATGACAGTCCTGTCCCAGTAGACTTGAAATCTCTTCTTCATTCCCCAGTATTTGCTCTTTGCTGTTGCTGTCAGATAGGTCTAATTTTTCATTATTGACAGTATATATGAGTGCCATTGATGTTATATTTACTTTGTATATATTCACACTGTTGAACTAATTCTACTAAATTTTAAGTTGGAAATCTTAGGTTGTCTAGATACACAATTACATAATCTACAATGAATGATCATTTTATGTTTGTTGTCCCTATGTGGGTTCATTTTTTTATTGCACTGGTCAAAGCTTTGCAAACACAAAAATAGTGGAGACAGAGACAGTCAAGTCAAATGTTTAGGTTGTTGTTTTGAGTGAGATGTCATCTTGTTAAATCACTGTTATTCCAAGTTAAAGTTTTAGATTTTTTCTTTTTAGCTACACGTAGCTTCTTGAGCACCTGTGACTGGTCTGAATTGATAGGTGATATGAGTGTTAAACATATACCAGATTTCAAAATTTAGTTTGAAAAAGGGATGTAAAATATCTTAGTACTTTACATTAACTACCTGTTAAGATGTTAATATTTTGAGTATTAACAGTTGCAGCTGGCCCCTCAACAACACAAATTTGAACTGCATGGGTCCATTTATATGTGAATTTTTTTTCAATAAATATACAGTCACTATCTGTATCATGGGTTTTGCATTTTCATATTCAACCAACTGAGGACCAAAAACAGTATTTTCAATCCATAGTTTGGAATCTGCAGTTTGGAAGAGTAGGGGTTCCTAGGTCCAACCCCCAAGGATCAAAAGTTATTCATAGATTATGAACTGCTTGGGGGTGGGTGCAACTAACCCCTGCAATGTGCTAGGGGTTATAATAAATAAATATATTACAATTATTTGCACCTGTTTCTTGTTACTTTTTAAAAGGTGGCTACTTTTGTCAGTAACAAGCCTGTTCACAAGAAAAATTATATGTGGCTGACGTTTTATATCTACTGAGCAGAGTGGGTCTACTCTTTCTTCCTTACAAAAATGGAAATAGATAAGTTCTCTGATAAGTTTTCATATCAAGGTTGAATTTATTCCAAAGAATCAATTAAGTTGTGTAGGATCTTCCACAATCTGGAACATTTGCTATAAAATATGCTTAAATGGGTTTTGGAAGCTTGATAGGATTCATCCAGATTCAACTCCCCCACCTTCGCTATAGAGAATTTTCTAAGTTACAAGTCTGCTCTGATATTCCTTTTCAAAGGATAAAGTCTTACATTGCCAGGCACTGTCAGAATTGGATAAACCATATTAACTATGGATAAAATAAAAAAACTACTGATAGCATTGCAGATCTTAGTGTTAAGGGCTATAAATACAACAAGTTCTTTATTTTGGGAGCAATGTGAAGATTCTCCTCTTTACCCAAAAGTATGTGGCTAACGCAAATAACTATGAGTAGAAAATGTCCGTGCTGCTCTTCTGCTCATTAGAAAACTATACCCAAACTCAACTTATCAGATCCCAGATGACATATTAGCTTTTGTCAATAACAAGCCTGTGTACAGAGAAGTGAGAAAGGTGGGCATGGAGGATACCGAGGGAAAGATGAGCTTGCACGGCCCTCTGACACCTGAGGTTCGCTGCTGGAACAGGCTGGCAGGTGTGGGCAGGTGAGCCCACACAGGAGGACCTCTCACGTCCCAGAGCATGGAATATGTTTCTACCACTAGTATTCCCAAAGCTATTACACCCCAAGCCCTGTTCTTAAACCTAAAGTTGAAAACAACCTGGGCTACCAGGGTTCCAATACCAGTTCTACACTTACTAGCTGACTGACCTTGGTCATATCACTCAGTAACTCAGCTTCTTCATCTGTAAGGTGGGGAGAATGTAAAGATCTATTTTAAGAGTTTGAGAATGAAATGAGACAGAGCAGGCAAAGCTACCAGTGAAGTGCCTGGCACTCAGTAAGCATCCGATAAACATACACCTCGAAAATAACAGTGTATACTCATTAGTTCCATCAAAGATTGACTGTAAAATCGCTAATTACCCAGGTCTCATCTATTAATAAGTGGCTTGTTAACCACAGGACCAGCCATTATTAATTAAAGAATAGCAAAGTGTGTGTTCATCAACATGTAAACCAAAAACTGGGCTATTCTGACATTGCTGAATGACTCCATCACCATCAAAGACTGAAGAAATCCAGGTTGTACTTGAGACCTCATCACAGAAAAGTCCTTCGGGAAGGCTTTCCAGAAGACGCACAGAAGGTTTGCTTCCTTTATGGGTGCCCTCCATCCATCAATGGTTATGCAGCTGCCTGTGATTCTCCATTCCCAGGCCCAACCCATCCCAGCTTGGCCCATCAAGGCAGCTGGACCATCAAGGCAGCCTGTAGCAGGTTCCAGATGAGAAGGCAGCCCGACATCTGCTACCTGCTCCTCCTAGCCTTCCTGCCAAGGTAGAGCCTTCACCTACTCAAGATACCCATCTATTTCTCATTTGGAAAGCTCTACCTACCCAGCTCTATAACCCAGTGTTTCACGAAAGAAAAAGGAAAAAGTCCAAAAACCATTCTCACCCAGGAAAGGGAGAGAAGGGGGATTAACTACACTAATAAAAGAGAAATATGCAAATTGACCATACCTTCACAGTGCCCACCAGACCATCAGGAGTGAGTATGCAAATTAACCCAACAAAGATGGAGGGTTAATTTGCATACACAGGCACGGAGCAAAGACTGAAGAGGCTTGGCTTTTCTGCTGTGGCCAGAGCAGAGAAGCCAAGCAAGCCTCGCTGTGGCAGGAGTGGAGAAGCCTCAAGTCCCGGGTGCCAGAGGAAAACCAGTGCTGGCAGCCAGGGGAAGGAAGGCCTATTGCACAAATCTTCATGCAATGGGCCTCTAGTAGATAGAGGTAAAAACCACTGCAAAGTCTCAAAAATGATCCTGTGCTTACTTTAAGGACAAGGGATAGGGAAGAAGCTGCAGTTGTTTCTGCAGTCCTGTCTTACAGGTAGCTCCTCTGGTATATTGTGGTCTCTTGCCACCATTTGTACCAGGAGAAGAGAAATGCCAGAAAGAATATGTGAGGGTGGCAAAAAAGAAGGCAGGTGAGAGAGCACATGAGAATGAAGCAAAAAGAAAGAAATGATGTGGTAATTACTCAAGTAGGAGCAACCTCTTCCTGCCTCTACTTTTCCTCTTCTACAGATTATCTCGCCCAGCTAACCCCAATCCTTTGCTCGACAAGCTCCTCTCCCCCACCCTCCCCACCCACCAGGAGCTGTGTAAGGGGAGGAACCCAATTCCATTGCCAGAGCCACATCAGGATTGAGTATTTTCCTGGCAAATCTGAACAGCCTTGGGAGTCTGAGTTCAGTTCTCCAGAGAACAGTGGTACAGTGGTACCTTGAGATACGAGTGCCCTAACATACGAGATTTTGAGATATGAGCCGTCGAGCGAGCGAGCAATTTTTGCTTTGAAATACGAACAACATTTGAGATAGGAGTAATCGCTCAGATCGGCCGGCTGCACACGACCAACCAGTTTACCTTGACTTGAGCGTCTCATAGTTCCCCCTCACCTCAAGGTTACAGAACTAATTAAACTCGTATCTCGAGGTACCACTGTATATACGACATCAAGGGACCACAAATACAGGGTCCCTTTTCAGAAGCTGGTCTGCAAAACTTCAGAGTACATTTAACATTTTTTGTTGTTGTTGAAAAAAACGGTAAATATTCTGGGATTATAAAGAAGCTCCAGTAAACTTCTGGTATGGTGAGCATATTAGAAACTAAATATATTCTTATGTATTAAGTAATATATAAATATGGGTATAAATAAGAGTCAAAGAACTTGAAGTGGACTGAGAAACACTCTTCCCTCACCCAGGCGAACTTAACCGCACACAGTATATGCAAATGAGGAGTCCCAAGGGCCAAGTCCTGGGCACTTCAAAGAAAAAATACCTGAGGGATGTAGCACTTAGAGGTAGCTTTTCAATGAAATGAGACTTCAACTCAAGATACTATGTGTTTCTCCAAAATAATAGGTAAGCTTTATGTTTTAAGACAAAGCAAAAAATTCTCTCCTTCATTTCTATAAAATATAAAATTTACTATCTTACTTATCATTTCATTCATTTTTTGTTGTTGTTGCCTTAAAATCAGTAAGTAATCTAAAATCAGCACTTAGTTGTCAAGACCCGATACTTGTTCAATTATAAGGTTTTCTTTCTTTAGGGGGAAAATGTGTTAGGCAATTATTTTCTTCACATTATTTTTCTCTAGATTTTCTCTTCTTTTTTTTTAAATCAGTTTTCTTTCTAACATTTTCATTTCAAATAGTTGGTTCATCAGTGTCACTATAAACCATAAACATTATGCAAAAACAGTTACTTGATCTTCTCTGGGGCTAAACCTGCTTTCAACTTTTCTCATGAATCATTTGACACAACGTGATAGTACTTATAAGTATATTCACCCATCCACCAGACCATAGAAGAAAGGGAAGGAATAGCCCCGGTTACCAATGTCGACAGTTTGGTGCTAGCCACTAAGGCTGCCGAAACTAATTGTTCGCCCCGATTACCTTTGTCTGCTCACTGTCTGGGTCTTCAAGCCAAGCATAAGGGTCAGAAATTTTATGCCCATGATAATCCTGCACCTGCAAAAGACAAAATGTGTTAGTAGGTAATTAGTGTCTATCCCCAACTAAATTAGTATTTTCTGAACGCGGTGGAGAGAGAGGAAAGGGACAGACAAAAACACCCGATTGGCTCACTGGCAATGGCATGTGCCCAAATTGCCACATGAACGAGAGTTGGCAGGTTCTCAAAGGTGTCCAGCCACCGTTCGTGAAAGGAATGTTTTACTGGAGAGGGAAGAAAGATGAAAGGTCAGGATAGGCAGCAGCTCTGTCTGTACACCAAGCCGAGGCCTGCTGCTGTGCTAAAGAAACCCGAAACGTGCTGTCAGTAGCACAGCACAGAATTACACAATGCAGCGGGGATGACAGAGGGCACGGCCACGTGCTTATTTCCCTGTTCTCACCAAGCTTGCTACAATATGTAATACGATCAGTTTGCTTTGCTGTCTAAACTGCCAACAAGAAACTTATGTGTAGTTATAATGGCAGGAACAATTAACATCAGCTGATTCTAATTGAAAACACTACTTAAGCGCAAGGAAGGAGCACTTCCAAACTGAAGCCTTCCTTCCCTTTTGGGTATAGTTACGAAATGCTTTCCTTCCTTTTAAAGGAGGCACAGCTACCCTGATAGAAATAAAACTGCTGAGTGTAAGCAGGGCCTGGCTGAGGGGCGGCCTTTGGGAGCTCGCCTAGGGGCTGATCCTCAGAACTACCTGGAGGCTTCTTCGAAGCCCGGATTCCTGGGCCTGGCCTCAGAAACTGTCCCAGTCTAGAGCAGCCATCTGGAGTCCCCCCTCCTCAGGTGATAATGCCTAAAGACATTTTGCAGAGGGAAAAATCGTTACAAAACCTCCCACATCAGACCACCCGGATTAATCTAGATAATGGAAACGCCACTGACAATGTCTTTCCAATCAAGTCTCTCTGAACAACTCCAACATTCCGATTCAGGATTCTTCTAGAACAGTGGTCAGCAAACTGTGGCTCTCGAACCAAGCCACGGTTTGCAGCTCTGTTGACAAATGAAGTTTGCCGACCACTGTCCTAGAAGGTTGTCGGGAAGACCCCCACCACCTCAGGTGAATTTTTAATCCGTCTTCTTGCTCCCAGACGGTACGGGCTATTCCCTAAGGCAGTGGTCGGCAAACTCATCAGTCAACAAAGCCAAATATCAACAGTATAACGACTGAAGTTTCTTTTGAGAGCCAAATTTTTTAAACTTACACTTCTCATGCCACTTCTTCAAAACAGACTCGCCCAGGCCAGGGTATTTTGTGGAAGAGCCACACTCAAGGGGCCAAAGAGCCTCATGTGGCTTGAGAGCTGCAGTTTGCGGACCACAGCCCTAAGGAAAGCAGACACTCTCCTGGAAGAGAAAAACCTGCTGTTTCTACTTCTGTTCAACGTTTCGGTACGGCTGCTGCCAATTGAGAAGAATCTCCCTGAGCATAAAAGCCTAGTCCAGCCAAAACCGGTTTGGCTCAGTGGATAGAGCGTCAGCCTGCAGACTGAAAGGTCCCAGGTTCGATTCTGGTCAAGGGCATGTACCTTGGTTGCGGGCACATCCCCAGTGGGGGACGTGCAGGAGGCAGCTGATCGATCTCTCTCTCATCAATGTTTCAAACTCTCTATCCTCTTCCTCTGTAAAAAAATCAATAAAATATATATTAAAAAAAAAAAAAAGCCCAGTCCATCAGGATGCAAAGGGTCTGCACCTGTCCTCCTCCACAGGGAAAAGGGGTATGGGGGAGGGGGTATGTGTGTGTGGGGGGGGCTCACCTGGGGAAATGACACCTGGAAAGATGGGCAGTTAAAGTGGAACACCTGGTGCCAAAACCGGTTTGGCTCAGTGGATAGAGCAGCGGCCTGTGGACTGAAGGGTCCCAGGTTCGACTCCGGTCAAGGGCATGTACTTTGGTTGTGGGCACATCCCCAATAGGAGGTGTGCAGGAGGCAGCTGATCGATGTCTCTCTCTCATCGATGTTTCTAACTCTCTATCCCTATCCCTTCCTCTCTGTAAAAAATCAATAAAATACATTTTTTAAAAAAGTGAAACACCTGGGACCTACTCTCATCAAACCTTGACTGACAAGTGCAAGGGATATAAAGCCAGACTAAAGCCTCTCCTGAGGAGTCTTCATAAAATTACCAATTTTCGGGGGAAAACCACACACCAATTTTCAATCCTCACCTAAGGCCTCTACATTATAGCTGTCTCAACTGAATGAAAGCTATTAATCTTCTCATCCCCAAGTCTTTTACATTTTACACATCTTGAAATGGTTGTAAATTGTGCTTAAAACAACCTTCCTTTTCCTGACAATAAGAAACCAAATAAAGCATCCAGTAAAGGATCTTCCAATTCAACAATTTTAGGAGCAAGGCATGGCAGGAACGAGGTTGGGCAGCACGCCCAGGGGCCATACTGAGTTCAGAACCAGAGCTGGGACTAAAAACAATCTGCCCACAGCGTTCCTCCAAATATTCCTGAGGGCACAGACCAGACACATGAAATGTGTTCCTAAAACTCTGACACATCCAGAGACTTAACTTTTCTAAAGGAAGCGGAAAGGATTAACCGGAGACTGTGATAGTTTTATGACTAAGTGAAGGTGTTTGCCAAGTGCTAAGCCCAAAGCAATAAGCCTTGACTGAATAGCCACACTGTTGTGCCCAATGTTTTAAAGATTCCTATTTTACAGATTATGGGATGCCATTCAGAAAGCTTAGTAAGAGTAAAGGCCACATATTTGCTGTTTGCTCAGAGACTCCCACTCACAGTAGTTAGCTCAGAGCTAACCACTGCGTCACAGATGACAGCCACATTACCTCATGTGTCCTCACAGTGAGGACCCATTTTCCCCCATTCCCCAGGTGAGGAAATGGAAGCTGGAGAGAGCAACAGCAAATGATAAAGCTCAGATAGCTAATAAGGTAGGACTGTGACCCACTCGGGCCAACCTCCAAGCCTGTGTACGTAACCTCTTGCCAATGAGCCGGGTCAGGTACAAACTGGCAGGTGGACAGCTGGACCCTGACTTAGAACCCAATGTGTCCTACAGCGTGCTGCCTCCCGAATGGCGTTTATCACCAAGGAAGTGGCCTCTTCTACTCAGAACCAGTGTTGTCATCTAAACTAGACTGAGGTTAGTTATTGAGTGGACATTAGCAACCAGGATGAGAACTCCACAAGTCAATCCCAAGGAAAACCCCAGCAGCCAAGCGCCCCCTCCTCCTATTTCTTTTTTTTATAAACTTAAACCTTGTTTATTTTAATTTTTTAATATATCTTATTGATTTTTTTTACAGGAAGGGAGAGGGATAGAGAGTTAGAAACATCGATGAGAGAGAGAGAGACATCGATCAGCTGCCTCTTGCACGTCCCCTATGGGGGATGTGCCTGCAACCAAGGTACATGCCCTTGACCGGAATCGAACCTGGGACCTTTCAGTCCGCAGGCTGATGCTCTAATCACTGAGCCAAACCGGTTTCGGCCCCCTATTTCTTTCACCATACCATATCCTAAACAGGGCGGTCACATAGCCCCAGCCCCCGAATTCAAGTTATGCAACATCTAATTCCTCATTTAAGTTTGCAAATCATTCCTCATCTCCCCGAGCTGGAAACCGAGAGCCCAGACAGGCCATTGTTGCTATTCAATATTTTACTCTTCCGGTTCAACCACTTGCCTGTTGCCTTCAGGACAAAATGTAGACTCTTGGTCACACAACAGGCAGAGCCCAATGAAACCTGCCCCCCTTATTTCTCAAACCTCACCCAAGCTTGTCCATTGGTGGATGCTCTGTTCACATGGCCTTCCTGCCATCCTACAAACATGCCATTTCATGACCATTCAGCACCACATAATTATGGTTTTATTTTAGTCATAAGGCTAAGAATGTCCTTTCTACCTTATCCAACTGCCGAACTTCCAGGCTCAACTCGTATATTGCCTTCTGCTCCTGATAGAAATGAATCCCATCCTCCTGTGTTCCCACTCATCCTACACACCCTTCTAACGCCTATACCAAGCCTGTACCACGGATTGGGCAATGGCATTACCCAGGAAGTGTCATGGTTTCCACATTTCTGCTCATGAGCAGAAATCCACCAAAAAGGACAGCACACTCCAACCCCACAGTGCAGCAGGAGACTGCCCACCCAGTATGTGGCTGAAAGATGTTCAAGTGAGAGAGACAGAGAGCTACAGCAACCCCTAGTACCTGCTGGACAGAAATAAACCCATCCTAAACGTCAAGGCTGTAACGTGGGGAAATGCTACTTCCAGCCTAGAGCTTAGTAATCAGTACTCTTGTCACAGGAAAAAGATACCCCATGTAGACTCTCAGGGCTGGGCTGAGTACACTGTGGGACCCACACACCAACCTGGGCCCCACACACCAACCTGGGCCCCAGCCACCTTCCCTTGTCCACGAGGCTTAGGGTTATGAGTTCTCTGCAAAGAAGGAACTGGAGAGTATTAATATTCATGGTACAGTATATATACTCTTTTGAATTAGTTATTCATAATCTACTTAAGTGTCTTCATGAAACCCTCAATTAACCCTTTCAAGAACTATTAAACATAAATAAATAAACCGGAGGATTCTGGTAACAAAGGAAAAATAAAGTGAGAAGCAACCCTCCCCCACCCAAAAAAATCCCACTACACAAACAGTACAAATCTGGAAGGGCACTTAACAAACCACATAATGGGCAATTGTCTACATTTTTATCAATCCTGAAAACTCAAAGATCCTCGAGACCCCAACTGAGATATTCCTACGTCTTCCAATTACTAAAGTCTAGCACACTGCAGGGCGAGACTATCATGTGAATGAATGAAAGATGATTATTTTTTACTGTAGAAACAAGCCAGCCCTACATATTCCACTTGTGAGAAAGAAGACCTATAACAGGTAAGTGACCTACCACAGGGCATCCTGCTCATGAGTGACAAAACCAGAGCTAGCATTCAGGTCTTCCCACTTGCTCTGTCCTCTTCCCATCCCAGCAGGACGCCTTTGCTCCCAAACACAAAGGAAACAATCTTTTGAACCACAGGGATAGGGCTTCTTGGGTTGTTAGAGTAAATTTAATAAGCAAGCAGCGGAACAGACTGAGAAAACATGGTTACCAGATGGCCACTGGTCAAAGAAACCATGAATGCATCAGGGCCACTTGGAAGTCTTAATTTAAACCAATGTCCTTTACGCTAAAGCCGCAGTGATCCTTTAACCTAAAGCGAGATGTGCCTTCACGGACAATCTGGCACAAACTGGGTCCAAGAAAGCAGAAGAAAACAGAACGGTATTACACACAAAAACAGTTTTAACCTGGTTCTGTTTTAAGTAACCTGAGAAATCTGGCTCTTCCTAAGAGCATCATGCCTACAACATCTGCAGGCACTACAGCTCTTAAGATGCCAAGTTTACTCGCACATAAAGAGCTGTTTGCCCAATTCCACCCACCGGGTCTCACCAGCCATCCCGAGTTCATCTACAGCTGAGGGTTAATGGTGGCTAAGCCCTCCAGGAAGCAAAACTGAAGCTCATCCTGAAAAAAAAAAGGCCATCCCCTCTCCCTTCCTCTCCCTGCCTATCAACTCCTCTTCTAGTTTAGGAAAACTTGGCTCAGCCCGGCTACGCTTCGCGTTACTCAGTCCAGTCTCTTCCATCCCCACCGCCCCGCCGGCCTGGGGCAGGAGGGGAGGCGCTCAGTGCACGTTGTAAAACCCAATGAATGAACTTCAGCTCTTTAAGAATTCTCCATTTGGAAGTTTAAAAAGTTTGCTTCGTGTTTAAAGTCTACATCACCCATGCACTTACACTACTCTTTCTTCTACCACCATATTTACGCAAGAGCTTCTCCAGCCAAAAAAAAGCAGTGATACCTCCTACCTGGGCATCTGCCCTTGACCCCATTGATTTCCAGAAATCTCCCAGCAGCGGCCCATTTCCCCCAGCAGCGCCGCCAGCAGGCGCAGAGTGCCCACCCGCCCGAGGCTCCGCGGCTGGGGAGGAGCCCGCGCCCCCGGCCCGTTCCTCGCAAACAAAGGCCGAGGGGGAGGGGAGGGGAGGGAGGGACGCGGGGGGCGAGGGGGGCTGCGGGGCCGGGGAGCTGCGGGCTGCGGCGGGCGCGGCACGCTCGGCGGGGAAGCCGACGGGCGCGGGCAGTTGGAGGTACTCACGGAGGTCTCGTCGCGGTACACGTCGGGGTACTGGAAGGACAGCATGGCCGGGGCGCGCGGGGGCAGCGTGGGGGCGCGGGCTCCGGCAGCGGACGCGAGCGAGCGGGGCTGCTGCGGGGCGAGGCGGGGGCGCGGGCAGGCGCGGGGCGGGCGGCGGCACGCGGGGAGCTCTCGGCCACGGCAGCGCAGCGGCGAAGGCGTGCGGGAAGCAGGAAGCAGCTGTCGCCGTGGCCGGGAGCCCCTCCCCGGCGGGCGGGCCCAGCGGCGGCGGCGGCGGCAAGAGGGAGCGGGCGGCGCCGTGCGGGCGCCGGGCCGGGCGCAC
>JAAGEH010000018.1:30953443-31039055 GCA_011751065.1 Lasiurus cinereus | reverse complement strand
GCGCCGCCCGAGCCCGGGGGCCGCCGAGCCGGGGGCGTGCCGCGCCCGCACCGGATCGCGGCCTCGGGCCCCCGGGCCGGACACACGCCGCCCGGGGACGCGCCCCCCACACCAGCCCGGGGGCCACGGCACCGGGCACACGCTGGAGTTGGACCCGGACGCGCCCGCCCCGGGGTCCTGGTCCCATTAGCCTTGGCGGGGCCAACCCGCCTCCTCCCGGAAGTCCCTCGGCTTGCAGCTCTCTGGGCCGGGCTCTGGGTGGGGAGGCTAAGGCAATGAGCTGCAGGGGTTGCTTGTGCACCCTTTCCCCCATCTTTCCTGGTTGGGGGCTCCTTAGGGGCCGCAGAGACCTTGCCTCTCCCTAGCCTTGAGAGCAGGAGGCTGGAGGCGACCTAATTTCCATGGCCTTTTCTGACCCTGGACTTGGAAGGGAAGCGATCATGGATCTTGATGACCAAAATTTAGGTATTTGAAAAGGTGGATAAAAATTCCTAAAACTCTACTAAGATTAATTAAAAAAAAAAAAGAAAGAAAACGAAAAAGAATGAGCAAAATCAGAATGGGACAGTAGACAGAATTATATGGATGGTGCAAGGCAAAGATGATATGAACAATTTCATGCCAATAAATTTTAGTATAATGGTCAAATTCTTGGAAAACTGCATCTTTTGAACACTACATAAAAAAGAAAAAGGAAAGGAAATTGACCTATAACTAGTAAATGAGTTAGTAATTTAAAAAATCCAGACCCAGATAAGTTCAGCCTACCAAACATCCAAAGAGAAAGTAATCACAATTTTATACAAAGTAGTCTTGAGTATAGAAAAAGGGGGACTAGCCCTCAATACATTTGTTAGGGTCACATAACCTAAATATAAAAATCTGACTATACAGAAAACAGGAAAGAAAATTATAATGGCTAATATAACTTATTCACAACTGAATCAAGACTGAATCAAGAAAATTCTACCACTGAAATAGAATTTTAAAACTCCCAACAAGGAAAAGGTCTGGACTGAATGACTTCACAGATAAGTTTTACCAAACACTGAAAGAAGAATTAACATCTATCTTTCTCAAACTATTAAAAAAAAAAGGAATGCTCCAAAGGTCATTTTATGAGGTCATCATTACCCTGATTTCAAAACCAGACAAAGACATTATAAAAGAAAATTACAGGCCCATATCCCTGATGAACATAGATGCAAAAATCCCCAACAAAATATTAGCATGTTGAATTTAGCAATACATTTTTCTTTCTTTTTTAAATCCTCACCCTAGGATATTTTTCCATTGATTTTGAGAGAGAGAGAGGAAAAACAGAAATATCAATGTGAGAGAAACAAAGGATTGGTTGCCGCCTGCATGAGCCTTGACCAGGGCCCCGGGCCTGGAGAAGCCTGCAACTGAAGTATGTGTCCTTGATCGCAATCAAAACCAGGAACATAGGTCCACAGGCCTCTGCTTTAACTACTGAGCAAAACTGGCTAGAGCTCAGCAATACATTTAAAAAAAAAATTATACACCAGGATCAAGGGGGATTTATATCTGGAATGCAAGGTTAGTTCAATATTAGTGATATGCCATATAAATGAAGTGAAGGATAAAAATCATATTAATAGATGCAGAAAAAAATCATTTGACAAAATTCAGCATCTATTTATGATTTAAAAATCTCAGCAAAGTAGAAATAGAAGGAACACACCTTAACATAATAAAGACCAAACTGCAAACATTTTACTCCTTTGGAAAAGATAAAACTATTTTCCTTAAGATCAGGAACAAGATAAGAATGGCCACTTTGATCACTTTTATTTAATATACTATTGGAAGTTTGGAAGTTCTAACCACAGTAATTAGACAAGAAAGATGTTTTTAAAGAAAAGAATCAGGGGAAAAAACAGATACAGAGGCAAAGAAGCAATGAACAGACTGTCACACTACAGTGGGAAGGCAGGGGAGGATGGGGGCGGGGGGGGGGGGGCGCGGCTGTAAGAGATCAACCGAAGGACTTGTATGCATGTATGTAAGCATAGCCAATGGATATGGGACACTGGGGGGAAAGGGGAGGACAGGTGAGGGCATGTACTGGGGGGCAGGGAAGGCCGGAGGGAGGTCAAAGGAGGATAAAAAAGACATGTACTACTATTTGTAATACTTTAAACAATAAAAAAAAGAAAAAGAGAAGAAAAAGAAGTAAAAGATTCAAATTGGAGAGGAAGAAGTAAAATTGCCATCATTTGCAGCTGACATGACACTGTGTATAAAGAATCCTAAAGATGCTCCGAAAAAATTATTAGAACTGATAAATGAATTCAGTAAAGCAGTGGATACAAAATTGATATTCAGAAATCAGTTGCATTTTTATATAGTTATAATGAACTAACAGAAATTAAGAAAAAAATCCCATTTATGATTGCATCTAAAAAAAATAAAATACTTGGAAATAAATGTAACCAAGGAAGTAAAAGACCTGTACTCAGAAAATTATAGGACATTAAGGAAAGAAATTGAGGAAGATATAAATAAATGGAAGCATATACCATCCTCATGGATAGGAAAAATTAACATCATTAAGATGTTCATACTACCCAAAGCAATCTACAGATTCAATGTAATTCCTATCAAAATACCAATGACATTTTTCACAGCACTAGCACAAATAATCCTAAAATTTATATGGGACCCAAAGAAAAACAATAGTCACAGAAATCTTGATAAAGAACCAAGTCAAAGATATCATGTTACCCAATGTCAAATTAAACTACAGTAATCCTATAGTAATAATAATAATAATAATAATAATAATAATAAGCATGCTATTGCCATAAAAAGAGACACACAGATCAATGGAACAGAATTTAGAACCCAGAAATAAGCCCATACCTATATATTAAATTTATGAACAAAAAAGAAAAGGCAAGACTATACAATGGGATAAAGATAGTCTATTCAATAAACGGTATTGGGAAAAGTGGATAGATAAATGCAAAAAAAAAAATGAAACTAGATCACCTTCTTATACCATATATAAGAATAAATTCAAATGGATGAAAGACTTAAATGTAAGACCAGAAGCTATAAAACTCCTAGGAAAAAATATTGGCAGTAATTGTTCTGATATTGCTCTAAATATTTTTTATATATCTCTTCAAGCAAGGGAAACAAAAGAAATAATAAACAAATGGGATCACTTCAAACTAAGATGTTTTTCCATAGCAAGAGAAACCATCAATAGAATAAAAAGACAACCTACTGAATTGAAAAAGGTATTAGCCAATGATACATCCAAGAAGGAGTTAATATCCAAAATTTATAAAGAACTCACACAACTCAACATCCCCCAAAACAATCCAATAAAAAAAATGACAGAGTTCTTGAATAGGTATTTCTCCTAAAAGAACATACAGATGACCAATACCCCTATGAAAAGATGCTCAACATCACTAATTATCAGAGAGGTACAAATTAAAACTGCAATGAAGTATCACCTCACACCTGTCAAAATGGCTATCCTACCTAATAAAGAGGGAATATGCTAACTGGCCATCATGCTCTCACAATGATGGCAGTGCCCACAGCCAATAAAGAGGGAATATGTTAATTGACTGCCACACCCTTAGCCCCCCAGCTGCCCAGGGCCGGCCTGAGGCTTGTGCTGCTGCCAGTGGCAGCAGCAAAGGTGTGATGGGGGCATCACCTTTCCCTGATCGCCAGGTCACCTACCACCCATGCAGGCAGGGCTGAGAGATCCCCCCACTCCATTGCATGAATTTTCATGCAATAGGCCTCTAGTCATCAATAAACCAACAAACAAGTGTTGGCAAAAAAGGAACCCTCATGCACTGTTGCAGGGAATGCAGATTGGTGCAGTCATTATGGAAAACAGTATGATGTTTCATCAAAAAATTAAAAATAGAACTACCTTATGGCCCAGCAATTCCACTTCTGGGTACTTATCCAAAGAAATCCAAATAATTAATTTGAAAAGATATATGCACCTCTATGTTCACTGCAGAATTTACAATATCTAAAATATGGAAGCAAGCTAAGTGTCTATTATAGAAAACTGGATAAAAACAGATGTGGTACATATATACAATGGAATATTACTTAGCCATAGAAAGGAAATCTTACCACTTGGGACAGCATGGATAATGTAGAAGGTATTATGCTAACTGAAACAACTCAGACAGATACCATATGATTTAACTTACATGTGGAATCCAAAGTACAAAATAAATGAAGAAGCAAATCAGAAACAGACTCACATACAGAGAACAAACTGATGGTTGCCAGATGGGAGGGGCATTGTGGGACTGAGTCGAAAGGTGAAGAGATTAAGAAGAACAAATTGGTAATCACAAATAGTCATGAGTATGTATATAGTACAGCATAGGGAATATAGTAAATAATATTGTAATAACTATGTATGGTGCCATGTGGGTACTAGACTTATCAGGGGGAATCACTTAGTAAATTATATAAATGTCTAACCATTATGCTATACACCTGAAACTGATTCTATCTAATAAAGAGGGAATATGCAAATTGACCATCACACCATCACAAAGATAACGGCGCCCACGAGTTCTCATAAAGAGCATTAAGAAGCAATCAGCAGGGACCTGAGCCTGCACCTCCTGTCCAGTGGGGCTTGACAGGGGATCTCAGACTGCACCCCCACCCCAGCATCAGGCCGGGGAACCTCAGGCTGTGCCCCATACCTAACGAGGCTTGACAGGGACCTCAAGGTGTGACCCTGCGTCCTGGTGCCAGGCCAAAGCACTTGAAGCTGCACCCTCACCCTGGCACCAGGCTGGGGGACCTGAGACTGTGCCCCACACCTGGTGGGGCTTGACAGGGAACTTCAGGCCACATCACCCACCCCAGGCACTGGGCCGGGAGACCTAAAGGTACACTGGAGGACCTGAGACTGCACCCACCCCTCCACCCAGAGAGGCTTGACAGGGGGTCTGAAGCTGTGTCCCCTGCCTGGCCCCAGGCCAGGCGACCTGAGGCTGCACCTCCCTGTCCAGCAGGGTTTGATGGGTTGGGGTCAGCGGGGTCTGGATCTCACCCAATTGGGGTGGAGCCAGCTGGATCTCATGCAGTTTTGAGATGCCACAGGTATGCGGGGGACTTGACTCTGGGACCCATAGCATTCCCCAGACTCTGATGGGAGGGAGATTTTCATATGCATTTTACCAATTTTCTTTCATCTCTGACACTTCTATAGAGAAAGGGCAAATAGCCATATTAAAATATTTCCCCTAATTAACCCCCTTTTAATGTGCATGAATTTTGTGCACCAGGCCACTAATATAAAATAATATTGAATGTCAACTGTAATTGAAAAATAAATAAATAAATAATGATTTTTAGGAACATAAGCAAAAAACTTTAGGATTCTTGAGTGCATTTTTAAGAGTTTAACAACCAAATACATACAAATGTGGAATGTAAAGCTTATGAATATAGAAAAATATTTTCTAAGGAACTTGTCATGGTGCAATATGATGGCAACTACCATAGTATCATGTACTTTTGTGGTGCTGAGTAGGTTTTATTTATTTAGATTGACTTCTGTAACAGTCACAAATGTTTTAAATTTTCAAGTTGTCTTAAATGTGTAAATATTTCTCAAAGTGTTTCCATTAGGCATATTGTGAAATCTCCTAAATATTCCTAGATAGTGGGAAATATGTCTATAAGAAGAACATGAAAGGGAATAAACCCAAGGAAATATTGACAACTGCACCAAGAAAGTTAACTCAAGCTAACATTTCTGATTTTAAAAAATTGCCTCTGACTTAAAATGGTGAAAACAATTGCATCATTTATTAAAATTTGACCAAATAATATATTCTTAGAAGCAAATGCTGTTCCTGATTTGTATAACCTTTGTCTGAGAAAATGTTAGCTATTTTTTATTCAATTAATTTAATTGGATAATTTCTGAAAATGTTTTCTTGAAGCTAGTTTCCTGATTATAAGAATGAAACTTAGTATCTTTTGACATATGCAAATGTAATAGCATCTATGTAGAATTTTTTTCTACCATTGAAGGTACAAAACTCTTTTAAAACTTTTCCCTTAATTACAAAAGAACTGCACATACACATTAGAAAATTTAGAATATATGAATAAGCCAATAAAATTAAATGTAAATTTTATGTTAACAAGAAAGAGTAAAAAGTCTACATTAAGAATGAGAATATCTATAGCACATATAAATATTAAAATCTAGTATGCAGAAAATGTTTTAAATATTCTGAGAAATTAGCAAGAAAACATTTATGAGCCCATTAAAAAGTGGGCAAAATACATAAATAGGTTGTTCATGAAAGATGTTCAAATGGGCCCTAACCGGTTTGGCTCAGTGGATAGAGCATCAGCCTGCGGACTGAAGGGTCCCAGGTTTGATTTCGGTCAAGGGCATGTACCTTGGTTGTGGTAACATCCCCAATAAGGGGCATGTAGGAGGCAGCTGATGGATTTTTCTAACTCTCTATCCCTCTCCCTTCTCTGTAAAAAGTCAATAAAATACTATATATATTTTTAAAAAAGATGTTTAATTGGCCAAATAACACATGGAATGGGCTTTACTAGTAATCAGGGAAATGCAAACTAAAACCATAGTATCATACTTCTAAAATCTGCTTATCAGAAGTGTGGGCTCACTTCTGTTGATTTCCTTATCTTTCACAGGCAATCCATCACTTTTTATTCACTAACAGGCTCTGGTTTATGCTAACACCTGCCAAAATCTCCTAAGCCCAGTCAAAGTTCAATGGTCTGCCCTCTGCTGGCCGGACTCAGATTTGGTAGTTTTGCTTTCACTTCAAGGTGAGCTGGCTCTTACTGTTAAGTACTAGGCTCCTAATGAGAGCTTCACCCTGCACCGACTACTTGACCAATTCCCATTGCCTCTGGCGTCCCTTTACCTACCTCGTAAGTTTCCAATTCATAGAGAACTTTCAAATGCTTATGCTATTATACAGTTACTGCAACTGTTGTTAGAGGCTCTCTGAAAGGAAGACTTCCCTTCTTAAGGCTGCTCACCTGCTCATGGCTTACCGCTCCAGTAACATTTTCTTCCAAGGCCAAGGTCTGATGCTTGCTCTACTTGCTGAGCTACTGATCCCTTCTTAGTCCTCAAGAATGTTGTCCAGTACTCTACCAAGATCCTTAAAGTGGTGTTAGACATCTCTTCCCTGAGGTACTACACACATTCTGGAAGTTTGTAGTGACAGCATTTGCTTCCAGTTTATTCTGATTAAGACCATCCCTGTGAGAAGTTGTGTGTATAGAACCTACAACTGTGATGAGCACTCATTCTCTGTACAACTCAG
This sequence comes from Lasiurus cinereus, assembly GCA_011751065.1. Classification (NCBI taxonomy): domain Eukaryota; kingdom Metazoa; phylum Chordata; class Mammalia; order Chiroptera; family Vespertilionidae; genus Lasiurus; species Lasiurus cinereus. The sequence continues at coordinate 31,031,700 of JAAGEH010000018.1, read as the reverse complement.
GATTGCCTGCTTCCAATATGCTCAGAAGAATATATAAATTTAATGATCTACTTACTATAAGGCAATCTCTCATCATAACACAGTACCAATACAAAGTGTGTTGCTAAAAATTCACCTGGAAACTCAAGATTTGCCATTATAATTCAAAACCTAACAAGAATAAGATTTTCTTTCCTCCCTGTCCCGTCTTGACCTTGTTAGACTTAGTTCTTTAGAATCCATTCCCTTAGAATTCTTAGGTGCATGCATGTGCGTGTGTAGGGAACTAGAATTATGAAAAATATATATACACTAGAGGGCCTGGTGCATGAAATTCATGCAAGGGGGGGGGGAACCTTCAGCCCAGCCTGCTCCCTCTTAATCTGGGACCCCTTGAGGGATGTCCGACTGCCCATAAGGCCTGATCCAAGATCGGGTCTAAATAGGCAATTGGATATCCCTCTCACAAACCAGGACTGCTGGCTCCCAACTGCTCACCTACCTGCCTTCCTGATTGCCCCTAAACCACTTCTGCCTGCCAACCTGATCACCCCCTAACCACTCCCCTGCCAGCCTATTTGCCCCTAAATACCCAATCCTGTAGGCCTGGTCACACCCAACTGCCCTTCCCTGCAGGCCCAGTCACCCCCAACTTTCCTCCTCTGCTGGCCTGGTTACCCCTAACTGCCCTCCCCGCAGGCTTGATCACCCCCACTGCTTTCCTTTGCAGGCCTGGTCCCTGCCAACTGCCCCTCCCTGCTGGCCATCTTGTGGTGGCCATCTTGTGTCCACATGGGGGCAGGATCTTGTGACCACATGGGGGCAGTCATCTTGTGTGTTGGAGTGATGGTCAATCAGCATATTACTCTTTTATTAGATAGGATAAAGGCCTGGTGCATGGATGGTGACCAGCTGGTTTGCCCTGAAGGGTGTCCTGGATCAGGGTGGGTGTTCCCTTGGGGCATGGGGCAGTCTGGGTGAGGAGTCTGTGGTGGTTTGCAAGCCAGTCACGCCCCCCAACAACCCAAGCAGAGGCCCTGGTATTTGGGATTTATTTATCTTCTACAATCGAAACTTTGTAGCCTGGAGCAGGGTCAAGCCTTCTGCTTGCACAGCCATTGAAACTTTGTTGCCTTAAGCAGAGGCCTGCTAGGCTTTGCAGAAAGCTTGGCTTCTTCATCGCCAGGGGCAACCCAGGCTTCTCTCCTGCACTCTCTGTGGCTGTAGCCATCTTGGTTGGGTTAATTTGCATGCTTGCTCTGACTGACTGGTGGGCGTGACTAGTGAGTGCAGCGTAGGTATGGTCAATTTGCATATTACTCTTTTATTAGATAGGACACACACACACACACACACACACACACACACACACACACACTCTAGAGGTCCAGTGCATGAAAATTCATGTACTGGATGGGGGGACCTCAGCCTGACTTGCCCCCTCTCACAGTCTGAAAGCCCTCAGGGGTGGGAGGTGACCCGGTGATCAGGGGAAAGCGACACCCTCATCACACCTCTGCTGCTGCCACTGCCGGCAGAGTAAGCCTTGGCTGGCCCTGGTTACCTGAGCCATGGGCAGCCCTGGGTGGCTAGGCAACCACCATCCGAGGCTTGCCTGTGCCTCAGGCGTCGGCTGGCAGCCACCATCAAAGGCTTGCTGTGCCTCAGGCTGGCTCTGCACAACTGGGCAGTTGACATCTGAGGCTTGCCTGTGCCTCGGGCTGGCCCTGGGTGGCTGGGGAGCTGAGGGGACTAGGGGACTCCAGAGGCAGGTGCGTGGATCAGCTGGGACCTGCCTAGGGGTGGGCACCACCATCTTTGAGGGAGTGGCAGTCCATTAGTATATTCCCTCCTTATTGGCTGTGGGTGCCACCATCTTTGTGAGGATGTGGTAGTCAATTAGCATATTCCCTTTTTACTAGGTAGGATAGTAAATATTTTTCATACTTTGTGTCAGATAATGTCATGGATGTGGGGAAAAAAACCCAGTAAGAGTCAGGGTAAGCCTTGCTGCAGTAACAAAAAGATCTTAAATATTTAGTGCCTGAGAAAACAAGAAGTTTCTCACTTTACAGGACTGAGTGGTTTCAAGTCAGCCGCCAGGGGTAGGAAAGGAGAAGGTGGACTCTACTCCTTGCAGAGACCCAGGATGTCTTTAACACATGGCTTCCAATGTCCCCACCACAGAAGAGGAAAAGCAGATTTGAGTAGATAGTTTTTATGGGCCAGGCCTGAAAGTAGCACACTATGCTTCCTCTCACAGCTTCATCAGTCAGAATGGAGTCTTCTGGCTAGATTCGCTAAAAGGCATCTGGAAAACAGAGCCCAGCTCTATGCCAGGAAAATGGAGCCCAGCTCTATGCAGTCTCAGCTACAGTAATGGAGGGAAGAGCTGGTGGACTGTTAATCAGAACCACTGCTTACACTTTCCCCTCAAAGCCCTTTGTCTGCTTGCCTCTGGTCCTTGTCTTCTTTCAATTCCTGTATAGGTCCCCTTAGATTATTTACCTCAGCTTTACCCACCAGGCTTTCCTCAGCGACCTTCCGAACTCGGAGCAGTCTCCTCTGACTCTCCGCACAACAGGCTGTTTGCTCGCCCAGCCCTGCTGGTCAGTTTGGGCAACCAGAAATGCCGGCTGCTGAATCAGTAGGTGGCACCCTGCATCAGCAGACACTGGTTCCAAAGCAACACACAAGGCTGCGTGCGAGGATGCAGTCCCACTCGGGAGAACACAACAACATCGGCTCACTTGACCTACTTCCTCAAGACCCAGCTTTCAAACAGAGTGACCACACCCAGACTGACCAGTGGATTGTTAAAAACAGGGATGTCAACATGCTCTGATCTGACTGCCAACAAAAATATTTCCCTTGCGTAGATGCTTTCTTCATGTTGCACTCAGGAAGGGCAAAGAAGTTCAACCTGTCTGGGTCGGAGAGCGCCATGAACTGCTCTCCTTGGGCTTCTCCTTCGGAGTTACAGAAAGAGGTGTGCGTGTTGTTGTAATGGGAGTTGGAGCTACTCCTTTCATAACTACTGATTAGTCCTCTTTGCTGTTGGGAAATCCCAGGGCTCAACATCACAGGCCTCATTGTTCGGCTCTTTCTCTCTTTCATTGTGTCACCGTGGTAATGTTTCCTTTCACTCAGCAATGTCTTCTGGGTCATTTTTCATCACACCGAGAAGGTGTGGACAAAAGTGGTAAAGATGTGGAGGCACCTTTCGTCATCAACAGTATGAAACTGACATTCAGCAGAGATGAAGAGGAATGAGAAATCTGTCGGTGAATCTGTACTTATTTGTTTATGTCCTTGGGCCTGTCTTATTTTTGTACAAATTCAAATATTTTAAAATTATATCCAGGCTTCTAATTCATAGAGTCCTCCATTGGCATGATAAGTGAAATAAATGCTACTTAGGAAAAGGAAAACTTCATGTTAGGATTTTTATTACTCTCTTTAATATACAAGCCTCATAGAAATTTGGGTAAATAATTTATTTTCCTTAAGACCAATTTAGGTATTATAGAGTATAAGAGATTAGTACTTTGATATTATCTATAAACATCAAGTAATTATTGTTGACCATCTAATTTATAGCCATATTTCAAATTGACTAGCTATATGAACATAATAATTCTTTACTGGTAATGCTCATCTCTTATTTTGTTAGTCTTTTTTTTTTTTTTTAACCTTTCCCTAAAACATCTCTTTCAAGAAGTCCTCCTTCTATCACCTCTACTTGAGTCAGGATAGGCCAAGTAATGCTGTGGTAACAAATAATCCCCAAATTTCAGTGGCTTAAATCATGAGGTGTATTTCTCCCTCATACCCCATGTACAGTATGGCTCAGTAAGGGGCTCTGTTCATACTCAGGGACCTGATCCAGGCTGACAAGAGGCTCCATCCTAACATATGTTCCATAATCATCATATTAGGATCAAGTGAATGTAGCGAAATACACACTAGCTTTCATATTTTATTGGCCAAAGGAAAACACATGGTCACACTTAACTGTAAAACAATAAGAAGCAAAAGATAAATTAACAAACATTACCTTCTATTTTAGTAAGTCTTACAATTTTAAGGTACTTTCTTTTCTCAGGGAAGTAGGAAAAATAGCTCTAATAATTTTCTAATTTTTATATATAAGAAAACAAAGGCTTAAAGAGATGAATGTATTTTAAGATCAACCATGTTACCTTTAGGGTAGGCTATCATGACTGCTTAAAAATTTAAAAAGTCAATTATCCAAAATTTTTCAATAGATTTATAATGTTTAAATGAACAACTGCCAATGTGTGCATTAACCTGGTGTTGAGAGTGATAGAAACCAAACAACATTTCTCTAGCTATGGTGCCATCAGCAATCAAGAGAATTCCAAATCCCTTAAGGGGGCTCTCCCTCCCCGCCCCACCTCAGCTATCTGAGCAGTATCAGGACACATTTGCTAAGTGCTAATCAATATGGTCAGCCAGGTCCCATGTGTCCTCTGTCCTTGCCCTGACTGCATGGCAGTTCCTGATGCCTGTCTTGAAGGGACTCATGGCCCTTCCAGAGGGCTAATGCACCTGTAAAATGGGTGGAGGCCTCAGGGGAGCTGTCTCCTTTCACTTAGGAAGTCAATGCCCCCAGTGGGGAAAACTCTCTTAGCTTTCATTGACACTTTCATTTCAGCTCTGTCTCTTTCCGATGCAAACATGAGCCTTGCTCCGCTCTGTGATGCATACGGGATCTCCCTGTCTTCTTGGGTCAGGCATGTAGGCCTCCGCTCTCTTCTCTTCTAAAAGATTAACTCTTTCCCGGAAAGCCCTTCAAGTCACTCATGCAAACAGACACCTGATGACTCCACCTTACCCAACTTCCAGGCTTGTCCATACTTGTCTAATGGCCACATCAAATGGACCTACCTGCTACAGTATGTTAGAGAGGCATAGACGTGTTCCTCCATAAGGCAAAAAATAATGTTACTAATGAATGTAGTGGATTTAAGCACACTGGTAGCTCATTATTGGTGCAAAGAGCACCATGCATTTCCAATGTTCTGCCACATAAACAGTGAGAATAACTGGGATACAAAAAGAAACCCTGAACTCCCCAGCCCAAACCTAAATTTTAGGCTCAGATCTGTGCCCTGTGAATTACTTTGGGAAAGTGGCTTAGCCTTTCTGAGTCCTTTCATCATTCATAAAACGGAGGAAGTGGTATGGATGGATTTCTAAAGCTTTTTTCAACTATGAAGCTTGTGAATTTGGACAAGATTTATTATTTGCAGTTATTGTCAACAGATGGCAGCAAAATCCCAATCTTTAGTGAGTTAAGAAAAGGGAAAGCTAACTGCCTTTGATTTATCTTCAGAATTTTAGAGAAGGTTTAGTTAATATTGTTCATCTTAAACATATGAGAAAATGAAAGCGCTGCTTTTAAAGACTGCGAAAAAGGAAATTTGTACAATACGTTTTTAAATTAATTGAAAAGTATGGCTTTTCATATGAGTGTGTTTAGAATGAATTTCGTTCTTGCAGTTATTTTGAATGTGGCTGTGGCTAAAGGTCTCAGAGTGCTAAAACGACCATATAAAGTAATATTTAGAATGGGTCATTTGTATCCTTGTCTTTAACTTAGCTATGGGAGGGTGGATCAACGACTTCAGAAGTTTCTTTTTGCATTTTGCATAAGTTTGGCATTTTTTTTTTATTAAGTGTGTTGGAAAAAAGTTAATATACTTTGTAACATATGCTATCATTAATTATATTTCACATGTTGCCATAGCTCAAATTTCATTAAAATGAATTTCAAAGAATATTAAAAATGTAAAATCTTACTTATTAAAATTTTGCTAATTTTAACAGTTTGAAATGAATGGAGTGTTTATAGAACTTGACATTTTTATTATCCACAAGTTTTGTTGCAATTAAATAGAATCTATAATATAAAAATGTAATATGCTAATTAGATCAGACATCCTTCTTTCTGGACAAAGCCACAGTGGATGGGCACCTCAGTGGTGGTGTGTATGTGTGGTGGAGGGGCCAATGTCCTTGCACGAATTTTGTGCATCAAGCCTCTAGTACTAATATAAAGTATATAGATGTGTTATTAAAATGGCAATGCAAATGTATTTATGCTACTTGATTCCATTTGATTTAATATTACTAATCAAATAATGATATGTGGAACTGGGTAAAATGATTTAAAAAGACTTGAAGATAGGAGCTTTATTCCTTCTTAAAGGAATTTACAATTTTAATAATGTGAATATTTAAATAGTATGTTATTCTTTGAAAATTAAAGGGAAGGCATATAAACCATAGTCTTGTGCTCTTCCTGAATTACAGACTTGTACAGTCAGCTCCCTCCTTGACATCTCTACTTAGGCTTAGTATGGACAAAGAAGGCTTAATACAGAGAACTTAATATGAGCATGAAACTTTAGGTAACTTAGATAATCAAGTCCTTTGATCAAGACTTAATTACATTATTTATTAGCAGTGTTTGAACCTTTAGAAAATTCTTTATATTAAAAAAATGTTAGTTTAAAATCAGCATCATCAAGTTGACCATCAAGATAACAGAGCATCCAATAGACAGAGGAATTCTAAAAAACATATAAGATACAATTCTTGTTGGTTAAATAGGAATACATGATTCATATAGAATTCTGAAAAATACTCTCAGATGTTTGTTGAAGTTCATCTTTCTCTGATATCACAAATTCCTATTTTACAGCTGCAGAGATTTCATGGTGATAGCCAATGTGCACAAAGCCCCAAACTCTCCAAACTCCACTTTTGTGGGGATTTTTTGTACTTACACTAGTGCTTACCCTGATCCTGGTGCCATACTTCTTCCAGAGAGGATATAACCCAGTGTCTGTTGTTGCACTGCCCAATGAGGTCCCCCCCCCAACTACATGTGGCTGCTTAAATGTAAATTAAATATGGTACAATGAAAATGTATTTCCTCAGTCACACTAGCCACATTCAAGTGCACAGTGTCTGTCTAGTGGCTACCATTTTGGATAACACAGACATAGTACATTTCCATTATTACAAAAAGTCCTATTGGACAGTACTGGTCTAAGATGTGGAACACTATGGCTCCCTATGTGTTCAGGTGTCATCTTTCCTATAACCTACATAATAAAAAAGAAACATGTAAATTGACTGCACCTCCACTATGCCCACAGGCCACGCCCACCAGCCAATCAGGAGTGAGCATGCAAATTGACCCAGTCAAGATGGCTGCAGCCACAGAGCGAGCAGGAGGCTTGGGTTTCCCCGGCAATGGAGGAAGCCAAGCTTTTTGCCGGCTCTGGCTGGCCCTGGACTCTGCTCAAGGCTACAAAGTTTCAATTATGGAAGATAGATAAATCCCAACAAAAATGTTGGTGGCCACGGAGCCAGAGAGAGCAGGAGGTTTGAGTTGCTCCCAGCGATGGAGGAAGTCAAGCTTTCTGTAGCCTGGCCTCCACTCAAGGCTTCAAAGTTTCAATTATAAAAGATAAATAAATCCTAGATACTTGCTTCCAGCTGGCCCTAGCCTCTGCTCAATGAAGCGCTAAAAAATAAAAAAGAAAAGAAAAGAAAAAAAGAAAAAAAAAAGGAGGGGCTGGGATCTTGGGTCATTGGGGGGTGATCAGGTTAGGATGGGTTGGCAGGGGCCATTGGGAGTAAGCAGACCATCAGGAGAGCCAGTTGGGGGTGAGTAGGCTATCAGTGGGGGTCAGTTGTGGGCAATCAAGATGGGGGTGGGGAGAGCAGTTGGGTGGGGGACAGGCCTGCAATGGAGGGCAGTTAGGGGCAATCAAGCCTGCAGGGGAAGGCAGTTAGGGGTGACCAAGCTAGCAGAGGAGGGAAATTGGGGGTGACTGGGCCTGTAAGGAAGGACAATTGGTTTGGGGAGGGACCCCAGGCCTGCAGGGGAGGGCAGTTTAAGGGGACCAGGCCTGCAGGGGAGGGCATTTGTGGGGGGACCAGGCCAGCAGGGGAGGCAGTTAGGGATGACCAGGCTGGCAAGGAAGGGCAGTTAGGGGGCACCAGGCCACCAGGGGATGGCAGTTAGGGGCAATTGGGCTGGCAGGGAAGTAGTTAGGCATCAATTAGGCTGGCAGGGGAGTGGTTAAGGGGTGATCAGGCTGGCAGGCAGAAGTGATTAGGGGCAATCAGGAAGGCAGGCAGGTGAGCAGTTGGGAGCCAGCAGTCCTGGATTGTGAGAGGGATGTCCCAGATTGGAGAGGGTGCAGGCTGGGCTAAGGGACACACACCCCTGTGCACAAATTTCATGTACTGGGCCTCTAGTAATATATATAATACCCAACTTTTACAACTGGAAAAACATAAAATACACATAGGAAGGAAATTACACACTTGCTTTGAAATTGGTCTCCTTAGTTGACAATTTATCTTTGTATAGTAAAATCTATGTTGATTATTGTTTGGCTGGAGTGTGTCACAAGAAACAAAGTATCATGACACCCTTGAAAGAAAATGTCTCTTGATGAAGGTAATTCTGCATTATCTGACATAGGAGAGTATTTTTCCTTCCATATAAAATAGTGCTCATTATTCTATTTTGGATCTGATAAACTGAATCTATCTGGCTATAAGTGAACAGCTGTGCCACCAAATAGAAAAGTTAGGCAGTAGCACAGTAGCTTATTCTCTGACCCACTTCATCTTGGAGTGTCTTGGCAGCCTGTATTTAAGAAGTCTAGGTATAGGAGATTCAATCAGAGCAGACTCTATATCTGCTTATTGATCTATGAGTGAATCTTGTCAATGTGACTCTTATGCTACTTTAGAATAGTTGTGGTGAGTCAGCCAATTCAAGGTAGCTACTTATTCTCCTTTAGGGCCCAGAGTTGTAGAAACATGTTAAACTGAAATGTTTTCCCCACTGAAAACATCTACTACATTATTTTGTGTTGGCATGATATTCTACAACAATATTTAATAACATTATTGTCCCTTTTTATAGGTGAAAATAACTCAGAAACTCTCAGTAAGGATCAACTACATCTTTGCTGGATAGCAAAAATAGTTCTAATATTTTATATGTAGTACATGCGTGTATATCCTAGACACAATATTTGCATCCAATACTTGATATTGTACATTTTTTCATGGCACCTAATAATAGCTGTCTTTATTTTTAATTGACTTGAAATGTTAGATTTAATAATAAGAATTGATTCCTACAATTCTAAATTATTACAGTTTAGTATCCAAGGTCAAGAAACCTGACCTGTGTGTAGCACAGAGTCACTGGGCTCCCAGAGGTGTTACAAAATTGAGCAACCTTGCCTAAGCACTAGGATGTTCATGCTCCTTTGGGAAAGTAGGAGGGGCTTAGAAAGCTTGCTGGACATAAAAATTATGAAGGAATATCAGATCATACTTCCTGCATGTATTTAATATATATATATTAAAGCAATCATTATGTAACAGAATTTATCCATGAGTTTAAAAAGCTAGACAGCAAAGAGCTTTAGCCATCACAAGAGCTACAGGAAACATAAACACTTAGACCTCTTCTGAGTTTAAACGTCAACTCTGATTCATGCCTGCCTTAGTGTCAATCCCGAGCAGGACAGTTGTATGCTTGTTGTACAATGGACCATCCGCACAACCATAGAAGATGGCCTCGAGTAAGGCATTTTAGCTATATCATCAGAGGCTCTCGGCCACTCCAAGAAGTGATCAGAGAATAAAGAAGAATGTTCTTTCCCTGTGGTTGGTGTTTAGCATCTCTTGAGGTCACTGAGGTGGAGCACACGTGGCTGAAAGGTATGGTATGTGCTTTCTCTTTCTGAGATGTGCTGAGGCATGTTGAAAACTTGCTCAGGCTTTGAGCCAGGAGTAGTCTGCATACTGCATATGTCTGCCTCCTCTGAGACTCCTGGGATTTAGAATAGCTTTAAGCAAAGAATGAATAAATACTAATGATTTTTAAAGTCCTGTATTAAGTTAGTTATGCTAATACTTAGGTCACTTTAAATGTTATGTTATTAGGAAATTCTAGGCAATTATACTAAATTTCTGGTTGTGACATTAATCTCTCCTTAGGAATATATACTAATAAAGGGGTAATATGTAATTAGACTGGACATCTTCCAAATGTCCATTTGGACAAAGCCATAGTGGCCGGGGGCTGAGGCAGAGGTGGTTAGGGACAACCAGGCCAACAGGGGAGGGCAGTTAGGGGCGATCAGGTTGGCAGGGGAGCAGTTAGGGATGACAAGCTGGAAGGGGAGGGAAGTAGGGTGACCACGCTGGCAGGTGAGGGCAGTTAGGGGTGTTCAGGCTGGCAGGGGAGCAGTTATGGGTGATCAGGCCATTAGGCAGAGGTAGTTAGGGGATATCAGGCAGGCAGGCAGGCAGAGGAAGTTAGGGGTGATCATGCAGGCAGGGAAACAGTTAGGGACAATCAGTCCAGCAGGGGAACAGTTAGGGACAATCAGGCCAACAGGCAGGTGAGTGGTTGCGAACCAGCAGTTCTGGATTGTGAGACGGATATCCTCGATTGGAGAAGGTGTAGGCCAGGCTGAGAGACACCCCCCCACACACAAATTTCATGCACCAGGCCTCTAGTTAACCAATAAAAAGCAAAGGCAGATGGCCAGCAGAGAATAAGATTACTTGTGTTCAATTGGCATTTTGTTGTAGGGGATCTTCATAGTTGGGGGCATGGAGTTAGGGGGTTTGGGTTGCCTTCTGGTTCTTCCTCCCAAGTCCTTACTAGCTCATTCATAAAATAGAGTTTGGGTGACAATAGTTCCAAGATCTCTTTTATGACATACTCTTTCAATGAATTTAAATACAATAAAAAAGGATGTAACTCTTTTTTTTATTGTTGTACTTCAATTCATTAAAAGAGTATATCATAAAAGAATATTTTTAGATTAATACTAACCCAGAAAGACTGTCATATATTTCTCAGACAATTAGAACGTTCATGCTTGAAAAAAACCTTTAATTTCTAACATTGGTATATTATATTGTCCCTCCCTTATTCCTACTTTATTTACTTTTCAAAATTAAACCTTTATTTTGGAAGTTTTAGGTTCACAGAATCCATTCTTGCAAAGGTACTATAGAGAGTTTCTGTGTACTATGTACCCAGTTTACCTTAGTTTTAAAAGTCAATATATTTTATTGATTTTTTTTTTACAAAGAGGAAGAGAGAAGATTAGAAAATTAGAAACATCAATGAGAGTGAAACATTGATTAGCTGTCTCCTGCACACCTCCTACTAGGGATGTGCCCACAACCAAGCTACATGCCCTTGCCCGGAATCAGACCTGGGACCTTTCAATCAGCAGGTTGACGCTTTATCCACTGAGCCAAACTGGTCAGGGCCCCAGTTTACCTTATTAACATCTTATATTACTATGATACATTTGTCATAACCTATAAACTGATTTTAATTCACTGACATTAACTAAAACCCATACTTCATTCAGATTCCCTTAGTTTTTACCTAATGTCTTTTTCTGTTCCAGTCAGGATCCCATCCAGGATACTACATTACGTTTAGTTATGTCTCCTTAGGCAACTCTTGGTTATGAGTTCCTCACACTTTCCTTGTTTTAGATGATCTTGACAATTTGTGGAATACTGGTGAGGTATTTTGTAGCTTGTTCTTCAATTGAGATTTGTCTGATGTTTTTCTCATGCTTTGACTAAAATAAAGGTGTGCTTTTTTAGGAGAAACATCACAGAGGTAAAGTGCTATCTCCTCACATTTTCTCGAGGGTACATTTTATCTGCAAGACTTAGTACAATTGTTGTTGACCTAGATCACTTGGGTATTTGTGGGATGTCTCCATGGCCAAGTGACCCTCCCCCGTTTTCCATTCTGTATTCTATGGAAGAACATCACTTTCCCAGCCCACATGTAAGGAGTGGGAAGATTTAACTCACTTTTAAGTCACCATAAGTTAAATTTTAGAGTGAAACCTTCTCTATGTTTAGCCACAGTTTTGAGACTAATAGGTAGTTTTAGCAACAGTCTTGTTAGTCCTTACCAACCTGGAACAAAATTGCTGGGAGAAGAGAAAAGTGATAGAACTTGTCCTCCTTTAATATTTTAATGTTTCTCCCTTCTCTCTTTGTTAAATATTTTTAAATTGGTTTTTAGAGAGAGAGGAAGATAGAGGGAGAGATAGAGAGAGAAGAGAGACATCAATCAGCTGCCTCCTACATGACACTTACATTCCACTTATTGGGGACTGAGCTCGCAACGATGCATGTGTCCTGATGAGAAATTGAGCCAGCAACATTTTAGTGCACTGGACGATGCCCAATCAACTGAGTCACACTGGCCAGGGAAATAAGGAAAGTTGAACTAACTCTCAAGAAGTGCAAAACAGCATGATTTCCAGTCTCCCTCTCCCTTCTGGGGTCTAGTGAAAATTATCTATTACTTTAAAGGTGGAGGAAAACATGGATCTCTTTAATTGCTTTAGCAAGGATTGGGGAGATCTGAGTCAACCTAACTTTTCTACGTTCTAGCTATGGGAATCTTACTATTTACATGAAACAGCTTCTGTGCTTCAGCACCCTTGAAACTTCCGTTTGTCTCCACCCTCTCAGGAATAACAAATTCCCAAAGTGTGAATGTTCATGCCCAAACAAAACATTTTTAATCTATTACTTTATCTTATTTTTTAATATAGCAGTAATATGTTTTTATAATAAAAATTAAAACAATCCAGAAGTTCATAAAAATATAAAAGTAGAAGGCTCTGCACATGGTAGAATTTACTCTATTATTAAATGTTGAATCCTTTTTGGCTTTTAATCAAAGATGCTGGTGTTGCTTTATTAAACAAACTCTCCTTTAACACAATACACAGAGATTAAAAGAGGGAAAGATCTGTTTAAAATCTGGCTTGGATTGCTCATTTGTTATTTATTTAGCAAATATTTATTGAATGCCAATTATGTGCTAGGTGCTAGCACATATGTGGGGGTATAAATGATATAAAAGCAAATTGTCCTTCAAGTTGCTTACTATCAAAAAAGAGGAGCCAACATCCATAAACAACAAAGAAGTAAACCAATGTCTTCATGCAAGCACATTTGTCTCACACAGAACTTAGACAAACAAATTTTTACTCTGTTAATAAGATTATGCCTTGCTCACAGTATACTTATTAGTTTACTTAGTTTATTGAATTTGGAACAACATTAAAAGCTCATGAGCAAACTTTAAAAGTGGTGAGAACTGATTCTATTTTAACTAGATGAGCCACTTTCACTATTTTTATGAAATTGCACATGATAACTGTTTTGATAAGATGATAAGATGATGAAAAAATATTTTTTCCACTGATCATGCCATGAGGAGAAGATGCTGAATCTAGCATCCTAATCTTTTCAAGCATATCAGATACATTATACTTAAAACCTCTGATGACAAAAGAATTTCTATATATAAGTTTGATGCCTAAAATCTTCTATAATCACATCATCTATAATCACATAGGAAAATGTACCCTTGGCGACAAACACCATTCACTAAACATGAATTAATTTTATTGTAAATTACATATGATTAAATAAGTTTTTCAGTATTGTATCAGAAAATTATAAAAGAAAAAAACCCTCAAAGAATTATTCACACTTATCTACAGACCTTTTAAATATATATACAAATTATTTTATAACTAGAGGCCTGGTGCATGAAATTTATACATGGGGTATGTGTGTGTGTGTCCCTCAGCCCAGCCTGCACCCTGTCCAGGAGGGTTGCCTGTTTAGGCCCGGTTTCAAAATGGGCAGTCAGACATCCCTCTCACAATCCAGGACTGTTGGCTCCCAACCACTTGCCTGCCTGTCTGTTTGATTGCCCCTAACTGCTCTGCCTGCCATCCTGATCACCCCCTGATCACTCCCCTGCCAGCCTGATCGATGCCTAACTGCTCCCCTACTGGCCTGGTTGCCCCTAACTGCCCTCTTCTGCAGGCCTGGTCTTCCCCAACTGCCCTCCTCTGCAGACCTGGTCCCCCACAACTGCCATCCTGGATCGGGCCTAAACAGGCAGTTGAACATCCCTCAAGGGGTCCCAGATTGGAGAGAGAGCAGGCTGGGCTGAAGGACACCCTCCCCCCATGCACAAATTTCATGCACTGGGCCTCTAGTTATTTTCATAATTGCCTAACATTCACAGCATTGATTTTTTTTATCATCTAATTAGTCTCTATTGTTGTAAATTCCTTCCAGCATTGGATAGTATATGTAATGTTACTCTAAGCTTGTCTCTTTATTTATAGACACTTTCCAATAGTATGATTTTCTCCTCTTGAGTTGTTTTTTTAAGGCATGTTTCCAAAAATAGGTATTGCATTACTGGCCATTAGATATGCATTGTCTACTTGTTCTGCAAAATAAATGTTACCCATTCATAAAGCCTAGAACGATAAATGGACAAAACTTTTTCTCAAGTCTTGCCAATACTATCATGATGAAATTTCATTAGTGCTAGGCCAAAAAAACACAAAACCAAACCAAAATAAACAAACAAAAAAAAACTGCAGATTTTTTTATTTCTAATTTTACTGGTTATTTGGAAATCTCTTTTTACTAATGTAAAGCACATAATATCAATCTAGGAATCATGCCCCTAACACCAGGACTGTGTTCACAGGGAGCAGAGACCCAGTGCTGACTGCCTCAGAACTCCACTGGTGTTTCTTCTACTCATCTTTTCTCTCTCTCTCTCTCACTCTCTCTCTTTCTCTCTTTCTTTCTCTCTCTCTCTTTCTCTTTCTCTCTCTTTCTCTTCCATTCCTTCTCTCTTTTTTTCTAAAATTAGATTCTCTGGGTATATATTCAAAGACAATAAAATTATGTCAAAGAGATATCTGCATTCCCATGTTCAATGAGGCATTATTTACAACAGCTAACACAAGAAAGCAACCTATCTGTCCAGCAACAGGTGATATATATGGAATACTATTAAGTCACAAAAAGAAGGAAATCCTGCCATTTTCAATGACATGAATACATGGATGAATCTTGAGGGCATTATGCTAAAGTGATATAAACCAGTTAGAAAAAGACAAATACTATATGATCTAATTTACATGTGGAATCTTAAAGCAAAATAAAATAAGACTTCTAAAAAAAGAGTTCATATTTGTGGTTACTAGAGATGGTGGGGGGCAGGGAGAGAGGATGGGAGTGTGGAAAATTTAATGTAGGTGGTCAAAATATTCAAACTTCCTGTTATAAGTAAGTACCAGGAACGTCATATACTACATGATGATTATAGTGAACACTGCCTGGGGAGTAGGCCCTTAAAGGTCTCATCACAAAGAAAAATACATTTATTTTTATTTTTTATTTTTGTTTTGTATCTATATGAGATGATGGATGTTAACTAACTGTGGAAATTACTTTGCAATGTATGTAAGTCAAGCATTATACTATATACCTTCAACTTACACAGTGCTGTATGTCAAATATATTTCAATAAACTGAAAGAAACAAAACCACATTGGATTCTGAACTACTAAAACTGGAACAGGAGCAACACAGATGAACATAGACGAGTGTGTACCAAAGTCATATTCCCTCAAATGGCCTTTGATTTCCTGAAACTCCCTGATTTTCTACAGGGAAGAGGAGAGGATGGTGCCAACTCCCAATTCTGGAAAGCTTGCTTAATAAAAAGAGTGACTGATCCTCTTATGGGGATGATCCCCCATATGGTCTCCCTCGCCCTCAGTGAACACAGATATGGCCATCAGTGCCCCTCACAAAGAGCATCAAACTAACACAAAGGGGGAAAAGAGTTCCAGAACATATTATGAGTAAACAGATTGCTTAATACAGTATAAACAACAGCAGCTCAGATTGCCCGGGATAATCCTTACTAAAATACAAGAAGGCAACTTTTTTCAGACGTAGCTTTCTAAAGAGAATGCTAGAGTGGTTACACTAGGACCCACAGTCTGAACTTGGACAATTACGTGAAGTAAAGGACAAAGACGGGGTTATCAATAATAATAATTCGTCAATGGGAGTGTGTTCTCTACCTTTCAATGAGTGGTGAACCCTTCAAATGACCCATTGTCTCTGTAGATGGCAGGGCAACCTCATTCCCCCCACCCCCCGGGAATCTCTGATGCCTTCCTTGAAAAACATTTAAAACAAACAAGCCCCTTTCTCTTCTCATAGACAGTACAAGCAATATTAATGGTCATCTACCTGTGATAAGCACAACAGTCTCATTTTACCTGACTTGAAAGGGTCATCTGTACTGTCAAGCCCAATTAACTTGTCTTACTCTCACACAAAGAAAGAAGGTTACTGAAAGGCCACATCTTGCCTTATATCTTGGCTGCTCTGGTACAATGGCTTGATCAAAGGCCATCAAAGCAGCAGGCCAATAAAGGCAGACCCTGCTTTTTTTGGATACTGGCATAAAGCCACACATGGGAGCCCGTGGGTTCTTATTGAAAGGCTCAGTTGCCAAGACAGGATGTTATATGTACAGGTCCTCCCAAAGGTTGAGAGAGGCCCTGGGCCACTTCCCAACTTTAAAACAGAGTTATAAATAATTGTGGTAAATTTTAAATGTTCATGGATAATAAATTAATGTTTTCCATTCAAAAGCAATGCAATATAATGGAGCTTTTTATAAAATAATGACAGGGTTTATGAACAAATATTTCAAGTAATACTCTATAGGTAGGACACCCATGATGAAACAGAAGCTTACATTTAAATGATGAACATCTTCAGTCAATCAAAAACTTCCTTTGGGAAAAAGAACCACAAGTACATATTTGAAGTCCTGGGTGAATGGGAAGCCTGAGTCATTACTAGTCTATGGCTCCACTGGCAGAGGTCATATATATATATGTGCATATTTTAACGTGGTCGCAAAACTCAAGTTACTTTTCTGGTCCACAGATCCTGGGCTAGTGCTAAAAATCCACTGGACAATCAAATATCTATTGGTATATTTGGTGCTGTTTCCTAGATTTCTAATGCTAGAAGGAAATAAACAAAAAAGCCATTTATTTGTTCTCTAGCTTTTAGGAAAGCCTGGCTCTAAATCACCCTAGGTGCTCAGCTACATATGCATGCCATTGTGGCTCTTACTTCCATTAATGATTCATTTTGATGTTTATAAATCTGAATTTTTGGAGCAAAATTAAATGGGACTGGGATTATTTGATTTGGAAAAAAGAGGAATTTGGCAGGATTTCCAGATGTCCCATATGGATAAGGTTTTCTGGTAATTCTGTTTTTAGAAGAACAAACACACACACATGCACACGCACATGCACATACACGCACATGCCGTCACTCACATGCACTTATATAATATTGGAGTCCAGATTAAACACTACAGGGCAGTACTATTAGCACAATTCTTATCAAAATATGATCTCTATTCTCCAGATTTAGATTTGGCAAACCTGTCTAGGATGAACATTGGTAAGTGTCTGTAAGTAACTAAACATCTTCTGTGTAAAAGAATAAATGGACTTAAACTACGTTGGACAAGGCAAACATTTCAGACAGGAGAACTTTCAAACTCCAAAATATATTGCCAAGGAAACTTGTGGAGTTGTATCCTCTGTTGGAATGAGGATATTAAAAACCAAACAAGATAATTTTCTTTGATGTAAGTGGTTTGATCTTTACTGTGGTACAAAAAAAATATGAATGAAGAAAAACTATTCAAGGTCTAAAAATAGGCTTATGTACAACTTAAAAATTTAATTTAATTTTCCTGAAATAGTTGCAATACCTTTTTTGGCTACTCCTTTCTGATTACCCTAACTCAACTGGATAGACTAATTGATCACTTGAATTTTAAAGGTACGACTGAATGTATCTATTTTCTTTCAATTAGATCGGAGTTGGAGTGGTATTGTCCTGAGGCATTTTGGAAATGAAAGTTTAATATTTAGGAAGGAAAGCCAACACGAGATGAAAAAGGCATATTATGAGTCAATTTAGCTGTACTGAGGGGATGGCAAGTGGGCATGGTAGAGCACAACAGAGCTTTGTACAGAAGCTCTTGGTATTCCTAGGAGTGTGAGATGATGGTGCTTATGAGCAGGAGAAGCTCTTAGTGTACATAACAAAAACAAAAGGTTTTGTGACAGAAGCTGAGTGTCTTGATTCTCTTTTGTCTTCTTTCCTTGCCTCTCTCCAAGTTAGTAGGCAGAGTTGTTGTTTTAGAAAAATACCGACACCAAGGTGTTCATGCCCCGTAGACTTAACAACTTTAATACACATTTTGGGACAAAAGAGAGGCTTATAACCTAACTATAAGTAGATAAGTTGAACATATGTTTCTGAGAATGTCTTTTGGTACCACTCTATATTCTGGTGGGCAGGATTAGGCCTCCCAAAGATATCCGTGAGTATACTCATCCTTGAAGCCTATGAGTATGTTTCCTTACATGGCAAAGGGAAATTAAGGTTGCTAATCTGCTCACCTTAAAAATAGAGAGATTTTCCATGATCCAAGTGGGCCCAATGTAATCACAAGGGTCCTTAGCAGAGACACTGACCAACCTCACAGCCATATGTACTGACTTGCCTTTTCCACCTCGCCAACAAAAGCCTCCACCGTGGCCCCTAATTTGGTGATTTCATTTTATTATTTTTCATCCAGAGTACACATGATAGAAGGTTTTTCATATGCATGACACATTTTGTTTGGAATACTCAGGGTCAGGTTCAAATCCCCTGGGAGTACATGGCAAATCCAATCATATTATTTAGCCTCCAGTTCAGGACTGGGGACACAAGTGAGGTGAGTTTTATTGAAATAGTGAATTTTATTCAAACAAAATGTAAATTGTATACAATAAATACCCTAAACCTGCATTCTAAAATAGAAGAGAGTCAAAGGCTACTTAGGCTAAATAAGAGGTTGATTTACTTTCCTATCCTTCTGGATTGTAGTGTGTGTTCTATGTGTGCACTTTGGGTTCATTGAACTCACTATTATTCAACAGTGAAATTAAAAGGGGTTCATTCCAAATCATTCTTTAGTTTCCTGTAAAATAAGATGAAAATAGAATGACCTTATGCCTTAGCACAAGGAACCACTGGCAAGGCTAAAAATGTGTTTGAATTATGGCACGTCCTCTGGAAAGAAGAAACTGAGATATGAGTTAGGAATAACCCATCAACCTTCTATTCTTATTAAATTTAGCATATTATTAGTCTCTAGAATTTTTTGGTGATATGATAGTTAATGTTGAATACATAGTTACATGAATTATTACATTTAAACTTCCCATATTACAGATAAGAAAATGAAGCAAAAAGAGATGAAAAAAATTGCCCTAGACAATGCAACTAGAACTTGGTGAATCCAAGATTAAAACCTAGGCCTTCACAGCCCTAGTTCTTAACCATGAAACATTATTAGTCTCAAAGTCATGCCCTCTCCTATGAGAAGAGATAAGCTTAGCATGTAATTTTCTAGTACAGCATAACCTTTCCATAGGCAGGTCCCCTCACACTAGGAATTTTCCCAACTTTCTTCTCCACTTACCCAAACCCTGCTTAACACTTCAGCCCAACTCATTCCATTTCCTTCCCCCAAATTTTCCTTACCTCTAGAGGGCTTTGCACATAGTACCACTGCTGGGTAGTGTAAATCCCCCTGCTCCTTGTTTCAGAAGAGCATGATTTGAATCTCTGCTTTCCCACATACTAGCAGTGCAACTTGAGTCAGTGACCTCATCTGAAAAGAAGAAGCAAAAAAGATAACAATAGTAATACTCATCTTATAGATTTATTATGGGTAAAATATACTGTTATGGAGATAAAATTTGTTTATAAAAATACTTTACAAATTAAAGTACCATTCAAATATGAAGGGCAATAGGATTAAGTCGAATAAATGTTGTATTGCTTTTCTTGAATGAGTCCTGAAATTGGTCAACTGTGTCCTGTCATATATGAACACATAAGCATGAATGCATTATAATGCTGTTGAGAAAGGCTGCTGAGATCAGTATTGTTTACCCTGATAAAGAGAAGGCTAAAGTGAGGTTTCTAAACGAACTCCAAGTGTTTGTCTGTTCAATAGACAATTGTGAGCAACTCCACTGAGTCTCTGGCTTCAAATTAGAGCAAAAGGGATTTGGTCCAGACATAAGGAAATACTTCATGAATATAAAGACTGTGAAACCTACTATTAAGGGAAATTGTGGAGACAAATAACAGCCACAAATAAGTTACTTCATGCTGCCAAATTGACCAAGGAGAAAAAAAACACACGTTTATTTTTCAAAATGTGGATGTTCTAAGCAATGAAATATCTCCCCTCACTAAATTGATATATATATTTTTGGTCTTGATGGCGTTACAAAATTAAATTATTTTATAAAGATTTAAAATATAAGAGATGCCATCTCTTCTGGGGAGGAAGAGAAAACAAAATGAAGAAACTATTAGAAATGAAAATATTCAAAACTAAGTAGTTGTGGACTATTCTAAATACATATTAAAATAACAAAATCTCTAAGAAATTGTCTCAGTGAAATTAAAACCATCCCATTTCATGCAACAATCACTCTATATATTTGAGCACTCCCCATTCTTATGCTCAAATTGGGGACCACAACACCCTACTTGGCATAGCAATTAGTAGGAGTCGAGAGGCAGAGTGGCCTTAAATACCTATAAGGATGTTACACAGATCAGGTAAAACCAGAATGCCATTACAGACATGGTTTCAGTCTAGCTATCCTTTGTACATGTCTTTCAAAAGAATGGGACCATTTCTGTGACGACTGAATAGTGACAGCAAATGTAACCCGAGTCCAGTTAAAGGTCACTGACCGAGTGCCACACTCCACAATGAGCTTATCAGGCCATCTCTTGAAATAATAGTCACTTCCAGATCTCCTTCATCTTCTTCACTCTTTGCCTTCCTCCCTCCTACCTCACCAGATCCCACCCTTCCCTGTCAGGCTTGTATCCTTCAGCAAGGTTCTCTCTTTTCTTGGGCTTTTCCTGTTGCCATCACAAAGCCCTCAATGTCCTTTATGGAGTATCTTAATCTAACCTTGAGTCAAAGGCCATTCTTGTCTCAGGAAAAAGAAAACCTCTTAATTTATTTTAATGCCTTTCTTTAAAAAGGAGAGGTTGGAGTTTTAAAACCAGTACTACATCAACATATACTGAAGAAAATTTCTAGACTAAGCTATGGCATTCCATAATTTCCTTAGAGAACCTGGGAGTGAAGAATGTTTCTGCCAATAGGTGAAGTTTGTTGTGCAGGCAGCATCCCATCCATTTGCAGGGTAATTGGCTCTTTATTCCTCCAATACAGAAGTCATTTTTCAACAAATGCTCCTACTGGCTCTGTTGGAATGATGATCAAAATAGACTTGTGCCATCATTGCTCCAGGTCTTATGACATTGCACGCACTTATTATCTTGAGCAGTTGCACTCCGACTTCCAAGATCAGCAGTTTGTGGAAATAAAAAGAATCAGTCTTTTATTGCAGCAAATATGATGAGTTGATTGCCCAAGACAAGCTCACTTGTGCAGAGAATTGGCAAAGTCTCCAAGTAAACTATATAGGTATTTCTCATGGCTGAGTATAACTAATGATCCTGTATAATGTTTGGTTCAGAGTAGTTTATTCACAGTTTACTCCCCCCCTTTTTTTTTTGCAGAATATCTACACTGTTAAAGCACTAGAGGGGACTTGGAGTGAGTGAGACTCAGCCCCTGTGCTCAATGGTCAGGACCATTCTGAAAAGGCCTGTACTAGCTAGTCCCAGAATCCTTCTCTGCATATATCTCCATTGAATAGCTATACGCTATTCACACCAGCTTTTTTCTGTGCCTTAAACTTGCCAAATAAGCCTCTGCTTGAGGCCTTTGTCTCTGACACGAGGCCTGCCTGGCACTCCCAGGTATTTCTATAATAATAAAAGCATGATATGCTAATTAGACTGGATGTCCTTCCGGATGACCTTCTGGACAAAGCCTAGACTGTAAGGGAAGTCCAGGTCCTGGGTGCTGGAGGGAAGCTGGTGCTGGCAGCCTGGGGAAGGAAGGCTTACCCTTTCATGAATTTCATGCATTGGGCCTCTAGTATGTATGTGTGTGTGTGTGTGTGTGTGTGTGTGTGTGTGTGTGTGTGTGTGTGTATGACAATATATATACCCACAGGGCTCCCTCCTCACTTTATTCCAGCCTCTGTTCATCTGCCCTCCTCAGAGAGCCTCACCAACTATCTTATCTAAGAGAGCATCCCTGTCACTCACCATCTCCTACCTTGCTTTAATTTTCTCCATATATTTTATAGATTTTGTTTTTTTATAGCTATGCCCTCAGTGCCTCACCCAGTATCTAGCATATTGTCAGTGCTCAATAGGCATCACTAAATTAATGAAGGATGGCTGGCCAGCAGGTTATTCAACCTAAAAGGGGAACTGGACACTTTCACATATAATTACAGACAGTCACTGCCAGAAGTCTTTTGATGGTTCCTTTTATTCCCTCTCTCCTTAACCTCAGTGTTTACACTCCCTGATTCATTATGCATCATGTATGTTCTGTGATGCTGTGGAACCTCCTGCTGTGAAATGCCAGTAGGATTATCTATCCATGGATAAAAACTCAGCAGTTTTTTTGGCTGGGTCTGTTTACATATTATAGAAAGGCTTCCTTCCTAAAAGGATTCAAATCTAAGGCAGGCACCCCACCTTTATAAGCATTCCACCTAAACAAATTATATATTTTGGGAGTATGTAGAATCAGACTCATAGTTCTCTCCTCTTTGCTAAATTATTATCTGAGTGAAGTTAAGCTGGAGCCTAACTGTAACAACAATGTGATGATCTCATCTATGAGAGTTGTTTGAAACATTCCAGAAAATTTCCAAGAATTCCTTATTGAGTAAGACCAACAATCTTCCTTCAGGGCACTCAGCTACTGTGATTCCTGAGAAAGAAGGGTCAGAGAACTAGATGGCATTTATTAAGTGCCTACTAACTATATTCCATGCACTCACCTTACTTATTTATTTTTATTATTCTTACTTGAGGATATGTTTTTATTGATTTCAGAAAGAGTATATTCTATCCAATAAAGAGGGAATATGCTAACTGACTGCTACACCATCACAAAGATGGTAGTGCCCACAGCCAATAAGGAGAGAATATGCTAATTGACTGTTATGCCCTCAAAGATGGCAGCGCCCAGTCCCCTCATCCCCCCAGCTGCCCAGGGCCAACCTGAAGCACATGCAAGCCTTGGATGGCAGTTGACCAGCTGCCCAGGGGTGCCCAAGGCTCAGGTAACCAGAGCCGGCCAAGGCTTGCACTGCCAGCAGTGGTAGCAGAAGAGGTGTGATGGGGCATCATCTTCCTCTGATTGCCAGGTCACCTCCCACCCCTGAGGGCTTCTGGATTGTGAGAGGGGGCAGGTCGGGCTGAGGGATCCCCCTCCAGTGCATGAATTTTCATGCACCAGGCCTCTAGTGTGTGTGTGTGTGTGTGTGTGTGTGTGTGTGTGTGTGTGTGTGTGTATGGAGAGAGAGAGAGAGATTTCCAGTTGCACCCCAACTGGGGATCAAACCCTATCACCTAGGTATGTGCCCTGACTGGGAATCAAAGCCACAACCTTTAGGTGAATGGGGTGATGCTCCAACCAACTAAGCCATCTGGTCATTGCCTGTCCTAGAGATTTAGAACTTCATTTAGACTCACCACAGATTCCTATTTGTCAGCAATTGGATACTTTGAGGCAGCAATCAGATACCAGTAAACCTATGAGCCTACCTCTAGCACTTCAGGCATCTCAAGAGCTCCAGAAGCACACGTGCTCTCTCTTGAATGACTAAGTATATTAGATAATGTGGAGCCTTAGATGATGTTACAAAGATCCCATAAAAATAATCGGGTTAGCCTGGCCAATGTGGCTCAATGGTTGAGCACTGACCTATGAACCGGGTGGTCATGGTTAGATTCCGGGTCAGGGTACATGCCCTAGTTGGGGGCTCAATCCCTGGTGGGGACCTGCAGGAGGCAGCTAATCAATAATTCTCATCATTAATATTTCTCTCTCTTTTTCCCTCTCCCTTCCTCTCTGAAATCAACAACAACAAAACAAAAATCCCACATCACATTAAAAATGAATTATTTTTTTTTCATGTAACAGCCCAAAGGTGTTCTAATAGGGCTGCAAAGGCAGTACTAACCTGTAGTCACCTAGGAACTACTGCTCTGTGAGGTCGTGCAGAAGCCAGGCTTGTGGGTTGGTTCTGACAACATTAACATATGCATCTCTAAGTAGACCCAATGCAGCTGGTCCAATTATTGCCATTTCAAGGCCAGAAGGAAGAAGAAAAGAGGAAGTATAGGCTACTTTATTTTAAGGAAAAGATTGAAAAGCTACAAATGCCATATTCTCCTTACATCCATTGGTGAGAATTCAGACACATGGTCATATTTGCAAAGGAGGCTGGGAAATGTAGTTGCTAGCAGGGTGGTCATGTGTCCTTCTAAACTTGGAGAGAGTTATATTACCAAGAAGAAGGGAAAAATGGTTTGGTAGTCTTTTACCAAACTGGATTATTAATTAAATGTTAGGCTGGAGGAATAAGTCTTTTGGGTGATGTCATGGACATTAGCATGCTTTTGTCTTAGTAGAATCTTTTGAACAACTTTCCTGAATTTGGAGAATTTTCTACTTGATGACTTCTACCTCCTCATTAGTAAGGGAGATGTCTTGTTTTTCCAGCACCTGTTGCAGGTAGGGCCCAAGCATGTGCCCCAAGCTTTGCTAGCCTGACACACTATTCAAGACTTCAGTTCAGAGACAAGCAGCATGAGGAGCTATGTCGAAACTATTTTCTGGTGAGGCTTGTAGCAAAGGAATTTGGGGAAAGCAGTGGTACTGGCTCTGGGGTCATTATTTCAGCACAGATATCTCAGAAGAGGAAGTTTGGCTGCTCACGGCCAATGAAATGAGTTTCTTTCCCAATTTCTGACTTGGTTTAGGTTTCCTTTCCTTTGGACCTTGCAGTAAGAACACAAATAGAAACTGATTGTGTGCTTATTATTCCCCTCAGGCTCTTCCTAGAAGTAAGGGTTCTAACTTGGGATAGGGGTTTTGGTTAACTTTTTAATTGGTTACGTCCTGGTAATGATTTTTGTGGGATAAAAGCTCTACTTGTATTTCAGTCATTATGGACAGTGAGTCAATTCAGGACTTTAAGTGAGGTTCATTATCTTCAGAGATGAAGGCAGTCGTTTTTGAACAATTTTTAAAAAAATTTTGCTTAATTAAAGGGCTTTACTGGATTGTGTTCTTCATCGTCAGAGGGCCCTGTTGCTGGCTATTTCCTGTGTCAAACTTCCTCTTATCCCTCAGGTTTGCACTTATGATAATTAGAAGGGCTATGTCTCGGCCACTGCCACCCACATCTCTTGCCCACTAGAAAGCACTGATTGAACATAAAGTTAAAGAAAATTCAGAAATAAGACATATATGAGAAGAACTAAGGACTCTCGTGTTCTATCATGTTTTATTTGTATATGTCGCATCATAATCTATGCCAGAAATTCCATTTGGATCTTCCATAGATACTAGTTATAGGCAAGGCTCATAACTGGACCCGAATTATTATTAGGCATAAGAAGCATAATAGGCATTCAATAGACATTGGCTGAATTGAATTAAACGGAATTGAAATAGGTCCCTACTGACATAGACCTCTTAAGGGATTATTTGGTTAAAAAGCCAGAAAACTATATGAATAGCTAAAGCCCAAAGGGAAATTTATTGGAAGGATACATGCATGTATTTATTTATGAGAGAATGTATGAAAAGTGAAAATTTACCAGGAATAAAGAAGAATGCTCTTTAGGGTGGTAAATTCTCTCATTTCTGCAAATTTGCACTCTCTCTCCAGATTGACTATTTGACTTCTCAGTGTACATGACAGAAAATAACATTCCTAACCCCATATGAACCCCTCTTTCAAGAGCTTAATATCTGTTCCAACTTGTGCAACACCTGGGCACTGGCTTTCCTTCACGTGTTGGAGGGACATCCTTGTGAGGCAGAATGCTTTCCCATTGGTCTTGGATGTGCCTCACATTCCTTTTAATACAAAACTCCAGACAGCCACTACCAGTTGTTTGAACATTATCATCTGTGTTCTAATTCCTCTTTCACTGGACGGTTCTCCAAAGAGGTCTTCTGTAAGTATGTTGCCCTAAGGCTCAATATCTCTAGTTCCTTGAGTTATATGACAAAGTTTTGAAGCCTCCCTTACTCTCCTGGTAACAGTTGTATCGAAAGCTCATTCAACTTACAGAAATTCAATGGTATCTGTGTTGCACAATGACAGCAAAGATGTGTGTGTGTAGAAATCCCTCTACCCATCCCCGCGCTTCCTCCCTATTTATACTCACCATTCCCACAGGGATCCATGGTGAGCCAGGGAAAGGGAACCCATAGAACACATACACAGTGAAACAAAAGGAGCTAATTTGGAGCTTTTGACCTTTCTGTGACCCAGATCCTGGAAATATTAAATTGACTTAAGAAACTTCCAAAGATAAAGTTTACCATACATCATTTGTGTGTGGTGACTTTAGAACTTGTATGCCATCTAAAATGAGACTCCACTCTTTTCTCTTCTGAAGGTGGTTCTATTTGCCCTTCTCTCACTTACAGAATAGTCTTTAGAAGTTGGAAGCAGGACTCCATAAGTGGTCCTGGCAGCAGAAGACAATGCGGTTATCATCTGATCATTTCTAGCAGCAATAGTTCTCCATATGCAGCACCTCACTACGTATAGGGCTTCTTGAAAGGCCAGTTCTGCATATCTTCACACATGCTACAATAAAATCCAAAGATCTGCACCCCCTCATAACATCAATTTAGATTGAATAGTAAGCTTCCATGCAACTCTTGTTCTCAGTAATCTTGCATTATCTTACCCCACTGGGTAAAATCATACAACAAGGGTATTATTTTCCTACAATTACAAAATTAACAAGATAATCAAAAGCATTGAAGAGGAGCCCATATGGAGAAGATAGTCAATAAATGTGATCCTCTCTTCCCACTTTAGCAGCTACTTTATTGTGCACAGGTACAGGGCTTTACCTGAATCATTATTGTTTTTGGTCCATAATTCAAGCCTGTTAAAATCTTTCTGGTCCCAAGTCTATCATCCAATCTGTTTGCTATACCTCCCAAGGTTTGCATGTTTCTGGTTTGCCAGTTGACTTTTTGATAGCATTTTCTCACTTTTTCACATGTCCCAAATGGGTGGCAGACAGAAAGGTAAGCTATACCTGGAGCAAACCACAACACCAGTAGACAATAACCTCTCACAACAGTGCCACATGGTTGAAAACATTGTAAAATGTTATTTAGTGATTTTTAAAAATCACATGTATTGAAATAACTTTCTGGGTTCAAGGTGGAATTGCTTCTGCTTGGGTGCCATGTGAGCAAACTGAAACTTAAATATCTTTCTTGTCCTTACAAATGCTCTGCCTGAGCAGAAAAGCAGTATATCCAATGGACCAATCCCTGAATGCCAGGTCAGCTCTTGACCTTCTTACCCCAAACAAGGTTGACAATGTGGCCCCGCCAGTCAGATATTTTCTATTTTTCTCTTTCTTATTCTTGATTTCTTATCCTATAAAAGCTTCCTGCCTTCCATCCTATTTTGTAGTTCTCCAACAAGAGACTCCCTGAGTCATAAAGTGTTAAATAATGTTTATTTTTATCACCTAAATTGTCCTCTCTAATCACTTTTTAACACATGTAGGAAATTGAAATGCTAGCACACAGTGTCCACAGCTGGTCTTTTATTCCCAAGTAGAGGAACAAGAAAATTAATATTTTATGGTTGTTCATCCACTTTTTCTGAAGTTTAAGATACACTGAGTTTAAGAATTGCCTTGTCACCCTTCCACCTTTGGTTTTGCTTCCTTCCAGCAGCTTTGGTTATAGGCATGCCTGCACCAAGCTTGCAATTACAGTAAGGCAGGAAAGCATAAAATTGATTCACAAAGGCTCTGTTGTTAGATCCTCCCAATGCGTAAGGATGGAACATACTAGACAGGAAACAGAGCCCTTCCAGAGAGCTGGGGCATCCGGAGGAAGAGTAAGTTCACCTGCATTATTTCAGGAAGGCTTTGATACCATGTGATTACCAAATAACATAGCCCAAGTGTGGGGTAGACGAGAAGGGAAAGGGAAGAGAGGAATTTCTCAAAGAGGGGAGAGAACTCTGAAGAGAACTACCAAGATGACATCAGGCTTAAAGGGGCTTGATTTCTATACATATAACGTAAACATAGAAAACAGAATTGGATTGGAACAATAAGCCCTAATAGGCCTCTTCCTCCTTGCAATTCCCAAAGATAAAGATCAGTATTTGACAAAACCACAGAGGTTATTAACACACACACACACACACACACACACTTACACATGTGTGCAAACTCATATATATACACATATACATAATGTGTGTGTGTATATATATAATGTGTGTGTGTATATATACAGATATATATACACACACATATATATATACATACATATATATATATAACATTATAACATAAAGGATCAAGATTTAAATATATCCTGATGCAAATATACATATACATATTAACAAAATATGGCTGAAACTAAGGCTCCTGCATAATTGGGGATAAGAGTTTTGTTCCAGTTGTGATTCTGTGTATATCTCATACTGCCTAAAATATTTAGGTCTGATCACTAAAGTACTGAGGAGCACCGTGGGATAGAGAATGGTTCTAGGATAAGGCAGGCTGTCTAGAACTAGAATATCCCTGGTTTGAGTCCTTGCTTGTCCAATATCTATTTACCTTGACTAAAATTTTCTGAGTCCCAATTTTCTGAGGTTTTAAACTGGCATAATAATAAAGTGACAACATGTTGGGTCCTGTAAAGTCTAAGCAAGTTATTCATTACAAGGAAAGATTTGACTATTGACTTGACAGCTCTTTGCTAATTACTTCCATGATCCTGCAAAGATTCATGAATATCATCTCCTTTCAGTTATTAAATAGACAAGAGATTAATACGAAGAAAAATTCCATTTATTGAGCTAACAATTCCTGGCTGTACTGCTTGCTTATTCTATTGTGTGTGTTGTGTGTGTGTGTGTGTGTGTGTGTGTGTGTGTGTGTGTCTGTTTAATAATTAGAAAAAACTGGAATAATGGAAACACCAATTTAAACAACCAAGTCAGGAAAAGTAATGTGGCCAGAAAACTACTTCTAACATCTATTTTTACACATCAGTAAAAGTAATTGATTTTGTAATGCTATGGTGGGACTATCCCAATGGTCATCTGTTTTAGACAAGTTGTACTACTTATCAGTCCAAGTTCTGAGCTGGAAATAGAAATTCCTCCAGCTATTTAAAAAAGGAAAAGACAATACAGAGAATTAGGCTCTGTTAAAATTACTAGAAAGCAAGGAGGTCACCACTGAATGATTGAGCCCAAGAACATGCAGCTACTACATCAGTGGCTTCTGCAACACCCCACCTCCTCAGGATAGCTTTGCTTATTAGAAGGAAAAAAACCAAACCTACAAATGATCTCCACTAACACTTGTAGAGAATAAGGTAGCCAATAAAACATTTTAATGTGTTACTAAGAGCAAGTGTTCAAGGTCCAAGAGGACATGCTCATGATGTTTGGCTTTTAACTCCTGCGCTGATAATGGTGTTTTGTGGTCTGGGGGGTCAGAAAGACACACACACAGAGTTACTTTATTTACAGACCTTTTTAAGGAGAGAACCAAGGTTTGATATAACCAATCTTCTTATTCAGTGTATACTTTTAAGAATGATAAAAACAAGTTTTTAAAAAAATTTCTTTATTGATTAAGGTATTACATATGTGTCCTTATCTCCCTATTGTCCCCCCACCCCCCACTCCTACTCATGCCCTCACCCCCCTGTTGACTGTGTCCATTGGTTATGTATATATGCATGCATACAAGTCCTTTGGTTGATCTCTTCCCCTTATCCCCACACGCCCCTACTTTCCCTCTGAGGTTTGACGGTCTGACCGATGCTTCTCTGTCTCTGGATCTGTTTTTGTTCATCAGTTTATGTTGTTCATTATATTCCACAAATAAGTGAGATCTTGTGATATTTATCTTTCTCTGACTGGCTTATTTCACTTAGCATAATGATCTCCAGTTCCATCCATGCTGTTGCAAATGGTAAGAACTCCTTTTTTTTTTTTACAGCAGTGTAATATTCCATTGTGTAGATGTACCACTGTTTTCTGATCCGCTCATTGGCTGATGGGCACTTAGGCTGGATAAAACCAATTTTTAAAAAAGATAAGAGAAAAATATTCTTTGCAACTAGGGAGAGAAACAAAGTTTTTATTTAACTGCCACTTTCCCTTTACATTATAGAAATTTCCAAAGCAGCAATTTTGGTGGCCTCTAAATTGAAGTTGAAGGAACATCAAGATAATTACCCCGATATGAGCCTGGAAAGCAACTTTGGCACACGTCTAGATGGTGGCTTAGAGATTGCCTGATGCACGCAGCCTCATAAAAGTTGGCTCTGAAATAATTTCCTTTT
The DNA here is from genome assembly GCA_011751065.1 of Lasiurus cinereus. NCBI lineage: Eukaryota > Metazoa > Chordata > Mammalia > Chiroptera > Vespertilionidae > Lasiurus > Lasiurus cinereus. Next base: position 31,001,099 of record JAAGEH010000018.1, on the reverse strand, counting down.
ACCAAATTCAGTAGCTTAAATCTCAAATGATAATAAAGATTTCTCTATGTTTGTTATATAGATGTCTTCTATGATTTTAATGTCAAGCCATGTGTACCCATACTGTTTGTTTACTTGTATGTCCCCTTTCCTCCAAAGCTTGACCTTCGTATACTTGGTTTCCCTTCTGAAATCCTGGGCAAATAGATGCTCTGGTTTTAGTTGACAGACATTCTTTGAACTGCCATCCCTATACAGTAATGAGATGCAAGCGAGGATGGGCTTGGGCAGGGAGGGCACCAACATGCGCGTGTAATGCTGTCATCTCACCCTGTTCTTGCTTCACATGCTCTGAAGCAGTGATAGCAACCATGCCCGGATGGGACATCTGTCGCACTCTCTGCATCTGGTGCATGGGTATCCGCTGTTCTCGGAGTGGTTTGCTTCTGACGGTTATAGCTGCTGGATCAACATTTACTTTTTTCGAAATGACTCAGATCTTTATGCTCTTTTGCTTTAGGGTAATACCTATGACAAATATTAGGATGTGATGGTGCAGGGCTAGTAAGAGTGGATGTGACAACTAGCACTCACCGTAGGATCTGAAGGCTATAACTTTTCAAGTCTGATGACTCAATTACCCAAATCCCACATACCTGTCCATCATAGTCCTATAAATACTAGACATTGGTCTCAGTCACATAATATTATGTTAGAGAAGTAATAAAAATTGAATTTTATAACCCAATTTTGGTATCTGTAGAGACCCTGTGCTGGAACCATGAGGCATAGTTGTGATCAATTCTAAGTATGGGTGGTATTGTCATTCACCGTTCTTATCTGTTGAGACTTATTATATGCCAGGTACTTCCCCATGTAGGGCAACTCTGTGAGATAGGCATTATTGCTCTTCCTGTTTTATAATGGAAACTGATGCACAGAGGAGTTAAGTAATCTGTTCAAGGCCACACAGCAGTGGGATCACCAGAATCTAAATCCCAGCCTTTGAGATCAGATTCCTCCGATGTCTGTTAATGTTATGGTTATCATTTTGGTCACCCATTCATTCTAGGGATGAGGAAAAGGAAGCCAAGAGAACTTTAAATGACTCTCCCGAGGATTCAGATCTGGATCATGGCAAAACCAAGACTATAGCCATTGTTGTTTTTTCTATTACATCACACTTTGACTTTTCACTGCCCATTGTTATTTATTGCTAATGAATCACCTCGTCTTATCCACTTCCTTCCTAGCTTTTCTGATCTCTGTCCTTCCTTCCTATCCCTACTCTTGTCACCAAAATACAGGAGCTGGTTACCCTTTGCCTATAAGATTGTGGTCAACTCTGATTAGCCTCAGGAGTGCCTAGCTTTCATCCTTCAATTGGGTAGAAATGAGAACAAAAATACAGTAATTATAAAATCCACCTTTCAAAAAATGTATTTATTTCATTCAATCATTTTCTAAATGTTGCCAAATTTCTCCTTTGTGACTGATAATTGTTATTTTTTAAACATCTTTAAACATTATTAAGACACAACTCTCCCTTGTAATTGGATGCAATTATTAAGCTAGAGTTTTTGTGTTGCACTGTGTGAGCCATATAACTCTGCTAACTTGTCCTTGACAAAAATACCTCACTTGTTATTTTTCCCCAATCTTCAGAATTTTTTAGAGATACAAGTCATGTTTGTTATAGACAACCCAGGGCATATAAATAATTACAGAAGAAAACATTTAAAATGCATAGAATCATATTCATCCAAATCAAGGCTAACACACTGTATGTTGTTTCTCTTCTATTTGCAGATTTTTCCTTTTTATTAATGTATGAATTTGGGGACACCCATAATTTTCCTCTTTGGTAAATGTGGATAATAATAGCATTTTATACAAAATGGAGGTTGCCCTCCAATTTTTTTTTTTTACCAAATTCAGTAGCTTAATTTACTTACTGTACATTGTTTTGTCAAATTAATTTTAATGTAACATATACAAATACAACTAATTCTTGAGTAATTGTGTTTGAATTGTATTTGAAAAAGAAGATTTGAGATGCACGAGCTTACTTATATATAGATCTTTTTCAATGATAAAAACATTTTTGGAGATTTGAGATAGTTTGAAAATTTTACAGATAAAACATGTAGATTAGGAATATAAAAAATAAGAAAAATTTATAGGACATATATGTAGATCTAAAGTATCATTTACTAACACATGTCTGAACATGTATATTATAAAAAGTTAAAATTTCTCTAAACTTATGCACACAAACACTTACAGACCATACATGGTGCCATTTTCAGTCGAGAGAAATGCAAACAAATGTATTAAATCATAAAATTAACTGTAGTACAGACTGTACTGCGGTAATAATTGCTTAGCCACCTCCTGTTGCTATTGTGGCGAGCTCCAGTGTTGTATTTGCTTAAAATGCCATGTGACACTAATCACCTTTGCGTGAGCCGTTTGTCTCTCCAATGAACAGCCCGTTTCAGTAAAAAGTGACCTCTCATGGTTCTTGCATATCTTTCACCATGTTAATCTGTTGCTGTAAACCTGTAGTAACACTGTGGGGCCCATGCAAAGTGCCTCTGGCAATTCTGGAAATGTTCCTGAGAAGTGGACGCAGGTCATGACATTGCATAAAGTTCTTGTGATATTGGACAATGCCCTCTGGCCACCCAGAACACCATGATTGAACACAAAAAGTGTCAAGTGGTCTGCTTGGTGCACACCTTAAATTGAGGTCTGCAGCTGTGGTTGCCTGCCAGTTCAAGATAAATGAACCCAGCATAAGGACCATTGCAAAATTAAAAAAAGAAATTGAGAATTCTCACAGCAGGCACAAATGCTTCGCAGTTATTTTTTGCAAAATACCTTTTTAGTCTTATTTTAAAAAGGCAGTTTTTGTGTGGGTTTAGGATTATCCAAGGATTGCATATCTATAGACCCTACATGATTGAAGAAAAAGCAATAATTATATGGCAACCTAAAGCAAAAAGAAGGTTCAAGGATATAAAGCTAGATAACTTAATGCCAGCAAAGGTTGGTTTGATAATTTTAGAAAGAGACTTTGCTTAAAAAAAGTCAACATAACAGAAGTGGTTTCCGCCGACCAAGAGGCAGTGAAGTCTCCAGATGCCATTAAAATTATTGAGGAGAAAGGATACCTGCCTGAACAGGTTTAGTGCATATAAAAGTGCCTATTCCGGGGATGGGGGTTGGGGGAAGCCATAAAGGACACTTATTGGTAAAGAAGAGAAGTGAGCACCAGGATTTAAGGCAGGAAAGGATAGGCTAACTTTGCTGTTTTGTGCAAAGGCAGTCAGGTTTATAGTCAGGACTGCCCTTATCCATAGAGCTGGATGGATTAACCCTAGAGCCTGAAAGGAAAAAAAGAAACACCAGCCACCAATCCTTTGGTCGCACAGGAAAGCCTGGACAATGAGGACCCCTGTTCTGCATTGGGTCCAACAATGCTTGGTCCTCGAGGTCAAGAAGTACCTGCCAACAAGGGATTGCCTTTTAAAGTTCTTTTGATATTAGACAATGCCCTCTAGCCACCCAGAGCACCATCATTCAATACAAAGTGTCAAAGTGGTCTGCTTACCCTCAAACATGACATCTCTAAGCCAGTCTCTAGATCAAAGGGTCATAAAGACCTTTAAGGTTCACAACATAAGGTCCTCTATAGGAAGAATATTCAATGCTATGGAAGAGAAAGAACCTCCAGAGAAAGTCTGGAAGGATCACACCACTGCTGATGCCATTGTTGTTATAGAAAAAGCCACGAAAGCCAAAAAGCCTGGAACAGTAAGTTTCTACTGGAGAAAACTGTGCCCCAATATTGTGAATGACTTCACAGAATTTGAGACAATCAAGGAAATTATGAACGATATTGTGGATAAGACAAAAAAGTTGTTGGTTGGGGGAGGCGCGGGGAAGGGGGTGTGCAGTGCGGCGGTGTATGTGTGTGAAGGTTTTCAAGATATTGATCTTGAGGAAACTGAAGAGCTAATAGACACCACACCCAACAAATGGACAGAAGATGACTTGATGGAGCGAGTGCTTCCAAACCAGAGCCAGACGCTGAGGAAGAAGACAGAGAGGAAGCCCTGCAGGAAACACAGGTACCCTTAAGGCTCCAACTATTCAAGATTGCTTTTGACTTCTTTTAAAACCTGGACCGTTATACTAGTATAATATGGGCACAGAAACTTAAGCAACTGGTGGTAAAGAAATTGATACCATAGAGAAACATTTTTAGAGAAATTGAAAAGCCAAAAAAAAAAAAAATAGTTAGACAGAAATTAAGATGAATTTCCGTAGGGTTACCCCGAGTGTGCCTGCCTCTCCTGCCTCCCCTTCCACCTCCTCCATCACTTCCTCCTCTGCCACCCCTGAGACCAACCCTTCTCTCCCTGATCCTCAGCCTTGGGTCCTGGTTCTCTTATTTGGACTCTTGACTCCACAGCGACCATCCTTTTTTCTTTCCATAAGGCATGGCCCATGTTTGCATCCGAATAGCATTCTCAGCTTGATTCTTGCCTGTTAGAAGTAGCCCCAAAGTCTCCTTTCCATTTTTTTTAAATTAAATCTTTATTATTCAGATTATTACATTTGTTTCTCTTTTTCCCCACCATAGTTCCCCTCCACCCAACTCCCATCCTTCCCTCTGCCCTTACCTCCCTCCCGTTGACCTCATCCATAGGTGTATGATTTTTGTCCAGTCTCTCCCTGTACACCCCTCACCCCTTCCCCCCTGAGAATTATCAGTCCACTCCCTTTCTGTGCTCCTGATTCTATTATATTCACCAGTTTATTCTGTTGATCAAATTTTAATTCACTTAATTTTTAGATTCACTTGTTAATAGATAGGTATTTGTTGTTCATAATTTTTTGTCTTTTACCTTTTTCTTCTTCCTCTTCTAAAAGAGTACCTTTCAGCATTTCATATAATTCTGGTTTGGAGTTGATGAACTCCTTTAGCTTTTTCTTATCTGTGAAGCTCTTTATCTGCCCTTCAATTCTGAATGATAGCTTTGCTGGATAGAGTATTCTTGGTTGTAGGTTCTTGCTATTCATCACGATGAATATTTCTTGCCACTTCCATCTGGCCTGCATCATTTCTGTTGAGAAATCAGCTGACAGTCGTATGGGTGCTCCCTTGTAGGTAATGAACTGTTTTTCTCTTGCTGCTTTTAATATTCTCTCTTTGTCTTTTGCTCTTGGTATTTTAATTATGATGTGTCTTGGTGTAGTCCTCTTTGGATTTCTTTTATATGGGGTTCTGTGTGCTTCCTGGACTTGTAAGTCTATTTCTTTTGCCAGATGTGGGAAGTTTTCAGTCATTATTTCTTTAAATAGATTTTTAGTATCTTGTTCTCTCTCTTCTTCTGGCACCCCCACAATTCTGATGTTGGTATGCTTGAAGTTGTCCCAGAGGCTCCTTACATTATCTTCACATTTTTGGATTCTTTTCTCTTCTTGCTTTTACAGTTGAGTGTTTTCTGCTTCTTTATATTTCAAATTTTTGACTTGATTCTTGCCTTTCTCTAGTCTGCTGTTAGGACTCTGTATAATATTTTTTATTTCAGTCAGTGTTTGTTTAATTTCTAGTTGGTCTTTTTAATCTCTAGTTGGACCTTTTCCATCTCTAGTTGGTCCTTTTCCATCTCTAGTTGGATCTTTTCCATCTCTAGTTGGTTCTTTTTCATCTCCTCTTAGGTCTCGCTAACTTTATCCAACTTTTCTAGGATATTCTTGAAAAACCTTATAAGCATGGTTTTGAACTCTATATCCAGTCATTTGTTTTCCTCCATTTCTTTTGTTTGTGATCCCTTCCCTTGTCTCGGCATTGAGAACTTCTGTGTTGGATTCAGCCTTATGACACCAGACTTGCAAAACCGCAAAAGCCTCTCTGTTGAGCTTGGGATGGGTCGAATCTCAGGGCTTAAGGGACCGCCTTGCCTTCCAGTTGGCCCTGCCCTCCATGGCCCCTGAGTTTCATGTGACTGGGTAATCACTGGAGTGGTCCCTGTGTGCACATGTGTGTGTGTTCTTTCGCAGTACCTCTAGACCGCTGCCTTTCTGGCTCCCCTGCGCTCTGGGACCATATGAGGCTGGGTCCTCAAGGTTTTGCCCAAAACTGGGGTTTAGTGGAGTTAGAAGTGGCACAGTTGGGAGGCTCTGTCTTGTGCCTACTTGTGAAAGGGAGCAGCACAATCAGCAGTCTGGCTTCTGCGCGCAGTGCTGTGCGTGCCACCAGACTTCTACCCTTTCACTACTTCCTAAATTTCCATGCACTTCTCCCTTTTCACAGTCCAAATTGCCCCCCGTATGAGTTTCAGCTGGATCTGGGGTTTAGTGTCGTAGGATAAGGGGTTCAATGCAGTTGGGAGTCTCTGTCTCCCTTCCGCCAGAGAAAGTCAGCCAAGTACTCCGGCACCCGCACTCTCCACGTGTGTGTCTCCATACCTCAGCTTTTTGCAGCTCCTCTGGGTCTTCGTGAGCTCCTCTCTCTTCTTCTAATTGTAGAATTTCCACTCAGCCAGCTTTCCTGTGGTTCTGGATGATGTTCGTTCTGTCTTTTAGTTGTAGTTTTGAAATTGTTTTGCGAGGCAGCAGTGTAGGTGTTTACCTATGCCGCCATCTTGGTTCTCTCTTTTTTTAAATTTACCAAGTAATTCTAGCATTTATTTAGGGCTGTGGCTCACTTAAGGAGTGCCTACCATGATTATCTACCTTAAATCTTTACTCACATTACCTCACTTTGTACTCATAAAATTCCTTGAAATACATACTGTTATCCCCCCAGGCACCAACTTTTTTCTGCTTTTCCTTTGCAGAGGAGAGAAATGAGGCTCAGAGAAGTTAACCAGCTCCCCCTGACACCAAATTCATATTCTTAACCTTCTAGTTACTTTAAGGTAGTGCTATACATAGGGCCATCACAGGAGTTTTCCATTTTGTTCCTTTGCTTTTTTATTTTTTGCCATGAATCTTTTTGTTCAAATAAAAATTTAACCAGTTTCTCAAGCCAAACTTTTATTTTTTTTCTGAGGGAATTCAAAATGGGGCAAAGCACTCATTTTTCTTTCTGCAGTGAATTTTTTGGTGGCCTTAGAGGATAGAATTTGAGCACTCACTCACCCTCAACCCAGTGGAATGGGAGGACCCTGCCCTGGAAGCCAAAAAATCTGTACTGAAGATCTGGTTCTATGGTAAGTAAATTCAGGACCACATTCAAGTTCTTTCCGCTGATGAAATGGGGGTAATAATACTTGTCCATTCCAACATCCAGGGTGGTTGTTAGGGTCAAATAACATAATGGACACAAAAGTGCTTTACAAATGGTAAAAATTAGTATAAACATGTAAAATATGTCATTGCATTTATATGTCAATATATAATCAATATACGGCTATTTGTTGATATGGACAGACGTTTGTAACCTAGGAAACAGACAAAATTAACAAAAGCGCCCCTTTAAAAACTTGTTGTGACTCTAGTAGTTTTGAGATAGAATACACCTAACACTGAGATAGAATATCTTATAAGCAGGACACTGCCAATTTTACTAACCATCTAATGTTTGCAAGGTGGCCTATCATTAGTTAGGTGCTTTGTCCTACAGACACCTCAAGACGAGTCTATGGGAGAGAAAAAGGGAAAAATAAATAGCGTACACAGGTAAATTGTGTGGAATAATGATAAAATCCATGAGCTCATGGGAAAAGATCAGGCGAATTAATTGGCATTGCCATCAATCACAGGCTGTTGACTGTTCTAAGAACAGGGTTGTAAATCCCATGGAATGAAAAGCAGGGCTGCAAAATATCAATCTATTTCACCCTGCTGTTAAGAAAGGAAATGAGTAGCCCTGTTCAAAGGTTGTATTTCCACTTGCCAAATGCAACAATTAGGCCCATGCGTTCACGAATTAACCTGTGAAGTGAATAAACTGTTCTCTTCAACAGTTTCATGTCATTGGTTCAAATGGTGTAACGTTTCTTACATAAAGAACTTAAGGAGCATAAACCCATTAGGGAAAGTGGGGGGATTTATTGTACTCCAAGGCTGTGCTTTCAAACAGACCTCAACTGTACTCGAACAAAAAATGGCCTTGTGTGTAAGGACCGTCAACTGCAGCTTTGCAATAGGCATTGTAAGAAGCCAACAAGCTGGACATGTATTTATTCCACCTCCTCACACGGCGAACTGTGCTGCTTTGTGTTGGTGTCTCACCTAATGCCTAGTCGTTGGCTCCCAGGAGATTAGTAGAAAAAGACGTGTGCCCCAGGTCAGCCATTACCATTTAATTCTTATTTATTTTTCCAGTGACATTTGTACTTTCTTCATTTCTACAACTGTGGAAAAAATAAAATCTGCAAGCTGACACACCGTTTCTGTTGGCCAGCTCAGAACCTTCCTGAAAACACCACTGACAAGTTATATCATTTCCCCCAAATGCGCCAACTTTTTCCTGCTTTTCCTTGAGGGGCTAAAAAGAAAGGTGCTCTACCTTTTCCATAAACATCAACAGCTCAGTGGAAAGCTGTTTATCTTTCTCCTGAAGCACATTAATGCTACCAACCAACCACAGCAGCTTTTCAGACTCAGAATGCAAGACTAGCAGGAGCCAGCCCCAGCGCCCAGGCAGGAATAACACAGGCTTGTTCACCTCAGGCTGTTTGTGAGAAAGGATTTTCCTTTTTTCTTTTAGGGCCTCCTTTCCCATTCACTGATATCCACCCCTAAACCTACTTCAGGGAGAATGAAAAGGGCTCACCAACACTTCAAAGTGGCGCTATTGGAATGTTAACAAGGCTTAATTGTAGAACAAGCATTGAAGACAGCAAAGTTAAGACTTTTCTCAGCAAACTAGATCAATATAATTTTTTTTTACAGCTCCCTTGATTGGGAGATTATTTCTAAACATTTAAAAATATATAAGTTAATTACATATACAAAAATTGATGTTTTTTTTTTCTCATCAATGTTCTGGAATATTCAGGCTTTAGGTAGAAAATGTTGTGCCCACTGCCAGAAAAGATGAGCTTTCCCGCAGGAGTTCACTTTTATCTCCAGGAAATAACTTACCTCTTAAGATCTTTAGGTGCCTCAACCATTCGGAGTCTCACAATGTGGATCATGGTAGGACCAAGCAAAGCCAAAGCGTACGCATGGTCATTCCAGAAAAGCAAGTCCTAGGCAGGGCTTTCCACAGCAGCTCACCTTTTATGACTCCATCCCATCCTTTCTCACCTCTGCATCCATCACAACTCCTGTTGCCTTCCTTTCTTTTGTTTTGAAGAATCTTGGATCTTTTCCTCTACCTTCTCAATTCCTAGGATTGTGTTTTCCATCATTTCCAGTACTAGACAACAGTTCTTCATTAAAAATTTGAAAGGCATTCAGAAAACTCACAGACTCTTAAACTAGCAAGTGGCTAAAAATCAGAGCAATTAGAGAAGGCATTTGATCTTTCCAAGGATATGCAGCTAATTTTTGCCAACTCTATTGGAAAAACCCAGATTTCTGGTCAATGTTAACCCACTGCTTTTTACATCACACTAATCCAACCTATAAGATAATTTGTGGGCATAAAACTGCAGTTTTTCTCTATGAATACAGTTTGCTCCTATTCATAGATCTCCACTCTCTGGACTCCTAGTCTATTAAGAGAAGGAATGATAATTCATTCATTTTTTTTATATGCAGCTTCTCACATAGTGCCTAATACATACTGTGTGCTCCATAATATTATGTATCATTCCCATTTACTTTTTATTACTTCTCGAACTGGCTTAAGAGTGTCTCCCAACTTGATTCAAGCTCTTCAAGAACATAAACTATACCCCATTATTTTGAAGACTAGTGGCCTGGTGCACAGAATTCATGCATGCGGGGAGGGTGTCCTTTGGTCCCTCGGCCTGGCCTGCACCCTCTCCAATCTGGAACCTTTTGGGGGATGTCTGACTGCCAGTTTATCGGGCCTAAACTGGCAGTTGTACATCCCTCTCGCAATCTGGGTCACTGGCTCCTAACCTCTTATCTGCCTGCCTTCCTGCTCACCACTAACCACTCTGCCTGCTGGCCTGTCCATCCCCAACTCTTCCCCCGGCCCTGCTGGCCTACTTGCTGCCAATTACCCCCCCTGCCAACCTGATCACCCCCAACTTCCCTCCATTGCCAGCCTGCTTGCTTTCAACTGCCCCTCCAGCCTGATCACCCCCAATGGCCCTCCCCTCCTGGCCTGATTGCACCTAACTGCCTCTGCCTTGGCCCCACCACTATGGCTTTGTCTGGAAAGATGTCCAGAAGGTATCCCAGTCTAATTAGAATATTACCCTTTTATTAGTATAGAATAGAGGCCTGATGCATGGGTGGGGGCCAGCTGTTTTGACCTGAAGAGGGTCCTAGATCAGGGTGGGGGTCTCTTTGGGGGGCAAGGCTGGCCTGGGGTGATTTGCAGGCTGGCAAGCCCTGGCTTCATCCGGAAGGCTGTCCAGAAGGTTTCTCGGTATAATTATCATATTACTCTTTTATTAGTATAGATACTACAGTTCCCAGGAGCATTTAGCACATATAGATATGGCTTTCCCCCCCCCATTGAAATCATAGAACAATGTCATAGAATGACATCAACACAATTTTCTGAAGAAGTACTGTAGGAGACTGAAAATGGCATCCCGCCTCTCCTTAATCTTCCTGCTATAATTTGACAGTCTGTTTGATGCTTTATGCCTCTGTATCTATCCTTTTGTTCATCAGTTTACAATGTTCTTTATTATTAAGGAGAGGTGGGGTAGATAAGAGATCAATCAAAGGACTTGTATACATGCATATAAGCATAACCAATGAACATAGACACTGGGGGGTTGGGGTATGCCTGGGAGGGAGGGGGGCAATGGGGAGATATGTATACATGTAACACAATAAAAAATAAATAAAAAAAATTAAAAGTGAAAAAAAAAAAGAAAAGAAAAAAAAGAAAATGGCATCCCGAAAATGTCCATGTCCTAATCCCTGGAACCTTATATAAGCCATGTTGCCTTATATAACAAAGGAACTTTGAAGTGTGATTAAGCTAAGGATCTTGATTTGGAAGATGATCTTGGTTTATACTGGTGGGTCCGCTTTGATCATAACAGCCCTTATAAGAGGGATGTGGGAGGAGTCAGCACTGGAGGGGAAGGTGATGTGATGATGAAAGCAGGGACAGAGTGATGTGTTTTGACAATAGAAGAAGAGGACATACCCAAGTAATAGAGGTGGACTAGAAGATGAAAAAGGCAAGGGAACAGATTTTTCCTTCAGTGCTCCCATAAGGTTTCAGGCTTTCCAACACTTGGAGGGTAGTCTAGTAAAATGATGATGTACTTCTGACCCCCAGAACTATAAGAGAATAAATCTATGTGTTTTAAGCCTCAAAATTTGGGTTACAACAGAATCATAGGAGATGGAGTGTACTGTCTGCAAACTGAAAAAAGTAAAACATACAACCAAATACTTGACAAACACACTGAATAATAGAATTAGAAAGGACTTTGAGAAGTTACCCTTTCTGATCACCTGATCTGAGATAAAGGACAGTCTGTAAGATAGATGGTGGATGTTTGCCATGATGCTTTTAAAGGTCTCTAGGAACAACAACTACATTTTACTTCATTTGTTTTTCAGATTGGTAGACAACAAAATTCTGTTTGCCTTTCACTCATTTGAAACACATATATGTATTTTTATTTTTGTTTCTTTTTTTCCCCATAGGAGAAAAAAGGGCAAGCTGTATGACTAGCTGGCAAGCAACTTCACTTGCATTCTAATATAGATTTAAATCTGGAGATATATGTACTAGTAACCAAGCAAAACAATCCAATAAACAGGTGGTTTGGGAGATGAAATATCTAGCTTTCTTTAAGCCAATTCACTTCTGCTGTGGTCTAGCCCTGACCTCAACTCTACTTTTTAATCCCACAATTTGGTGTGTGTGTGTGTGTGTGTGTGTGTGTGTGTGTGTGTGTGTTTCTGAACTAAGCTTACCCTTGGTTTATGAAACATATGAATTGGAAAGTTGTTCTCAAAATGAGCTCCCTCCTGGAGGATTTCCCAAAGCTCAGCCTGCTTTAATTACTTAACCAAGAAGTTTTCAATGAACTGTTTTGAACCTGGCATTCACAATACACTTGCCTTGTACTGAGCGATAGCTTTATGACAGGAAGCTTTGTTAGCTGGACCACCCGGGGAATGCAGCTTGAATGGAATATGGCCGCCTGTTGACTTAAGAATGTGGGCTTTTCTGGACATATCACACCTGTGTTCCCTTAGCTGCCCCTAGCTTCTGTTCATTTCCCCTGTAATTCAAGGTGTTGAACCTAATCTACATAGTTTTGCATCAATAGCCTCATTTTGGGGTCCTTCCCAGGCCCTGGCTGTGCTGGAAACTTCTTCCCATGTATTCTAAAGGTGCTCAAAGGCTGTGCGGATTATGCATTAAATATCTGAGATATGATGAAACTGTGCCTATGCAACAGATCCAAATAGTTTGGGAGTGACCTCTTCAGTTTATTGCTTAAATAGCCCATTTCCATTTGACTGAATTGATTATCTTAACTATTAAAAGCAAAATCAAAGTTTTATTTAGGTTAAAAGAACCAAAGAAAATTGAGCACTTCTGGATAGCCCTATAATTTCTACCCATGTGGTTAGTGTTTCAAGCAAGCCGGTAGTCTTAGCTTGCCTCATCACACTGCATCCTTCTTTTGGCAATACATCCTTTTTGGGGTTAGAACCCACTCCTTCTCTCATTTTGTAGTAGAATCCTAATGGTAGAGCACATTAGCCAGATTAAAATGTTATTTCTTTCCTCTCAGTGATTGGTTCAGGGTTGAATGTATGATCTGAGATGGACCAATCAGAGTAAATTTTGGACTTTCTCTAGGAATTGTGGGTAAAAGATGTTTGCTTCTTTAGATAGATTTAAACCTAGACTAACCTAATTCTTCAATGTGAAAGCAGTCATTTGCAGCCATGTGTAATTTAAGGATGAAGCCAACACTAGAAATAAAGCCTAAAACTGGAGAACAAAGAAATAGTTCCTGGTATCATTGTTTGCATCCTGAACCAATCAAGATTTTCCTGAATGTTTTAGTTACATAAGCCACTGAATTTCCTTTTTGCTCTAGTGCTTTTGAGTTGGGTTTTTGTCACTTGCGATTGAAGGAATAATACTTGTTATGATGAAACATTGAATGATGCTGAAAGTAGATATTGTTTAAATCCAGTGGTTTAATGATGGCTATAAAATCTTATTCTTCATATGCACCTGTATTATTGAGCATCGAGTCCTTAAATTAAAGTATTTTTTAGAACTCTGAGAAATTAGGGATGTCGGACCTTTGCTATTCTCAACATATCTAAAAACATAAAAGCTATTTATTAGTCCTTGAAAACCTTTTTTTTTTTTATCCAGATGTAAATACATAGTTGGCCTCTTTGGGTAAAATGGTTAAAATATTTGATCCTGTTTGTTTAATTTGGCAATTCCCATTTCTTCATCAGGAATATTAGATGCATTCTCGCTGCAAAATCACAATTGTGAAAAAAGTAAAAATACATTTATATTTATCCATCCTGTCAGAATTACCATATAATACTTAGACAAATGGTGAATTTTAAGAATAGAGTGTCTTAATTATTGTTTCCTACTATTTATTAGAATAAGTTTAGCTTTTAGCAACTGTGATATGACTTGAACGTCTTTGTATTTTCCTTGTAAGGATATGAAACTCTTAAATTTATCTTTAGCTGAGAGGTTTATTTTGCCTCCCTTCGGAAGGTGGATAGCAACAAACCTTTCAAATAAATATGCAATGTTGTTGCAATATTATTTCATTGAAACAGATATGATGTTTTAGATTAAAAATGTTTAGTTTATAGGATGACTTACTCAAATGATAGAGGCAAAATGCTAGTCTAGATAACATTATTTTGAGATATTATTATATTGTTAACAAAGTCTAAAAACTAATATGTTAACAAGAACATTATTTTACTTGGAATCTTATTTCCTGTTTGTGCCCAGTTCCTGTGTAGCATCCTGCCTTTCTTTTCTTTGTTCCTCACTTTCTACCCCATTAATTTATTTGCAACATATGAAGTTGCCATTTTTATAGGTAAAATGTCATTAAACTTTTCAATATTTTCAATCTAATAACTCCACTTTTTAAAGAAAATTTCATAGTTTTTAATTTCAGCATTCAGTTCTTCTTCCTGTCATAATCTTTATAAATGGATTTTTATTTTTATCTGTATCCTGATGAGAGTCTCTCTTTCTAGGACAAAACCAAACCAAACTGAAACATAAAAACTTAACAAGCTAGTTTTCTAAACTCAGCTATACCAACTAAGCTGTTATGGGTTGACTGTGCTCTGTCGTAGTCCCTCCCAACCCCCCGCCCCCAAAGATACGTTGAAGTCCTAATTGCTAGTACTTCAGGATGTGAATTAGGAAATAGGTTCTTTGCAGTGAGCATCAAATTAAAATGAGGTCATTAGAGTGGGCTCTAATCCAATATGACTGTTGTCTTTATGAAAATGAAAAAATTGGACAGGAGATCAGCAAGGATGAAAGACTATGTGAAGACACACAAGAAGATCATGTGGCTGGAGTGATGCATCTATAAGCCAAAAACTTAAAAAAATTAAAAAAGATGCCAAGGACTGGCAAGCACCAGAAGCTAGGAGAGGCAAGAAAAGATTATCCCTCAGAGCATCATACAGAATATGGCACAGAGGACACCTGGATTTAGCTCCCCGAACTGCAAGAGAATATATTTCTGTTGTTTTAGGCCATCTCGTTTTTGGTGCTGTGGTACAGCAGCCCAAGGAAACGAATTCAGAACTACTGGCATATGGATTTTGCAATGGTTTACCAGTTCTCAAATGAAAGACTGCTATTATTAACAACTTTTTTCTGTCTTCAGAATTTGGAGGAGAAATAGATGTATAGTAAAGTCTCTCTTGTCCAGTCCCCATGATAAAATTTCTTTGCAAGGTCATTTGAAAAAATATGGACCAGAGTTCTAATGATAATTCCTTTTTGGAGCTCTATCATCAGTGTCCTATAAAAATACAAGACTGATTTTATAGAACAATTTTAGCCCAATACATATTTAAATGGTTCTTAGTATATAAGATATGTTAGTAATAAAAAAAATCATTTTAAAGAACCCCTCACATCACAATAGACATAGAACCTAGTTGTGTGTTTACAAAAATGTATCAAACTTTATGTTTTGGTAAAAATTAAGAGGGATGTCGTTATAACTATAATAATGGCAGAAATTTTCATATCAGGCAAATGTCTGCAACAACTGAAATGACATGTGCCTGGTCCAAAACCTCAGCAAACAATTTTAGATGAGTTCAAAATAATAACAGCCATGACATTTTAAATGGGGATTTGGCATATTTCTGAGATCAGTATGACTAGACACACAGTATATCATTCTTTTCTTTTTTCTTACTTGTAGTACAACTCTAAAGAAGACAATGATATGTGTACAAACACAAAACAGTTTCTCTTCTTTTCTCTAACTCCTTTTAAACATTCACATTATTTTTAAATTAATACTAATGTTAACATTTTGGTATTCTTCCCAAGTATAGTGCCAAAACACATCAATAAAAATTTAAATAGAAAATGTCATCTGGAGGCTAGGTAATAGTGGCAATTAAAAAAATAGATATAAAAGTACAGGACAGGAAGCCAACATTCTAGAATTAGAAGCTTGATCTTAAAGTATAACTGATATTTTTAGATAAATTTATTTATGGAGATACAACTTGCCTTTCTATAGTTGTACTTTCTTTGATAACTTATTTCAACCAATTTTGTATTTTCTTGATTTGTTAAAAGCTGCCTACCAACAAAAAGTATAGCTTAAATTCAAAATTCTCAATTCATGGGATTTGTTCAGAATCAACTTTTATTTTCAAGATTTTACACAAGTTGCATAAAAAGAGAGATAAATTATCTGATTAATTCTAATGAAATATGGGTATACATTTTTAAATACATAGAAAAAAGATATAGTCTTTTTTGGGTTTGATCTGATTATATTTTTCCTTCAAAAGATGCTTCAAGGGCCAAATATATTTATAAAATGCATTTAAAAAACTTGTATATGTGAAAAGTCAATTTCTTTAACAATTGTCACTAATTTCACTCTGGTTTATAGAAAAAAGTTATCAATGATTAAAAATAGTTATGCTTTTAAGGTTATACTATTTCACTCAGCATATTTAGACAGTGTGAAAATTCATGAGAAAAATGGAAAGTTATTTGAAAATGCATATGACGTTAGGAAGGATTAAGAGTAAAGAAGACAACAAAAAGAAAATGTTTTCATGGTTTCATTATCTTAGTATCATTCACCTATTTTGCAACTTTTCATGGTTGCTTTAAACATCTCAGGCCAACTAGTTCTTCAGTCATTATCACTATCAGTCAGCCTTTGATTCTAGCAGGTGCTAAGACAGTCACATGAGATTGAGCTAAATGCATACCAGAAGACATAGTCCTTTAAAATGCATTCCACAATCAATTAGACATTAATTTGAGTTCTCGTTGGAGGTAGAAACGTCATCACAGGCGGTTGAGAATTGACTGTGCACATGTACTCATATCCTTGTGTTGTTGTACATGTTGATACCATTCCTTGAAAGGAGGAAAACATCCTCAAATTATCTGCTGCTTCTGTTTTATTTTCTGCTTGGACTGGCAGCTGACATCACAAGTGACAATAAGGGGAGATGATAGTATTTAATGAGGTCTAGACCTGCCAGCTAACCTGAAGTTCAGCATTCACTCCAGTGTTTGGCTCACCTCCAAATCCCACTCATGAGCTGACCTTGTTATTTTCACCTTCATGTCTCAACCACATTGAGCTCAAAATGTGAGTATCACCCGAATGGAGGTACAGATTTTTCTACTTCTCTTTTTCCTTCCTCCCCCCTCTTTTCCTGCTCCTCCTTTTCTTTTGGAATCCTTTGAATTACCCAGGCTCCATGCTAGACCTTGACGAGCCTGAGAAATCCTAAGTCATTAGAACAGAGGGAGTCTAAGTGGCCCCCTTTTCTTTCTGGGCTGCTTGCCTTCTTGACAAAGCAGAAACAACTCCTTTCTCGGAGGGCGTGCTCATCCTTCTGTAAATCGACTTGCAGATTTGCTTTTTTCTAGAAATTCATGTAAGATGTTCGTGTATCTGACTCTTTGACACCCAAATGTCAGATGGATGGCCTCATTTCTACTTTCACTTTGCTCTACATATTTTTTGAAAGCTTTCCCCTTTCCTTCCTTTTTAAGATTGCATGTGTCAAATATGCCCTTACTGCTTTAGCCCTGCCTATCTGTCTGGTGAAGGCGTGCTGGAAAATTTACATTTAAACAGCACCTCTGCCAGTTTTAATGATGTGGTGCTGAAAGGCAGCTGGCTCAAGTCCAAGTCTGGGGTTTCACTGCTCAGGCAGGAAGGTCAGTATAATCCTGAGGGGAAGGAAAAAAAAGATACTGTGCTCTGTATATCCTGCAAGGGGAACATTACAAATTCAGATGTAATATTTAAAATACTTCCTTCTTAATTTCAAAGTAACTGCTTTTAGTAGCCAGTGAACTCCCAATGGTCGAAATTATTAGCCTGAGACATTTTGCTTTAGTTTAGACAAAAACCTCTAAGTGGCCTACTTTCATTTTCATCTGCTTGAACAGTTTGTGGTTGTAATATTTAAAATAACCTTTTATATGATCTTGGTAAGTGGGTAAAGGAGTTCAAAAAACAACAAAACCCACCAAACCTCAATTTTTAAACCTTTTTCCTGAAGGCCTCTGCCTAATTGTTCCAATAAGGACTTGAAAACTTATATCAATTATATAAGTTTCTCATAGTCTCAGAAAGCCAAACAAAATGCAGGCGAGTTCTGTATTACTTCTTTAGCTACTCGGCATGCTTTTCACGAATTTTAAAAACAGTTAAGCCTGTGTGAAGTGGAAAGAACAGGAGGTGTGAGCTACCGGCTCAGAAGGAAAATCTTAGTGACATAGGACTGCATGCCAACTGCCAAGGGGATTGCTTGCAGATGATGTGTGATCTCTAGTGATCCCCGAAACTCCCCTCGGACGATTAACTAGTTGGGAGGTGAAGGCTAGGACAGACAGATTGCCAGAACAACTTTTCTTCACCACTAACTTAACTGTCAAATAAAATCTACGGGAAAGCTGACGCCATAAGAGAAGTTAGATAGCATCACCATGGTGTTATCACTTGCTATCCTTGAACTTTGGAGACTTAACGATCTGCAAATACGTAGGATTTAAACAAACACTTTTTTATCCCAAACGAAATGAAGGCACTGGAGAGTTTAGGTTATAACTACCATACACCTAAGTAAAAATTCCAGTTTCTTGACTTAATTTTGATAACAATAGAATGTGCTGACCAAGTCTCCAAGTCCTAAAATTAAACAGTTTTTTTTTTTCCCACTGCTTACTCTGTTGAAAACAAGGATGGCTATTGCTTTTGGACTTTTGAGCATAAACCACGTTGTTAAATGCAAACTGAAGGAAGCTGGCTACTGGAGTCAGTCACCGCAGAAGCTACTCAAGGACACCATGTAAGTTATGCTGAGGTCTAAAGAGATTCCTATGCCATCACAGTGCAAAACGCAATCGGAGACTTCTCATTGCTCTCTGTCTGAAGAATCACTGCCCGTAAAAAAAGCTACCCTCTGCTTTGTGATATACTAGAGTATTTCCATATCTTTGCTAGGCTTCTCTAAGAACAGAGTTTTATGAAATCTGAGATCACTCTGAGAAGAGTCCATAAAAATGTGACTGGTTTTTGTCTATGTGTAGATTTCTGTATTCCGATGTTGCTTATTCTGCTTTTAGGTTAAGGACCCCTTCGAGAATCAGTAAAAGCTATAAAATCCAGAAAAATGTGCACACAGCACACAAGCACACACACAGGCACACATGGAAGTCGCACACTCTGTTAGGGAGTTCCACGAAGTCTCTGAAGTTTGTCCATGAACCCCTCTTGCACACACACTACCCTTTGTCAGATTGATGCATTCAACTCGGATTTTTATAACCTTTCCAGGCCCACTGCGTTTTACTGGTATGTTTCAGTAAGGGAGCCAGGCCTCCTCTAAAAATCCACCAAGGACAAGAAAAGAGAGACTCCTTGAAATGAAGAGGTAACAAACAAAGAAACAAACTAAAACCAGACCAACTCCAAAGATTCAGTTCCTTCAGGAAAATTCCTATACTTGATCACTTTTCCAGGTGTCAATATTTTATTCTTAATTGATGGGGTTCAAGTTCTTTCCTTCCCTTTGCTACCTTTACCTGCTCTTCTCTCTCCCTCTCAGGGGCCCCGACACTGATGAGGACACAAACACATTCTTATGTGCTCTGTTCCGAACCAGGGTGACACAATCGCAACTGCACGCTCATTTAATTTGTGAAACCAGGTCTCTTTCCTCCAGTGTATGCAATTTTGTCTCACAGAGTATCTTCCCCTTTCTTCTGAAAAGACGTCTTCAAGAAGAATAAGTTCTGAACTCGAGAAATATTTTCCTTTCTCAAATTAGCTAGATAGAATGCCCTGACTCATTTCAAATGTCAGAGACTTGTACATGTTTTCATCAGTGCCAGTTTGCCCTGTCCCCCGTAAACAACTAAGTATGTGCTACTTTCATGCTTCTCTCCCCTTTTGGCACCTGGTCCTTAGCTCCACAACCAGAAAGAGCCGCCTGGGTGAGATCCTCTGGACCCTTACCTGAGGGAAGATGGGTAGTTGTCTCCCATTTAAATGGTTTCTCTTTAAGTGCAGTTTTCCAGATTTCCACTAGTTGGGGCTCTATACAAAGGAAAGAAAACCAAGGAGCTCAAGAATTATTTACTAACAACACACATTGTATATGGTATCTCTAAATGATATTCTGGGTCTCTGGAAACAAATTCGCTAATTTTATTTTTGTCCCCATATACAGATCATGAGTTTGTATTCGACTGTGGGATCTGTTGTGTTTGCGTTGTTTGGTTAGGAAAGTCTGAACCCAGTTTACTGCTTTGGGTATGATTTGGAGAGATCCAGCTCACTCACTGCAGTTATTATAAAATGCATCAGTGAAACTTTGGGTACATAAATAGCAAGACCATCTTTTTGTAAATTTTCTTTTTCAAGGGCGAGACAGAGTCCCCAAAGTGTGCACAGAGTCCTGCATGAACAATCCCTTAAGATTCTGGTCCTCCTGAAGACCAGAATTTAGACAAGATTATCTAATATCACTTCTCTTGGAAAACCATTGAGAAAGTGTTCTAAGTTTCTCCCTTCCTCCCTCCCTCCCTTCCTCCTTCCCTTCCCATACTTCTTCCCTCTTTGTCTCTCACCCTCCCCCCCCCACCCACCCCCCAGCCCTTCCTGTCAGCTTTACTTACTCCAGGTCAGGTTGAAAGATTACTTTGGATAGTCACAAATAATCAAGATCTCCTAGCACCCTGCTTACACTTGCCCATTTTGTTTTAGGTTTGTTTATCTCATCTCTCTCACCTCTAGGGAGATCCTTTGGCAAATCTAATAAACAATGCCTTTTTCTTGCTCAAGGCAGAAAGTCCAAGCGAATACAATGGGAGGCCAGACTTGGCTGAAATGCAGGCTGCAGGTGTTCTCCACATTGTGGTCATCTAAACCAGATGCGGTGAGTTGAAGCACCTGCTTCCCTTCTCTGTCTACACTCCGGGAACTACCACTCCTGGGTAGGCTAGGCCAGAGAACCACACTGAAGAAAATGAGGTACATACTACAGCATCCTTCTGACAGATGAAATGAGTTGCCTTATAAACAGTTTCACAAAGTTTCTCTTGAAGTCCCCAAATGCAGTTTGATTTGCTGCTCTCTCTCTTCCTTGGCTGATCTGACACCATTATCCACTACACACACACACACACACACACACACACACACACACACACATCATAGTCAACTAGAAGCAGACACTTAGAGGCAATTTTATTTTCCTCTGGATTATGTTATCTAGAAAGACAAGACTGGCCATGGACAAGAGGGTGATGATTTTTATGGTTCTGATAACAATGAGAAGGATGCCAAAAGCCTTGCACAGCCTCAGACTTTATGAACCTTTCTATAGGTGCTATAAATCTCTGAACAATCCAGGAAAAAAACATTAAATCTTCTATCTTGAATGTTGAACATTAAATAAGAGATCAGGGGGAAATTGGTCCCTGTGGGCACTAGCAGCCAGAGAAGTTGGTTCTGTTATTTTTATTTAAAAAATTCTAAATTATATCATTTCAGTTCAAAATGTTGGTAATAACCCGACTGCAGACATATGCATATGTATTAAAACCCTTAAGAGGAAGCCTGTATGAGTTAACTTCTGTCCTGCTGTTAATATTTTTATTTCTAATTTATTAATAATTGTTACTTGTGGCCACAAATGCTCCTCTAGAACAGAGTTAATATTTCACATTTTACAGAGGGATATCTCACAGTATGTTCCTAACAGTCAACTGAGAAGGTTTTTGCCTTGAGAACTGAACCCTGAGCATTGCATTCTGAGGTTTCCATGCACACACACCAACAGGGCCTAGGCCACCTGCAGGAGAGCCACGCACTGGCTCCCTGTCCTTCTCAATGCCACTCTCTCCTCCATCCAAGAGAAACTTGCCTGTCTGTGATCTCACAGATGAAGGAAGCCCCTTACGTTTGTTCCCTGTAGTTCTTAATACATGGACACATTTTTGTTGTTGCTTGCCTGGACCATATCTATGCTGGAAAGAATTATGTTTGCAATGAAGGATCTGGTGTAGGTTTGTGAGCCTGAGAAAAAAAGGGGTGGTAGGGTAGAGTAGATTTGAAATGTGGGATATATGGTATTTGATGAGGATTCCTTGAAATTAACCAAAGGGTTCACAACATATTTCCAAGCAGATAAACAAACAAACTACTTCTCTTCATCACACGTACAAAGTCTCATGAGAAGAGGCCCCAGACATAACACAACCAGTGAAAGAGAGAGGATGGGCCCAGTAAGTAGGAAAGGCAGCCATAGATACTCTGATCTGATGCTGTGCAGTGGAGTTTGGAATTCACTTGGACATAGCTAATGGAGAGGAGGGGTTGGTTAGCTGGGGATGAATATAGAAATGGAGATTACAATCTAAGATAAACGATGCTTCTTTTATTTAATATCACCAGAACTCTTCATTTATCAGCAAGACTCTTTCTTTTTGTGCCTCTTAATTTGTCCTTGAAGTTCTGTATCTAATCATTAGCTGAGCAACCAATAATTCTCTCTTAGTCCCCCACCCATTTTTACAACCAACTTTAATCTTTTGAGTCAGTAGAAAACATGCTTCCCCTATCATAACTGGTTTAACAAAAATTCTCTTTCAAGTTTAGATTGCTCAGATACAATGGCTTTCCTGCAGCTTCATGCTAGAGAAAGGAATTTACATTAGAAAAGAGATTTATGATAGCATTGAATTTCCATTTGAATATGGAGAGTTAATAACATGCATATGTTTTATTATTATTATTATTTTAAGGTTTAAGGTATGCCATAGGCAAGAGAAAAGCTGGAAACTATGGGGCTGGCAGGGCTCAATGAATAATTCAATCTGGATTTCATTCACAAACAGCAGCTCAGTCCGAGGGAAAGGACTATGCGTTTCCCCAGGTCGGAACTGGAGTAAGTGCCAGGATTTCCTGATTTGTTTACATTTCTCAAAAAACTTTTTTCCCCCCCGGACTAGGACAGAATTAGACTTCCTTTTCCACTTTTGGCTTCTTCCAAGCTATTATTGATCAAGGTATTCTCTCCCCTTTCCCTGCATTCTTCTTTGTTGAAGTCTCAGCTGGGTTCTTTTGTTTCACAAAAACACTGAGCGTCAATGAAAGATGTTGTCTGAAGAATAATGATCATAATGTCAACAATAAACCCACCGTAGCTGGGTTTTCCTGGACACAGTCCGATCTGCCCAGTCTTTACATTTCAAGTCTTCGGTCTCCCTACGGCTGGGAAAGGGCTCTGAGAGGCCAGAGTGTATTGTGTCAAGCTACTTTATTATGTCTTTATGCTTTAAAATAGTGGTTCTCAACCTTCCTATGGCTGCCACCCTTGCATACAGTTCCTCATGTGATGGTGACTCCCAACCATGAAATTTTGCTACTGTTATGCATCGTGATGTAAATATCTGCATTTTCCTATGGTGAAAGGGTCGTTCGATTCCCAAAGGGGTCGCGACCCACAGGTTGAGAACCACTGCTCTAAAAGGAGAAATAGAAAACACCTCATGAAAATACACTTGTCATTCGGATGATGAGGCCGTCATTCAGATGGTAAAATTTCTGCCAAACCTAAGCTTGGGACACAAATGTTTCCTCTTCTGTGGCCAGACTTTTGGGACTCGTGGCTAAGGGCCTCTATTCCACCCTGTTATTCTCACTGCCCAGTTTGGTTTCACTTTCACCATCTTGACCATGTATAATTGTCACCAAGGCTTGTTTTGAAAATTTACTCCAAATTCATTTGTGTATAAATGTTTGGCAATCTAGGGATTAGCTCCTTCTCTTAACAAGGGAAATGTAGGCTGCAGTCAATCTGTATGAGTAAAAGGCAACCAGATCTTGTTGGGTCCCCACAAACAAGAATAAGTCTTAGAAACACAGAAGCCATTTGAGGGAAAGAGGGCAGGTTTATGAAAGGATAGGTGTAACTCTTTTTCTTTTCTCTTGTTTCTGAGGCTAAAGGTCTCTTTTGATTTCACTAGTTAGGTCATCTCTGTTTTGAAACATGCCTGCCATTCTGGCCCTAGGATGATTGTGAAAACTGTCTGGGTGCAACTCTATCCTCTCTTCTTGGACATCTTTCTCCCCATCTTGGATTCCCTGAGGCAGTCCTTGTCATTTGTCCTTTCTGCTTCCCTAGAAATCAGACCCAACTCTTGATAGAGAATCAGATAACTCTACTTGCACTGGCATATGACTCTAAATACTAGCACTTTCCCAGGGTTATTTGTATCATAAGAGAAGAAGAAATTTAAGGTAAAGAAATGAGTCTCTAATTGTAGGAATTTATATCAATGGGGGCTCTTGAAGCAAAATGTTTTCTAAGTGCTTCTGAAAACACATTATATCTTGGGTAGATTATATTTAAAATAGGAGTCAACTCAGGCACATTATGTTTACTTATATCCCTATGTATGTGTATGTAGATGTACCCAAGAAGAGACGACATAATTCACCACAAAGATCCTGCTGCTGCTGTGCAGACTGATGAAGGACCAGGAGCTGTTTATGCACTATATGCTAAAATATGTAAGTTATAAATCAAGACAATATTTGCTCTTCTAAAATGTCCTTTCACAGCAGCCCTCCACTCACTTAAATGACTGTGGAAGGGCCTAGCCTTTATGAGGCCTGAACAGACTCCCTTCTATGACCTCCTGCAAAGTAAAGCTGAGCAAATGTCCACATTTTCATTATAATCTAAACATGCATTAAATGCACTAGTGGTCTAATGTGCAAAAAGAGAGTTTAAATGAAGTCAGGAATATTTAGGAACATCAAAAGAGTAAAATTGGTCTCTTTTCCTCCTATTGGTTTCAGAGAAATAAGTGGAATATGCACTAATATAAGCATAAGTGTTACCAAGGAAACTATCTTAAAAAAAACTTCCTTTGGACTATTTTCTACAACAAGCACTGTGAACTCATCAGCTGACAGGTGTTAGTGAAGCACCTATTCCACAATCATATACTTTCCTCACCAGAGTTTAAAGACATAAAATTAGTAATGACATGAAGTCCAATGGGAAATATATCTTCTAAGGGGGCAAAATAACCTCACAAACAAGTGTGTTGAGAAGGGAAAAGATGCATTTAGAATAATGTTAATAAAAAACCTAAAAAAATCATTTAAAATCACATGAATAAAGGTGCAAATTAGCTAGCAGAATATCATATCTTTTATTTTTTAAACACTTTATTGAGGTATGCTTGACATATAAAAAGCTGAACATATTTAATGTTTACAACTCCATGAGTTTGGCAGACAATATGATACACATTGTATTTTAAATGTATGTATTGCAGATATCAGTATTTTGTAATATGTGTTGATGTAAAAATGTCCAAACATATAGAGAATTTCTGTAAGATTTTACTTGAGCCAAACTGGTAACTTGTGCCAGGAGCAAGATTTTGAAATGCCCCAGAGAATAACAGTTTTGCAGCTTCTTTCATGCATTTGAATTTAAAGAGAAAAGGTAAGGAGTTTTACATGAAGGTAGGGATAAAACCATAGGCTAGTTAAGGAGGATTATGTACTCTCTGGAAGGTGATTAGTGCTTATTGCAGAGGTATGTTAACATAGATGCACAAGGCTTGCTTAAGGCAAAGGTCAACCTTTTGCTAAAGAAGTAATAGACCTGAGGCATGACTACTCACCATGACCTGCCCAGTTAGGAATTTATGATCAGATCACCTTGTGAGATTATTTTCCGTAGACCTCCTCTCCCCCAACCGTGCCCACATATGTTTCACACAGTGTTGAATATTCTTAAATCCAGGTCTTCATTTCAAGAGAAGACCAGATATAGGTGGCTTATCTGAGAGGGTTTTCCATACCTATATTAATATAGTCATATTCTGTACGACCCTCAGCTTTCTCTGGTTTTAGTAAACAAGGCCATCTGGTTCATCTGAGGATCTCTTAAGACTCCAGCTTGGGGTGCTCTGAGGCCAACCCAGTGGTTCTGTTGGCGAAACAGCACCAGGTATTAGGTCGGTGGAGTCAGACAGGACTTTGGCTAAGAAAGAATTCAGAGCAAGACTCAAACTATAAGAGGAAATTTATTTAGAAAGTCACAGAGGTAGAAAAAGTGAGCCAGATGAGCAGAGTGGGCTCAGGGAACAAGTTACAGAGACAAAAGAAGTAAGCTTAGGAGAAAGAGAGAGGCAAGGAAAATGTGCTGGGAGAAAGGGGTGGGGAAAGGCAAGGGCCTGCTCCTGGAGACAGCCTCACTAGTTTTTAGTCTTGAGGGTGTTTATCTGGAGGTCTGGGGACCAGGGGTCTCAGTGGAATATTCATTAACATCTAGGTGTGTCCTTTCAGGGTCCTGATCTCCACTGATGAGCCTACCCAAGGCAGGGATATTAGTCCTTATGTGAGCCATGGCATTGCTTTATCTGGTTTTGCTGCTTTTCTGGACCTGGAACACGACTGAGACCTAGATGTTATCCCTAGGACTAATGCTTAAGAGAGTGGTTGTGCAAGGGCCCGCATAGGAGTTGCATGAGGCCGCTCTTCGGCCCCTTGTTTCTCCTCCAAGGGGGTTTAGCGCATGACTAGGGACATGCTGGGAGAGGAAAGGTCAGGGGAGGGTCTGAACTGCATCACCGGCGATGTGAAAGGTCAGGGGGTCTAAGCCAAATGACCAGCGATAAGGTAGGGGAGGAAAGGTGACCCTGGGGGTAAGATCTTTATTTTTCCAGTTTTTCCCATTGCTAGGCACCCTGGGCTTTCCGCCCTGGTGACCTTCTGTGCCTGGCCCATGGTCCTTGCTCTGCTCATGTCTGTCTAACTACCTACCACATCCTTTTGGGCTTGTCTCCAGTGCTAGCCTACACTTCTGCAGAGAGAAGACATAGACTGGCTGCCTGACAGTTCCAGTGTCCCAGGATGCTAGAGATGGGATGCATTTCTGTGTAGCAAGTATCCATACTGGTTTTGCCTTATAATGGTCAGAAGCCTGAGCAGGCCAATGTGCTGTGAATAGTCTGAGACTTGGTAGACTGTATCACCTTCGTTGCCTGTTACTCAAAGACTTCTCCTTTCATGTGAAAGGTGTGCTTGCCTTTCTCTGGGATGTTGAGAGACTGCAAAGGTCCACATTTTTTAGGCCCTGAATTCTGTCTTCTTACACACCACATTCTTAATTCAATAGCTACAGAGTTATTATATGTTGAATACAATGTAAAAACATGGTATTGTGCAATATTTTCTTTTTAAAAAAAATATATTTTATTGATTTTTTACAGAGAGGAAGGGAAAGAGATAGAAAGTCAGAAACATCGATGAGAGAGAGACATCGATCAGCCGCCTCCTGCACACCCCACTGTGGAGATGTGCCTGCAAGCAAGGTACATGCCCCCAACCGGAATCGAACCTGGGACCTTTCAGTCCGCAAGCCGACGCTCTATCCACTGAGCCAAACCGGTCTCGGCATGCAATATTTTCTTTTAATAATTGCCACATTGATATGACTTCAAATATGTACGCTGTGGGCAAGTGGCTGAGATCACATTCCGGTTGTATGCAAATGGCTTCATGTTTTTTTAAAGGAATCATTTGTGCTTAGTATCTGCCCTGTCTCCACCAGAGCTTCAAAGTCTTCACCAAATGATGGCTGGGTTCTCTTTGGCCCTCAGGGAGGTGCTGTAGACAAGTCTGCTGCTTCTAGTTTCTCGAAGGAGGTTTAGGGAGACTTGCTACCTAAGCGCATGGATCCTGAGTAGTTTTAGTCAGGAAGAGATCAGCAGAGTCTCCCAGCACAGGGGCAGGAGTCAGCATGAGGGAAGAAGGAAGGGTAAACCAGAGCGAGAGAACTGATTTAGGGAGCGTGTGCCACAGGTCTGGTCCAGTGTGCATTTTACTACTTCACGTTGCAGCCTGAGCCATAGGAGGATGGTGCGTGACCATGGGAGGTGAGCAGGGTTCTAAGACCCACAGAGCAGAAAACTGGAAAACAATGTTGGTATGACCAGCATGAAGATTAGGCCTTTGTGACATATCTCCCCACTCCATACTTGGAAGATTGTGCAAAGGCCTCTATTTTAGAGGAGAGAAAGCTGGCACACCTGGAGAGGGTGTGCTCACCCAAGGACACTTTGTGATTCACTGGCAAGACAAGATGATATCATCCAGTTTCCAACTGTGGGAACCAGATGGACCTTGGCGTTTTTGAGCTAGAACTGCCTTATTTCCATTACCCCACCCCTTGCAGCTCTGATACCTCTCCCCACCACATAAGCTTGACACAGTTAGCCCCCCTGGAGAGAAAGGGACCTTGGCTGGGACAAAGTCCATACCCACCACTCCCACCCTCCTTGGGCAGTCTTGTTATCTCTCCTTGGAGTGTGATATAGTACCACATGACACTAAGATATGATAACCTGAACTTGAGTACTTTGGGAATAACTATTGAGCAAAAAAATGCTTGTTGGAATATGTCTGTTGATTATAGCAACCAGGTGTTATCTTGGAAGAGGATGAAAAATAACCCAGAGCCAAGAGTTGTTTTGGATGGCTAAAATGAATTCAAAAATAGATGAACAGCTGCCCACGCCTTAAGAAAATCCTCAAAGATCTGACCACTGTCAAGGTTGCACTTATGAGCAGTTATCACCTACTTTTTGTTTTCTGCTTCATCAGCTCTATAATCCTGCAAGTTTCATTATTAGGATTTCCTGCTACACTTTTAGTTCTCAGTTACAGATTGACTAGGGGCTGCCAGTATGTCTGGCCTACTGATGTTTGCTGGTAGGTTATCCTTGTAAAAATATTACTGTTCTGAGCATTTTATTTTTTTTTTAAGGCATTGAAGAATGACAATTCAAATAAAGTCCATGGCCTTATTACTTGGGATGACCCAACAACTACAAACAAAACAGAAAGATGGCCTCATTATAAATAAATGTTCTTGTTTAAAATAAAATAACAAACAAACAAGTAAAAAACAAAAGAAAACAACACCCCAAGGCTGAATTTTCCTAACTGAGTTCAGACTTCACCCAAGCCAGGGAGTGCTGATTGACTTCGGGGTCAGGGATTCATTTTCCCTTTTCTTAATAGTGAATGGAACTCCATTTTTAAAGGCTTATGATTTATTGTCTAAAATTGGAACTGGGACAAATTCAAAGCAGGATGAAAGGAAGTCTCCAAAACAATAGCATTGACATTCTCCCAGGGCTTTTGAATTGTGAGAATTTAGTGCACCTGAGTCGCCAAACTGTGGCAAGGCCTAGGACTTGGTTTAGTGGCAGCACTCTTTCCTGGTGTATTTTTGAATCTCATTCTGAGGAGGTGGCTTCCTTTGGTAAAATGAATATGGATAGGAACTTTTTTCTATTTTGTTGAAAATATTCAGGAATCAAGCAAGCCCTATTTATAAATGAAAAGGGGAACATGTTTCAGTCTTCAATCCAAAACTTCAGGGGCCCTTACTGAGCATTTACTGTATATGAGGTTCTAAGAAACATGCATTGCTTGCATTACTTTATTTCACCTTCACAACAATCTTATGGATGTAGGTACCATTCTTATTCCTGTCTTACAGATAAAGAATCAGAGAGCTTAAAGGATCGGACTAAAGTAATATGTCTAGTTCAGGATTTGAACCACTTGGTAATACTGTCTCCTAAGTATTAGATTGCCTAGATTAGAGGATGCCAGGTATTAAGGGCCTTGAAGGAACTGATTTGTGGTCCACAGAAGCCCAGCATGTGTAGTTTTTGAGATAGATCCTGGTATCATTCTGTTGCTGAATAATGAGACAAGATAGGTTGAGTCTGCTATGTTCTCGCTACACAGCAAATATTACTAATTCTATTTAGTTTTAATCCCAATCTACCTCTTTCTGAAAAATGATTAAAGTAGCTTAGATGTACATATAAATCTTTATTCTGGGCCTCTTCAGAGCTCCAGTCTCATTTTGACCACCTCCTAAGTATTACAGCTGAATCCAGGCCTTCATGCACCCATGAAAATATCTACAAATATCTACAAAGAACTTTCCATTCCCACCTAAAGTAACTCTCTTCCTTTGGACTTTTCTATTTCTGTAATGGTGTCCTCCAGTCACCCAGACTCTGAAGATCAGAATAAATTTCTTTCTTTTTAATATATTTTATTGATTTTTTTTACAGAGAGGAAAGGAGAGGGATAGAGAGTCAGAAACATCGATGAGAGAGAAACATCGATCAGCCGCCTCCTGCAAGCCCCCCCACTGGGGATGTGCCTACAACCAAGGTACATGCCCTTGACCGGAATCGAACCTGGGACCCTTCGGTCCGCAGGCCGACGCTCTAGCCATTGAGCCAAAACCCGTTAGGGCCTTTCTTTTTTTTTTTTCTACACTGTCCTCTGCTCAATCTCGCACCCTCTCCCCCCCCCCCACGCCCAACACACAAACAATTAGTCATCAAGACCTGTAGATTGTCTTTGCCATATCTGTCCCTGCTCATCCTATGCAATGAACCGAATTTCTAAAGCTATATTTTGGAATAAATCTCCAACTAGTTTGCCAACACTCGGGCTCTCAGCCCTTGACATTGTTACCAAGTTAAAGTTGTGAGTCAGTTTCTTCAACAAGAGTTTTCTGTGCTCTATGATGTACTAGAAAGTCTTCTAAGCTGCAGATACCTCACCTCTCTGCCTTGCTCTTGCTGTCCTTTCCGCTTAGAATATCCATATTCACTCTCTCCCCTTTGCCAATATTTCTGCTTCCAACCCCAACAAGCTCTTTGTCTCTGCCAGTGGACAAAATCTCAGGTTACTCACATCCCTTACCTCTGACCTATGGCAGGGAGGATTTAAGGAGCTCTAGCTGACGCTCAAACTGTGGTAGAAAATCCTTTATGATAAGTTAACCTGTCCACCTTCCACAGTTACTGCTTTAATTCCTTGGAATAAAAGGACCTTAGTCCTCAGTCTTGGTAACCTCCTACTTCATGCATCTTACACAGTGACCCCTCAGTAGAATCCTGCCTCTGTGAAACTCTAACTTCCCCAAAGACTTTGCAATTCTGATAGCCTACCTGCCTCTTTGGAAGCTGAATACTGTGGTTCATTGATTCCACAGTCAAATACATGTTCATTGAAGCTATCCTTTGAGCCTGAGGCTGGCCACACAATATATAACAAGAATGACAATTTCTTATTCTTATAGTTTTGATTTTTTACTGGGGCAAGTGCTTAAGTACAGAAGCAAGATAATTTGGGGCAGGGAGAAAGACTATGAAGAAGACAAAGTGGGCTGCTGAAAGGGAAACAGGGGCTGATTTCTGTAGGGATACTCAGGGACAGAATCTCAGGTGAGACTCCAATGATGAGAAGGAGCCCAACACACATAAAACTGGGAAACATGTTTCAAACAGAGAAAATTGTGGGAGAACGACCCTGTTGGAGCCACCAGCCTGGCATGCTCCAGAAACAGGAGAGAGGCCAGCAGGTCAGACCAAAGGAGGGGCAGTGGTAAGAGAGGAGGTAAGGAGCACAGAGGCTTTTCCGCTCTGTTTCTGAGATATAGCTTTCTTGGATTGCTCCCCATTCTCTCCCCCCTTGCCCCCAACTGGCTAGATGTCTGGCTCTTTAGGTCTTCTGCACTGTTTCTCAGACAGATCCTACCTTTAACCCCTTCCAGTCTGATTTGTCCTCTAATCTCCCTCTAAACATGCCCCATTTCAATGGCTGGGTATAGTTAGAGGCTCTTGGATTCCATTCACTGACCCACCTCATGGTCATTAAATGGGCAATGCCTGGATGGCACATCCAAGAGAGGAGGTGGCCATCTAAGTTCTAACTGACCTTCAAAACCCAATTCCCATGCCAGTTTCTTTAGGATGTTTTCTTAAATGATCCTGGTTGGATAAAGATCTCTTCTCAATTGCCTGCCTTGGTCTGAGCCATCATCCTGCATTTCTCAAATGCTAGTTTATACTGTGGTTTCACCTTCCTTCCAGACTGTATGCCTTTGAAGGTAGGAACTGTGTTGGGTACAATTTTCTTCCACTCAGATTAAATAGGACAGTGTCTTGCTCTAATAGCCATGTAAAAGTAAATGTATTTGTAGAATAAACTCTTTGTGATGCTGTCTGGCTATTGTCCTGAGAATGAAGAATATTTGTGAAGCACCTAGAATGGTACTGACACATAGTAGGTTCTAAATAAATTACACTACCATTGTTATTAGCCTAGTCGTGTGATTTTTGGTTATAACTATGTTTAAATGATGCTGCTGGAAGGAACAATTTCTAAAATCTCTTCTAGTTTTGTCCTAGCTGGTTTGACTGAGTGGATAGAGCATCAGTCTGCAGACTGAAGGGTCCCAGGTTTGATTCTAGTTAAGGGCACATGCCCAGGTTTTAGGCTCGATCCCCATTAGAGGGTGAGCAGGAGGCAGCCAATCATTGATTCTTTTTCATCACTGATGTTTCTGTCTTTCTCTCCCTCTCCCCTCCTCTTTGAAATCAATAAAAATATATTTTAAAAAATTAAAAAAATGTCACCTAGTTCTAAAACTTAATCATGTCTTGTCTGAAAAATATCAGGAAGAACAGTCTTAGGTTATTAGGTAACTTTTTCCTCATGGGAAAGCTTGCAGGCATTAGAGATTCTTTTTAAAACATATATATATTTTTTATTGATTTCAAAGAGGAAGGGTGAGGGAGAGAGAGATAGCAACATCAATAATGAGGGAGGATCATTGATTGGCTGCCTCCTGCACACCCCACACTGGGGATCAAGCCTGAAACCAAGGCATGTGCCCTTTGACTGGAAATCAAACCTGGGAATTTTCAGTCCACAGCCAACACTCTATCTACTGAGCCAAGCCAGCTAGGGCTGGAGATTCTTTTATGGCACTGGTGGTAATGAAAAATGCATTATTTTCAATAATGCTGTAATTATGCATTTATTCTTAGTAATAATATTTTAGACATTTTAAATGTAGTAACAGCTATAATATTTTTATCAAATGTGCACTTGCCATAGTAAGCATTGTCAAAATATGGATAAACAGAAATTCTCATACATTTCTGATGGGTGAATACATCAGTACAATCTCTTTGGAGAATACTTAGGAAATAGCTGGGAAAGCAAAACATGCGCATCTTATATGATCCAGCAACTCTATTGCTAGAGAAACCTTAGCATATGTGCACCCAGAGGTTTATTCCAGCATATTCATGGGAGATTTGTTTATAACAAAATTTGAAGTAACCCAAGTGTCTATGAACAAAAAGGAAAAATAAATTGTGGTGTGTCCATATACTATCACATTAAGATAAGTGAGCTACAAATATAAATATCAACAAAGATAAATTTCAAAAATAATGTTCAGTGAAAAAACAAATTGTATAATCATAATAAACTGTAATACCTTTGATGTAAAATTAAAACATGTAATATATAGTTGTGGATATGAACATATAATTTAAAAGTGTAAGAACATGCATGGGAAACACTAAATTTAGAAGAGTAGTTAAGGAAGGTTGTCAGGAGACAGTGGTATTAGGAGAAGGGAATATAAGGGGCTTCAACTGAATATGGAATATATTTTACTTTTTCCTTAAAAAGCATTTAATAGAAAGAGAAAATATATTAAGATTTGACAAAGCTGGCTGCCTATATCAGTGATTATTCATCTCTTTTGTGTATTACTATAATAAGAAAAATATAAATATCAAAATATACCTGTAAATAGTTAGATTTGAAAGAAAATAGATGATTTAAACTATCAGAGAAGTGGCTATCTAAAGGTTAAGTCTGCATGCTTGTATGATGCTCACATAAGAATAGTACCTGGATTTGAGTAATTATAATGAATAATCATGAAAATAATTAAGATGATGAATTTTGAAAAGTGTTTCTTACTCTTATATCCTGGAGGCATAAGGCTTTATTTTCCTTTAAACAGATTTCATCTTACCAAATGTCCATTTAGATACTTGTGTATTGTTTTTTACTTTCATTTAAATAGTTCATGAGCTTATCATCCCATCTACACTGACCCAGAACCCATTTCGGTTAGTCTGGAGTCTTTCCTGTCAACAGCATGCTGTTTTCCCATTCAATAAACACTTTATGAGGGGAAGGATAAATAATCATAATCTTCAGGCATTAGTTACTCTTGTATAAGAAATCAAGGCACTCCTCAGAACATAGCAGAATTATTTACCTACTAAGTAATTTGATTTTTCCCTAGGGAGTAGGACATGACAGTATTCTTTTCCACAGTATGCAATTATCCTAGTTTGCAGAGCACTACAACAAACAAACTGACCTGATTGTTTAACCCAGAGTTTATAAAAACACACAAGTTAGTTCTTTCTGGAGAAGGCAGCTGACCTCCCTGCACAACATGAGATGGTTTCCCCTATGCTGCTTGGCATCCCCGTTCTCACCAAAACACACACACACACACCTTGACCCTCGTTGGTTTTATTTCAATTGACACTCGTATTGCTCAAAGGCCAAAGTCAGATTTTAATATTTGGACCTGACTACTCATTGGATTCTCAATGGTGGCAGGAAAAATGAGAGGATACAGACACAATTTTTAGCAATGTGGATAAAAGCAATCTTTATTCTTCTGTAATACTGAGTCGGGCTTTGAGGCTCTCTCGTTCCACCAGATATAAAGCCAAGCCTTTGTAGTGTGTTTTGTTTTTTTTTTCTTCTCGTTTTTCCTTTTTTTTTTTTGATGTGAGTTGGCATCGCTCATGAAAAGATAAAGGCATCAATTAATTATACTACCAAACCTTAAGGATAAAAGCTATTG
Organism: Lasiurus cinereus; assembly: GCA_011751065.1. NCBI lineage: Eukaryota > Metazoa > Chordata > Mammalia > Chiroptera > Vespertilionidae > Lasiurus > Lasiurus cinereus. The sequence goes on along the minus strand of JAAGEH010000018.1, from coordinate 30,966,464 downwards.
TTGTGAACAGGAGTTAGGCACGCACATGGTATCAAGTAAGGGCCTGGGAACAGACTGCTGCCAAGGAAAACAGATGTCTGTCTCCTCCAAGGAGCCCAAATTATGTGTATATTAGCTATTGCTGTTCTCCTGATCGACTTAACAATGATGGTATTGATGAACTAATTTGGGTTGAGTGCAATCATTGCCATGGCCATGGTTGCAATAAAATTAAAAAACCGATTCAGCCAACTAGTAACAAATAACAACTACTACAACAACAAAACCAAAGCAAAGAAGCCATCACAAAAAAGAAAAGGATGCATCGAATCCTGAAATGACGAAGGGTCAGACGGGCTCTGCTTCTACCCTTTGCTATAACGGCAAAAGTCCAGATGTGGGTAGGAGAGGAATTCCCCCACATAACAATGAGTAATAATGACTAACTCACAATCATAGGATGTATGAGACAATGATGAATTGTATATTTCAAGCCTATAGAAGACAATCAAATTGGTCACTTTCTTCCTAACGGAATATACTCGCAAAATTGTAACTGAGAGAAAATTCCGCTTGAGGTCCTACGCACTTTTTTTCCTGTTTTCCTGACATGGTTATAAATAAGAAAAAGTGCAGATGTTCAGATACTCTTCTCTGTCCCATGACCGTGTTTCATCCTTTTATTAGGTTGCTCTTATTGTTCATTTTATGTCGTTGTTTTTTAAACTCCTCTGCACATGCTGTCCTTAGGACCTTTGGTTTCTTTCTCTGTCTCTGTCTGCGGCTTTCATTTCTCAAGATGATTGGGAAAAGAGGGAGAGGAGAGTTAGGCACAGATCATGACTCAAAATCAAGAGGAGTGGAATGAAGAAAAGAGTGTCCAACTAGAAAAGAAAATGAAATATGATTTGCAAAGCCCAGTTTACTCTCTCTGTCTCCTTAGAGGCCAGGTCAGTACCCATTCATATGGAGGGGTCATATCCAGAAATAGGGCACCTTGGAGGTTAAATACCTTCAGCATGGCCAGGAGGTCATGAGAACATGGAAAAAGTTCTGAAGTCAGTCAGAAATTCAGGTTCAATTTTGGGAAGTATAGGGTCCAGTTTAAGAAGTAATGCCTGATGTAAATAAAGATTAAATTCAAACTTTGACTTGCTTCAGAGCTGAGCTCTCTGCTGCTCCTTTCCCAGGATTTGAGGAATAGATATAAAAAGGGTGATGGACTACCAAATCATTTTAACTACAGAGAGCTTTGTTGTACTTTTCTTTGTTGTTACTCTAACAAAGCCCTATCAACCTGTGTTTGACTCTAAGCTCTTTTCATTTTAATAAAAGAATAGCCTTATTCTAAGGAAGGTCTTATGAGAGTCACAGTTCCTATTAATGCCAGGATCAGTGATGACCAAGTTCTTGGGCTTCATTGCCCAGTGGTCCAAGGCTGTGTCTACAAGATACAAAACACTTAGATGTATCCAGATTTTGGATGTTGGCCTGCCTGATGTCAAACATCTGGATAATTGAAATCATCAGGATATTTGGCATCAAGCAGACAAAACATCTGGATGGCTGCTTGAGTTTTTCACTTTTTAACTGGATGTTTGGTGTCATGTAGACACAAGCTGAGGCTCTGACTTCATCTTGTAACAGCTCCCAGGCTGCCAGGCTGGCTCCAGATTCCTTTTATTGCAACTGACATTTTTATAAGAAAACTTTGCATTCTGTGTGATGTCTGTTGCTCTCATGCTCAGAAACAGATTCATTACTCAGAAAAAAACAGCCCAAACCAACCCCTAGTGGCCCCAGGCTTGAGCAAGGGTTGAAGAAGCTGGAGAATTTCAGAATCACCACTGTCTTTGTGAGAAAAATCATAACACAGCTTTAGTAAGAGGGGTAAAAGTGCCTGATTTCATTCTACCAGTCCTCAACTGGGCTCACTCCCATTTCAGCCAGGCAATATTGTCCTGATGCTAGCAAAGGTGGCAATTCCTATCTTATTGGATATATATTAACAACAAATGGTCAAACATGCCATAGACCACACAGGTGATTCCATAAGTGAAATAGTGAAAATAGTTTTAAAAACGCGAGTTTTTCCAGATTTTTTTGCAAATAAGATATTCAACTTTCCCTAGTTTGAAAGAGTTTCACAATGCAAATGAGGGTTTATGCACTTCCCTGCTTGGAACGATTGGGCTCATGATGAAAGTAAATTATCAACAACTATTATTAAACATCTTCTATGTTCCTGGTTGTCATGAACTTTCTGACTTCACACCCTTTTTCATCCCTGCACTTATCAAGTTGGTTGTTACCTTCTCTGATGAGATCATGCCTGCCCACGCTCTGAATGGCCCTGCTCTGAGGCACAGAAGGATCTCTGGCCTTGGAAAGCTGTTGGCACAGGTTCAAACTCCACTCCTTCCTACTATCCCTCCATCTCTGACATACAAGCTTCCCTACTTGAATACTGACACCTCAATCTCTGGCCTGTGTGCTTAGTGTCCATTTGATTCCCTCATCATTTATTTTTTAGTCTCAAATACTAGATTCTTTTTCTCTGGGCTCCCATCTGCCAACTATGGATGATGCTTATTGGCTATTGGAATTACAGACTTTGTGGTTTCCTGCCTGCCTTACTAGCAAACTTTTGTTGAGTACAGGATCTAGCACTGAGTGGACTTTTTAAAAATATATATTTTTATTGATTTCAGAGAGGAAGTATAGGGAGAGAGAAATAGAAACATCAATGATGAGAGAGAATCATTGATTGGCTGCCTCCTGTACACCCACTAATGGAGATCGAGCCCACAACCCAGGCATGTACCCTTGACTGGAATCAAACCCAGGACCCTTCAGTCCATAGCTTCATCTCTATCCATGGAGCCAAACCAGCTAGATCTTTTTAATATCCTACCTTATTAAATCCTCATGAGATTGGTAGAATGAACTGCTAGTTTAAAGAGTAGAGACTGAGGTTCAGAGCAATTTAACAACTTATAAAAAACTAACAAAAGCTAAAATTCAAATCCAGGATCGACTTCAAAGCCCAGACAGTAATCACTAATCAGTACTGCCTTACTGGCCTTCTAAACTTGACCCCCCCCCCCCCCCCCCGCTCCACTTGGCTGGCCCACACTCCATCTCCACCTTCCACACTTTGATTTTTGTTTACTTGACTAACTTGACTCAACCCTATGCCTGACATGAATTCACTCACTCTTTCCTTTATTGGGCAATCTATCTTGAGTGCCCACTCTGTGCTAAGAATAAAATGATGAACAAGCCAAGGTCCAGGCTCCAGTGTCATGGGCAGACCAGTTTAGTGCCTAATAGGGGAGACAGACAAGGGGGAAGGCAATTTTAATGTGTTGCAAGAAAGTGCAGTGACACAGGAGCTATTTATAGCAGCTGGTGGCTAAATTCCTGATCCTGAGTTCTCCTCATCTTCTCTGATATTGGTCCCATCTGGTCTATTTTCTCTGTTCTTGACTCGGCTGACATTGGGTCCTCTGAGTCCCCTACCAGCAGGCTCATTCTTATTGTGAACTGAGGCTAATGGAAGGGTGGAAGATCAATAACCTTAAGCCCACCATCAGAGGGAACTTAGAATTGAGCTATATTGCCCAGTCTGGAACTCAGTGATTCAGTCATAACTCCTGAGCTTCTGCTGCTCCTGAGCTTCTGATGCTCTATCATTTTGAGGTTCTAGGAATGAGGTACCTTATTGCAAGCATGTTCACCAAAGATCATAGAGGCTATAAGGGTTCAGCTAAAAGTCCAAAGTTTTTGGCTTAGCTTTCTTCCTCAGTTTATTCCAGGTGTTCTCTAGGATTGGGGTCACAGTATCCCCATATTGCAGGCAGAGGTTTGTTTTCCAGCCCTCTAGTACCTGGGCCACATGACTTCTGCCTTGGATTGCTGTTTAGAGTCCTTTTCTGCCATGTTTCACCTCCTGGAGGGGACCTTCTCATGCCAAGAGTTACCTGAATCACATGTGAATTTGCTACACGTGAATCTACATTGAGATTGGGACCACCAAGTTGCTCCATCCAGGGTCACCCAGTAAGCCTGGCCAATTTGACCTGGACCTTACTTATCACTGGTAATTTTCTTAGAAACACAGAGACCTAAGTGGAAATATAATCTCTCTTAAAGCAGTGATCATATGTGTAAGTAAATGCTCAATAAATATTTGTTGAATAAATGAAAACAAAGTTAAAACAAGAACGGGTGCCAGCACTCACGTAACACAGATCCTTACACACTGGTCACTCAGTAACTAGCTGCTGATTTTAATTTGTTTGAATTGAATTGAACTAAAATATATCTGGGGAGATAAGACTTATAAATATGAAACAATTAAAGAGCAATAAAAACAGCATTCCTCAGTGTCTCTGTATTGTATCAACTGCCCTGTGGATAACGGATATAATTCCAGGAATCAAAATTGTCAGCAAAAACGTACAGAAGATGAAGGACTTAAGATGGACTTTGGACTGTTAATGCATTTTATGTTTATCTACATGAATTTCTCAAATAATTTTACGCAGATATAACCCTCATTTTACACACACATACAAACACCCCCCCCCTACACATACAACCTTCAAAGAGGGTTGAGAGATCATTTAAAGGGAATTCATATACAAGAGGATAGTATTGTTCAAATTTGGCAAATATTTATTGCCTACTAAGTGCCATGCTTTATAGTCAAGAATTAGACATGGTGTCCCTTTTGGGGTCCCACATATGTGTGTCTGGACTATAAATAAGAAATTTAAGAACAATGCAGTAAATTCTAAAAAGGAATTATTTAATAGGTGCTATAGAAACCCAATGAATGAGTGTTATAATCAATCTTTCTGACCCTGGCAGGGATGGGACAACATTTGTAAAAAAAATATTGTGAGATCTGAGTCTTGAAAGATGATCTTTAGTTCCCTATTCTGGAGAGAAAATGTCAGAGAGGAAATTGCAGGAGCGATGACTTTCACTGGGAAAGAATAGGGCAATACTCTTTCAACACACATCAATACTGGAGAGGAAGGTGAAGAGCAGGCTCTGATGTGCCTGCAGCACCTTGCCAATGTGGCTAGAGAGGGGCCTCTGGACTTTATGCTGTTGTCTACTTCTAGAGTGCACTTGGGAGGCCTTTTCTCTCCACATTTCTTCTTCTCTCCACCTTTGCATCCAGACCTGCGCTGTCTCTGCTTGGTTCTTACTATTTCGACTCAGGCTCAGGCAGCAGCTTCAGCAGAGGCCTAAAGTAGGGCTGTGTTCCCTGTCCTCTCTCTACAAACATGCTCATGACTCAGGCCATCTGCAGGAATCTGTCTCTGCAGTTGGGTTCTGCATTTGTTTTCATGGGGAAAATCTAAAAGAAGGATGCCCATGATCCTCTCACAGAGTCAGAACAACTAGTTTTGCATATTCCTAATGATGTCCAGAAAAGTTCAAAGACTTTACTACATGGAAGGGACTGCACAGAATAAGGTTCTCCCACCGTGGTGTTTATCCTGTCAACGAGCATTTATTTTTAAAGATGGCGAAGGATCAAAGCCAAACATGTCAGATATAACTCATAGTCTATGGAGTTGCATATGCGATTTTTCCCCCCTCCAAAATCTTAGATAATTTTGGCTGCACAATGGTTTTAAAATTCTTTCTTTTAGAAGTCAGAGTGGCCTGACAGAAAGCATCTCCAACTTCACTAAACCATGGAGAGAATCATCCTTCTTTCTGGCCTCATGACAATGCACTTCAGGAATCCCAGGTGTGTGTTTCTATTCTGGGACTGGGCTCCAGTTTGAAGATTTGCACGGTCCATTAAATCATCTCTGTGTCCTGCTAAGCTTTCCTGCTATGAACCTAGAGCCCTCTACATGAGCATGAAAATGATGGAATTCCCTGTCAGGAAAAACAGAGCTTAGATTAAGCTCAACACATCAGGGTTTCATCCTTAGGCAGCATTTTAAGGGAAATGGTACATGGTAGGGGCCAGGCCTGGATTTCTGCTTAACTCCCTTCTGCAGGCCAGACTGTGCCATGTGGTTGATGAAGCCTGTCCCAGTGCTGTCTGAGTTTACAAAATGGCACTTGTGTATCATGCATTTTGGATGAACTTTAGTGATTATTCATTTTTTCCTAAAGTATTTATTTTTAACTTTATATCTTCCAAATTTTAGATGGCACTTACGTAGTGCTTCTCAAACTTTCGTGCATATGAATTGTGAGGATTTTGTTAAAGAGCAACTTCTGATTCAGGAGATTGGGTGAGCCTGAGGTTCTGCATTTCTAACAAGTTCTCAGGTGATAACACCACAGGTCTGTGGGCTGCATTGGGAGCAGCACAACTATGTTGAGTCCCTTCTATGGATCAGGTATTGGGAGAAGTGATAAGGGCACAGCAGGAAGAGGACAGGGTGTACTTAATCTTATAACCAGTATACAATCCTAATCAGTTACTTAGTGAAACCTGATTTAATCCTTGATTGAGATTCACAAGTGACCTAAAGTTGGACTCTTTCATCTAATTTTATCTACGGATTGTTGGTTTATTTATAAGCAGAGTCTTGTAATTTTCCAGGAAATATTAAAATTTGTTAACTCTGATTTCCTAAGGTTTGTTCCTTCATTGGGATAAGTAAAACACAAGATGATTTATCCCTAGAGGTGAGTGCGTCCCAATCTTTTCATCTCATGACGTGATAGAAAAATACAATATTGGTGTGTCATCCAAGGAGAAGCTGCTTGCCTCTGGGTGGCTGCTGGCCCTTGCAAAGCACCTGGCCTGGGGGCTGCCCAAAGGAGAGCAAAATCTTGGCATGGTGGTAACCCATGCTGCACTCAGGTCCCCGTTTGGCAAGCTCTTTTTTGCTATAATTTCTGAGCTTCAGAAAATCATATTCAAAAATATAAATGCCACTGGAACAGTAACACCAAAGTCACTATCAACTAAGGGTCTAGAGCAGATTCATTGAGAGTTAACCAAAGTAAAGGAGAGATCTGGGGTGAGACCTAGATGATGCCAAAGAAAAAGAGAAAAGGCAGAGGTCAGGGCAAGGCAGGAGTAGAGGGATGGTGGAAAGGTATCAAAGGTGGGTTCATCTTCTTCAAATTTTGCTAAAGGTCTATCAGTTTCAGCATTGATCACATTTGCTGCCAATATTTCCTCCTCTGTCTGCATATATTGCGAATTTACATAAAGACCAAATAATAGCCCTGGCCTGTGTGGCTCAATTGGTTGGAGCATCGTCCTGTAAACTGAAAAGTTGAGGTTTGGATGTCTGTGGTTTATGAAGTGGGGCTATTTAGCAGTTTAAATTGTACTCTCTGAGGGCACATAAACAGGTTGTGGTTTTGATATTGGTGGGGGGCATATGGGAAGCAACTGATCAATGTCTCTCTCTTCCCTCTCTCTTCCTCCATTTCTATAAAATCAATAAAAACATATCCTTGGGCGAGAATTAAAAAACATAAAAGATCAAGCAATAAAAAGTAAAGTGGTAAGAAACATGGACAGGTATCAGTCTTTGCATATAATTTTATTTTTTCTCAGGGAGTTGAAAGGCAATGACTTTTTAAAAAAATATGTTTTATTGGGAGAGGGCTAGAGAGATAAAAACATCAATTGGCTGCCTCCTGCATGTCCCCTACTGTGGATCAAGTCTGCAACCCATGCAAGAGGCAACCAATCAGTGTGTCTTTCTCACATTGATGTTTCTCTCTCTGTCTCTCCCATCCCTCCTACTCTCTCCCTAAAATATATATATATATATTAATGGAAAAAAATATCCTCAGGTGAGGATTACCAACAACAAAACAAAAACAAACAATAACAACAACAAAAACCCAAAAAAACAAAAATTCTGTGAAATGTTTCTATAATAAGAAATTAGTATCAAAGCTTATATTAAAAATAATAATCCCTTCCTACAACATGTGTTTTCCTCTCTTTAGACAAGAGTCAGCAAATAATTTCTATAAAGGGCCAGATAGTAAATATTTTAAGCTCTGTGGTCCATATAATATCTGTAGCAACTACCCAACTGTTGTAGCATTCACAGACAATGTTTAAACAAAGAGGGATGGATATGATCCAATAAACCAAAGCTTACTAAACTCATTTACACACAATCAGGAGGTAAGCTGGATTTGGCTCCTGGCTGTAGCCTGTGATGGTTTTGGACAAAAAAAATATATATATAAATTTACCAAAAATAAATGTTGGATGTGAAAAATAACTGATCATATCTACTTGCAGGGCAAGATGGACAGATTCTTCCTGAGCATCAAAAGCTGAACACAGATGCCACCCAAGGTTTTTGGAAAGTGATAACAACCCTGGCCAATTGCCCCAGAGTAGTATGTAAGTAGGAAAATTGAGACTTAGTTAAGGCAAATGTTCTATGAAATGATCCTTCTAGATCAACTTGTTGCATAGATTTGAAACTCTGCTATTTGCATAAGTTTTTATCTTTTATTTTTATTTTTTGGTCAGAGGTTTCTTTTACCAGCTCATAGATAGTTGTAGTCACACATGAGATGATACAGAGAAGCAGTAGTCTGTAGAATTACCACACAGTTGGTATAGGTTGTATTTTCATGTTTTATTAAAATGCCTCTTTGACCACATACCGATTTATTTCCGTCTTTGAGCCTAGGAGACTCTGCTAATTTGGATGTCTGTGGTTTATGAAGTGGGGCTATCTAGCAGTTTGAATTGTACTCTCTGAATATATCTCAAAAAGAGGCCAGATATAGACTCTAAATATTATGATCTCAAAATACAACAGACAGATAAGTGAACTTTTTAGGCCTGTAAAATATACATGCACATTTATTGCACATACCATTCAAATATATACATATTTAGATGTTGACTTTTTCTTCTTGTGTGGCCCTACCTACATTAACTATTAAACTGTATTTTAAATGTAAATTAAAGGTACCTAAATACAAGCGCTTTTATGTTAATTGCACAAGTAACAATTTACTTCACTCAATTACGTTTCCATTTTTGTTTTGTTTTTATAGGAAGTGAAATCCCTGCCACCAGCTAGAATAGTAGGTAAGACTGGGATTTCTTGTTTGTAATAGTGTGTTGTTCACATTATGTCTTTTAACATTTATCCTAAATCAGCCCTTTAATCTAGGAGTCTTTGATCCCCTAGTTCCTTTCTAGAGTCTTCAATACCAGAACTTCCCCTGAGTTATTCCTATGTAAATTGATATCATGGATGTTAGAGGCAATAAATGAACAATGCCACATCGAGTATTTATAACAACAGGGATTATTAACTTAATTACCTTATCCTTTTGAAATATCTGAAGAATTATGACCTCTGGGACACCAGCAGCAGCCACCTAATCTATTTCTTAAGTTATAGCCGCAAAGTCTCCAGCAGGCATCCCTGTGTGGTCTGGCTTATTGCAGCCGCGTTCGGGCATTCACAGAGTGTCCTGTCATGGAATTCTAAAGGCAGAGTGCTCATTTCAAGAGTTTTGTATTTCCTTAAAAAGTAAAATTTCCAAATTAAATTTTGGACCAGAGTGAGAGTGGCAACTTTTAATTTTGTCAAGTGAGAACAATAAACAAAAATCTCCCATTTATCCTCACCATAACTTCAAACAGGGAAGCACACTTGTACCACCAAAATAGTAAGTAGGAAATAATCTCAAACTGATGACAGATCTTTATGAAAGAACATACTATATTGTCTTTATTTCATTTTTCCCCCATTTCAATGCTGATTGGGGGTGGAGGGCAAATGCATAAATGGCAAAGAAGACAGAGGGAATTAGGAAATCTTAACATTTTAAAAGGAATTAGAAGAGTTCTTTTCTATGTTTAGATGAAATCATTTGGAATTATTCTTTTATAGTAAGTCAAGTAAAAGGGTGAAGGAGTTAAAAGCTACAAAGTTCTCCCAGTAAGCACTGTGATTCTATGGAACATGTTCCTTCAATAGGATGTCATCCCTGGAATTACAATGTGGGGAAATTCATTTCAACATTTTCTAAATGTTTCAGGTGGTCAAACGAAAGCCATTATTCAAGAGAGCTATTAATATGTTATTTTAATTGGTAGTGATAATAATAACCGTATGCAATCATTAAAGAATGGCACTCCTTCTATATAAAGCCATATTTCCTGGTAAACCTATTTTAAAAATATTTTTTGAATGGAAAATTATCATATCCCACACAACAACAAAAAAAATTACAGAAGATGTTTTCAGCTCCTTTCCTATCCAATTCTCATTTCCTGTCCATTGGCCTCAGGGGTATAAGCCGAGCAAAATTTCAAAAGCTCTTGGACAAACAGAAGCTCTCTCTCTCTCTGTGTGTGTGTGTGTGTGTGTGTGTGTTGGGAAGTAGAAGGCCAATAAAATCAAAACAGATGAAAACTGTCCCTTTATTTTGTAATTTGCCTGTTTCTTCCAAAGGCTCAGATACATACATGCGCTGGCTTCGAGAATTTCCCTGTGATTGATAATGTGTTATGATGAAGGAATCCAGTGGAAGCACTCCCTGCAGGAACATAAATGGCTCGGGAGACACCAAAGCTATCTTATCTTCAGGGTTAACCATAAAGCTGCCATAAATATCAACACTCAATCCATTACATAGTAAAAAGCATGGAGGACACTAACTGGGACCTAGACTGGGTATCATCCCATGATTCGATACCCTTTGGGGTTGGAGAGTCAGGCTGGGATTGCCACGGAGTGAGCTGGAGAGTAGAAATGGGTGGGGGCCACTGTGCGGAGAGCTATGAGTCAGCATAAGTTCAGATGCAGCAGTGAGCATTGTGATGTGGCCAGGCTCATGCAAAGGGAGAAGGGACCATTAAAAAGTGAAATCTTTGCATCATGAGATTCTACAGCAATACAGGAAATCAGCATTAGGATCTGTGGTTTCCTGCAGACGAGGAATCTAAAAGAACATAAAAAAATAAGCCACATGTTTCCACTCTCCATGGGGATGTTACCCAAAGACTTCTCACTCTGTGTTAGGGACAAACCTTGGTGGGATAAAACAGCAGGTAAGAGAACAGTAATTCAAGAAGATAGGAATATGGCACGTGTAAAATATTTGTGTATAAAATGTTCACTGGGAACATTGAAGGTAACCTGTCAGGAAGAGCAAGGCTGGGTACGAGTAAATGAAAAAAGAATAATGAGAACCACAGCTCAGATTTATGAAGGAACGGTTTTGTTCAGGGCACCATGAGAAGAGCACTATTCAGTTACTAAATCCATACTTCTGAAAGAAGAAGCGGTGGATTAATAAGAAAAACAGTTATCAGTTGCTGCCGGTTGTTACCACCTCTGGTAAATTTACCATCTTCATTATGTATTCCAGGTGACTAGATGGTCCTTTGGCGATTAGAAAGAACAAAGTCAAAATACTGAAAAAGGATAAATAACATACAGGCAGATATTTTGAAATGACCCAGATTTGGAAAGTCTGAATACATTGCCAAATTTGCAACATTGCCCTTGCCACAGATTGACTCCTCTGAGAACAAAGCAATTTGCTGGCTTCAAAGATCTCCAAGGAAGTTCAGTGGATGGAAAGAATTTGACCAGCAACTGGATGATTCAAATCTAGAGTTTTTCTTCCTATCACTGGTGTGACAGTGCGTGTATGTATGCAAAGCACATGACTGTTTCTACAAAATTTAACTAACTACTGGAAGAATTTCTCTAAGTTAAAATTCACTGGAGAATGGTAATGCTGCCTCTGGCTTGTTCCATTCCTAGGCTACTACTCCTAAGAGATGTGCATTATAGACACCAGTAGTTCCCAAACCTCGCTGGGCCTCAGAATCATACGGAGAACCTTAGGAGCCTATGTTTTGGAGTCCTATGACAGTCCTACTTGATCAGGTTCTTTGGAGGGTGGAGCTGGCATATACACACACACACACACACACACACACATACACACAGTGTTCCACTGAGTGTTCCACTGAGTGTTCCTCTTTTAGTTTTCTGTGTTTATACAGTTCCTTGATTTTAGAACTCTTCCCACTCTAAGCCCAGCTTATTAGAGCTCTCCACTGGATAGGGTTGCCTGCAGGAGACAAGGGCACCGAGCTGCTAGCGGAAAGTCCTAAGACTGTGGCTGCTTGAATGTTCAGGCCACTAAGTTTCACTGGAGGACAGCCCACTTCAATTACTGATTTTCCTTTCTTGAAAATTCTTTAGACAAATCAACTTTCACCAGCATCCCATTTGGTGTGATTGTGAATTTGGTAAAACAAAGCAGGGTGTTTTCAAGATCTCAGCATTCATTTATTCCCGGAGAGACAGGGAGATGTGCACTTGTTCTCATCCCTGGGGAAATGGCCCCTCATCAGTCAAAGATGCGGTGCTTTTGGCCAGGGCAGCTTCAGAGACACTGCCTTTCCAGCCTTCTCTTTCCTTTGGGTTTCAGTGGTTATGGAGGTTGGGAAGAATGAACACATTATTGCATTTATTCATTGATTAATTCACCTCAACATTTATTTCTCATTGCTATGTGCCAAGCACTTTGAGGTATATGAGGTGAACCATTGAGAGAATAAATTACATATAATTTCTAATACAAAGTAGAAAGTGATTGGTATCATGAAAGAAAAAATACAAAAATTTTCATGTGAGCTTTGTTATTTTTAAAATTTAATAAATCTTTCTTGTTCAAATTATTACAATTGTTCCTTTCCCCACCCCCCCCCACCCCATAGCTCCCCTCCACCTGGTTCACACCCCACCCTTTGCCCTTACTTCCCCTCCACTGTCCTCATCCATAGGTGTACGATTTTTGTCCAGTCTGTTCTCGCACCCCCTATATCCTTTTTCCCTGAGAATTGTCAGTCCACTTCCTTTCTATGCCCCTGATTCTATTATATTCACCAGTTTATTCTGTTCACCAGATTTTTTATTCACTTGGTTTTTAGATTCACTTGTTGATAGATATGTATTTGTTGTTCATAATTTTTATCTTTACATTCTTCCTCCTCCTCCTCCTCCTCCTCCTCCTCCTCCTCCTCCTC
>JAAGEH010000018.1:30901965-30953343 GCA_011751065.1 Lasiurus cinereus | reverse complement strand
TTCTTCTTCTTCTTCTTCTTCTTCTTCTTCTTCTTCTTCTTCTGCATCTTCTTAAAGAGTACCTTTCAGTATTTCATATAATACTGATTTGGTGGTGATGAATTCCTTTAGCTTTTTCTTATCTGTGAAGCTCTTTATCTGACTTTCAATTCTGAATGATAGCTTTGCTTGGTAGAGTAATCTTGGTTGTAGCTTCTTGCTATTCATCAATTTGAATATTTCTTGCCACTCCTTTCTGGCCTGCATAGTTTCTGTTGAGGAATCAGCTGACAATCCTATGGGTGCTCCCTTGTAGGTAATAACTTTTTCTCTTGCTGCTTTTAATATTCTCTTTTTGTCTTTGCTCTTGGCATTTTAATTATGATATGTCTTGATGTGGTCCTCTTTGGATTCCTTTTGTTTGGGGTTCTGTGCGCTTCCTGCACTTGTAAGTCTATTTATTTCACCAGGTGGGGGAAGTTTTCTCCAAAGAGGTTTTCAGTATCTTGCTCTCTCTCTTCTTCTGGCACCCCCATAATTCTGATGTTGGTATGCTTGAAGTTATCCCAGAGGTTCCTTACATTATCTTCACTTTTTTGGATTCTTTTCTCTTCTTGCTTTTCCAGTTGAGTGTTTTCTGATTCTTTGTATTTCAAATCTTTGACTTGATTCTTGCATTCCTCTAGTCTGCTGCTAGGTCTCTGTATAATATTTTTTATTTCAGTCAGTGTATGTTTAATTTCTAGTTGGTCCTTTTTCATCTCCTCAAGAGTCTCACTAAATTTATTGGTCTTTTCTAGGAAATCCTTGAAAAACCTTATAACTGTGGTTTTGAACTCTATATTCAGTCGTTTGTTTTCCTCCATTTCTTTGTTTGTGATCTGTTTCTTTGTCTTCACATTTTTGCCGCTTCCCTGAGTCGGTAGAGTAGCTTTGTGTGCTAGATGTCTATAGGGCCCAGTGACTCAGCCTTCCCAGTTACCTGAGGTGGACACGCTCGGTGCACTCGTTTGTGGACTGTGTGTACATCCTTGTTGTAGTTAAGTCTTGATTGTTGTTGGTATCACTGGGGGGAATTGACCTCTAGGCCAATTGGCTATGAGGATCAGCTGTGACTATGCCAGGAGAACTTCTGTGCTGGAGTCAGCCTTATGAAACAAGACTTACAAAATTGCAAAAGCCTCTGTGCTCAGCTTGGATGGGGCGGAGTCTCAGGCGGGGCAGTCAGACTTGGCTTCCTGTCAGCCCTGCCCTATGAGGCCCCTGGGTCTCAGTGTTCCTGGGTAATCACTACAGTCTTCACTGTGCGCACTTGCGCATGCTCCTCCAGACCTCTGAGTTTTGTGGCTCCCCTGAGTTTCTGTGCGCTCCTCTCTTTTCCTGACAGTCTAGACTCCTCCTGTATGAGTCTGGGTCCCATGGTCTCACCCAAAACTGGGGTTCAGTGCAGTTGGAACTGGAGTTCAGTGCAGTTGGGAGGTTTCATCTTCATCCCACTAGAGAAAGCCAGCAGCACATTCAGCAGCCAGTCCTCTCTGTGCACACTCATGCACATGCCTCCAGACCTCTGCCTTTCACGGCTCCCCCGAGTTTCTGTGTGCTCCTCTCTTTTCCCAACAGGCCAGACTCCCCCTGTATGAGTTTGGGACCCCTGGATTTTGCCCAGAACTGGGGTTCAGTGCAGTTGGACCTGGGGTTCATTGCAGTCGGGAGTTTCCATCTCCCTCCCGAGAGAGAAAGCATGCCAGGCACTCAGCCGCCTGTCCTCTCTACACACGTCTCTGTACCTCAGCTTTTTGCAGCTCCTCTGAGTCTCCATGAGCCCCTCTCTTTCCTTCTAGTTGTAGAATTTACATTCAGCCAGCTTTCCTGCGGTTCTGGATAATGTCCGTTCTCTCTTTTAGCTACAGTTTTGAAATTGTTGTGTGAGGCAGCAGTTTAAGTGTTCACCTGTGCCGCCTTCGTGATTTCTCCTCATCATGTGAGTTTTGTGTCAGAACTTATATCTTATACTAGAGCAGTGGTTCTCAACCTGTGGGTCGTGACCCCTTTGGGGGTCTAACAACCCTTTCACAGGGGTTGCCCTAAGACCATTGGAAAATGCAGATATTTACATCACGATGCATAACAGTAGCAAAATTTCATGGTTGGGGGTCACCACCAAATGAGGAACTGTATGCAAGGGTCATGGCCTTAGGAAGGTTGAGAACCACTGTACTAGAGGCCCAGTGCATGAAATTTGTTCATGGGGCAAAGGTGTCCTTCAGCCCAACCTGCTTCCTCTCCAATCTGGGAAACCTTGAGGGATGCCTGTTTAGGCTCCCAACTGCCCTTCCCTGCAGGTCCAGTCACCCCAACTTCCCTCCTCTGCCGGCCTGGTCACCCCTAAATGTCCTCCCCTGCAGGCTTGATCACCCCCAACTGCCCTCCCTTGCAGGCCTGGTCCCTCCCAACTGCCCTCCCTTTTTGGCCATCTTGTGGTGGCCATCTCGTGTCCATATGGGGTAGCCATCTTTGATCACATGGGGGCAGCCATCTTGTGTGTTGGAGTGATGATCAATCTGCATATTACCCTTTTATTAGATAAGATAGAGGCCTGGTGCACCAGTGGGGGCCAGCTGGTTTTTCCTGAAGGGTGACCTGAATCAGGGGGGGTGTCCCCTTGGGGCATGGGGTGGCCTGGGCGAGGAGCCTGTGGCATTTTGCAGGCTGGCCATGTCCCCCGGCAACCCAAGCAAAGGCCCTGTTATCTGGGATTTATTTATTTTATACAATTGAAACTTTGTAGCCTGGAGCAGAGCCAAGCCTTCTGCTAGCATAACCATTGAAACTTTGTTGCCTAAACCTCCACCAGCCAGGCTCTGCAGAAAGCTTGACTTTCTCCATCACCAGGGGCAACCCAAGCCTCTCTCCTGCTCTCTCTTTAGCAGTAATTATCTTGGTTGGGTTAATTTGCATACTTGCTCTGATTGACTAGTGGGTGTGGCTAGTGGGCATGGCTGGTGGGTGTAGCGCAGGTACAGTCAATTTGCATATTACTCTTTTATTAGATAGGATAATGGAAGAGAAGGTTATGAAGGGTCTTTCCTCTCTTTCCTTCTCGATCTCTAGTCCACATCCCTACAGAATGTGATATAACATAACTCCAGGTCTTTCTGAGCAAGGAATTCCTGCTTGCACTGCAGAGATTCAGATTCATAGCACTGGACTAAGTCCCTTATATCATTCCCAGTTAAATATGCAAAATTCTCCCTGGCATTAGGCTAGTATCTCCCCAATGAGATAGTCGACTCTTTAAGGGTCAGAACCCTGACTTAAACTGATTTTATGTCTCCCACAACCCTAATCCAAAGCGTATCAAACAATTGGATTATACCCAGTCTAGGTCCCAGTTAGTGTCCACCATGCTTCTTACTATGTAATGGATTGAGTGTTGATATTTATGGCAGCTTCACTGATAACCCTGAAGATAAGATAGCTTTGGTATCTCCCGAGCCATTTATGTTCCTGCAGAAAGTGCTTCCACTGGATTCCCTCATCATAACACATTATCAACCAGGCCTATCACTGTACAGGTGCAGTGTCCTATTGACAAAAGAAAGTAAGAGCTGAGTACCTAAAAGCACCCACTTCATTGTATTTAATTCTTATTGTCATGTATTTCACAGATGGAGACACACTGCCATGGAGACATACTGAAGAAAATATCAAGTGGTTAAGTAGAAATCAAAGGTAGTACTTGGTGGAACCTGGCTCCAAACTCAGATCTCCTGACTCCAAAGCCAGTCTGTCTTCATGTTGTCTCACAGGGCGCGTAGTGGTTACTCAACCAGTCACGATTGAATGGACTAAATCAGAGACAAAGTAGTGCTTCTAGAGTACTGGCAAAGTCCCCAACTCTCGTAGGAAATGCACCTACTCCTCTCTGAAGTTCGCTTAGTTTTTGCCATGAACA
The DNA here is from genome assembly GCA_011751065.1 of Lasiurus cinereus. Taxonomy (NCBI): domain Eukaryota; kingdom Metazoa; phylum Chordata; class Mammalia; order Chiroptera; family Vespertilionidae; genus Lasiurus; species Lasiurus cinereus. The sequence goes on along the minus strand of JAAGEH010000018.1, from coordinate 30,949,409 downwards.
CCAGTAAAGAAAGCTGTACTTCTCTGGCACCTTCCTCAAGCACGTGCTGAGAGCTCAGCATAGAGGAGCACAGGCAACCTGATGAAGCTAGATGAAGTCTGCAGCCAGTGCTGCCATCACATTGTTTCCCTTCTCAATTCCTAAATCTTCTTTTTAATTCTCCCCTGAAGATATTTTTTCCATTGATTTTTCTTTAGAGAGAGTGGAAGGGAACTAGGAATGGGGGGAAGGAGGGGAGAGAGAGAGAGAGAGAGAGATGTGAGAGAGACACATTGATTGATTGCCTCCTGCACATGCTCCAACAGGGTCTGGGGATTGAAAAGATGATCCTTTGGTCCACCGGCCACTGCTCTAACCATTTAGAATACTGGTCAGAGCCTCAATTCCTGATTCTCACAATGGCTGAGTACAGGTGCAGTGTCCTACTGACAAAAGATATTTTGCTGGTCCTACCCTTTGAAACAGAGAGAGGGAAAAGCCTCCTTATAAGATTCCACTGCGTTTTTCTTCAAGTTGCTATTATTTGTAACTAGAAGCCCAGTACAAGAAATTTGTGGATGGGTAGGGCTCCTAGCAGGTGCTGGCTGGAGTCTCCTTTCTCAGGCTGCTGGATGCTGGCTGGGGCCTTTCTTTGTTTCATGCTGCCCCCCTGGTGGTCAGCATACATCAGAGCAAGTAATCAAACTCCTGATTGGTCAAACTCCCAAGAAAAAAAAGTGCATATTAGGCTTGTGTAAACAGAGCTCATACCCTGTCTGAACAAGTTATACCAGTAGTCAGCAAACTGCGGCTCTCTAGCTACATGCGGCTCTTTGGCCCCTTGAGTGTGGCTCCTCCACAAAATACCACAGCCTGGGTGAGTCTATTTTGAGTGGCATTAGAAGAGGTTTAAGTTTAAAAAATTTGGTTTTCAAAAGAAATTTCAATCTTTGTACTGTTGATATTTGGCTCTTTTGACTAATAAGTTTGCCAACCACTGGGTTATACCATCCTGAAAAGGCACACCTCTTAATGAGTAATTAAGGAAGCTGAGAGTTTGTACCTGTAGCCATGGTACAGTTTTCTGCAGAACATAACTGTAATGTAGTTTCCCTTCAAGGTATTAAAAAAATCACATTTATCTTTCAGTTGATGTAACTTCTGTTAGTTAAAGGAAGTTTTCATAATAGTCACAAATCAATTGCAGAAGAATGTGAAGTGAATGTTAGATGACTAAGTTGACTAATGTATACATGGCAAGTTGTGATCTGAGATATTCAGATGAAAACTTTAAATTTTTCGTATCATCAAATATTTTCTGTATTACAACACAAAAAGCTTTTATAAGCTTTATTTTCCCTTTAATTCAAAGCCTTTATGTTGATTACACAGACTTTTGGGGTTCTTCTTCAGTGCTATGATTCACTGGCCCCCTGTCTTCTCACTTTTCAGGGGCTGGGTTTCCCACTAACAGCCTGCCAATATATTCTCAGCAACAAGAATGAGCCTGCAGAAATTTGGGGCTGAGACCGTGGCTCCCTGACTTGTTTGAGTCTACAGGGAGATGGTCATGACCAAACAAAACAATAAGCAAAAGGAAAAGCTACCAGGTCCTCCTGTGTTTGGACAGCGCGGATGTTATTTACAGCCTTGTTTATGAAGTATTTTCTTGACCCTGCTGGCTAGGATCCACACACTTTGTCATTTTAGAGTACACACGTCCTGTCACATGGTGACAATGTGCCCTGAACAAGTAAACAGGCTGCAAGACTCTTATGTTATAAGGGTAGAAAAATCTAACAACACTGCTCCCCTGCTCCACTTTCAAAAACGAAGAAGGAAAGCACAGAAGAAGAGAACTGATAACTGCTTTATTATTAGATTAACTGTAACCAACGCAGCCATATTGAAATTCCTACTATGTTCAAGGTACTATGAATAAAGAAGTTGGAGAGTTTAGGAGCCCAACTGTCAAGCTCCCAGTCCAGTGAGAGGCAGATATGAATAAATGCAGTGAACCACAGAAACCTGAAGGTGCAGGAATATTCATCCTAGACTATTTAGAATACAGAGAATGTAGGATATCTCATACCCCCAAATGAAAAAAAGAAAGGATTAACATTCTATTTTCTGGGTCAGGTATTTCATATTTTTTCCCCCTTCCAAGTTTGTGACTATGCTTTTTATTACACTGAGCAAATAGAAATAATGAGGTGAGAAATCATTATTCTTCCTTTCACCAAATTAGATAAGTTAATGGGCATTTGTTTCTATTTTTACCCCTGTTTCATTCATTTAATACAAAGCAAGCACTTATTAAATGAGTACTTTATACCAGGCAATGTTATAAATTCTGAGGACCACAAAGTCCCTTCCCTTTTAATGATTATATTTTTGGGTAAAAGGCAAATAATAAATCAATAAATACATTCAATATCATATGAGACAGGGAATATGCTATGAAGGAAAGCAAAAAGAGATTGAAAGCATAGCTATAAGTAGGAGGTAGGGTACAGTTTTAGGGAAAATGTTCAGGAAAGACACTTCCATTAGGTCTGAGCAGATATTTGAGTAATGTAAGGGAAGCATGAGCTGTCCGTGCTTCTTTCTAATGCTAAGACCTTGTGCTCTAGATCCCACCTGTATCTACGTGTTAGGTGACTATCCATATGCTGCCGACCCAGATTTTATCTGCAAGTTCTCAGAGCTCCAGACTCATGAGTATCCAATTTCCTATTCAACATTTCTACTAATAGACATGTCAAATTTAATGTGTATAAAACCAAACTTGATTTCCTGACCTAACAAGTTCAGTGCTTTCTCACTCTTCCCCTCCTCATTTAATCCCAGTTACTCTGCCCAAATGTTAAATATTCATTACCCTAAACTACTTTGTCTTTCTCTATCTAATCTAGCACCCAATCTATGAACATTACTTTCAAATCACATCACCTTTTAGCACCTCTACAACATCCACGGTTTCTCTCTCTCTCTCTCTCTCTTTCTCTCTCTCTCTCAGCAGTAATCTTCCTAGGTGACTTTCCATTTGTCCTACTTTGCTGGTTACTCCCCATACATTATCCAGAGTAGTCTCATGAAAATATGAATCAGACCATGCTATCTTCTGTACCAAGTGCTCCAGTGACTTTCTATTGAATTCAGAATAAAATCTAAAGTCTATACCATGACTCCAGAGGCCCTATGTGATTTGGTCCTTAACAATCCCTTCAACCTTCATTCTCACCCCTCTGCTCCAGTCATCCTCACCTTCCTGATGGTTTCCACCAGGACAAATGTCTTTGTAATCCAAAGTCCCTTGTACTTCTCTGCCTGAGAGGCTTTTCTCCTTAGTTGTCTATATGGCTTATTCTCTCATTTCATTAGGACTTGGTTCAAATTACTTCCTCCTCAGAGAGGCCTTAGCTGACCATATCATTTAGAATAGCTCTGCATCTATATCACATTTAATCATTTTCTAGCTCTTAACCTACTTTACTTTTTGTTGTTGCATTTATTAGTTTCTAATATTATGTATTATATCTAGTTACTTATGGTTAATTACCTTACTAAAATATAAATGGCAAAGGGTATGGAGTTTGTCTTGTATACTATGTTAACTCTAGAATTTCAAACATGGTAGTAATTAGAGAAATATTGGTTTAATTAACTAAGTAAAAGTTATTTTATGAAAAATTTAAGTACATTGAGAAAATTAGGTTAATAATCAAAATAATGTTAATCACTGACTGGATTGCAGGCAATTTTCTAAGTGCTTTACAAATATAATCTTTTAAAACATTTTATTAACCAGAGAGCTAAGAGTATTCTAGTCTTCATTTAACAGAGAAGGAAATTAGAATTTTAAAAGTTTAAGAAACTTGCCTAAGGTCACATTAGTAGGTCAAAGAACTGGTATCTAACCTATATTTGTCTGTTCCAAAGTCCCAGGATACAAAATTTCAATCATGTAAATGTTTATCCTTATTTATGATAGAAAAAGGGCTGGTGATATTAATGAAGTAGCTACGTTAGGTGATAGTCCGGATTAAAATGCTTCAATGCAAGGAATTCAACAAACAATAAAGGAGACCAGGAACTCTGAGAGATAAACAAATTCTAAAAGTGGGATTCAACCTGGGGAATTCAGACAAAACCTGGGAACACTGAGCTTCTCTAACTATTACTTGGGGTTCAGGGAATTAAGATAAACCGTAGAGTTTCACAAGATGGGGAATCCTTGCATAAAGTTGGCAGTATCTCAAATGCTTGCACCCCCTACAAAAGGGAGACTAAGACATACTGGTAAACCCCACTATATAGGAGTGATACAAATAACTTGCTATCTAACATTTGGTTCTGGAAAATAAGATTAAAAAAACCTCACATAGAATTGATAATCATATTATGAAAAGGTGAGCTGTTAGTATTCATACTTTCAAGCTGAGAATTTAAATAGTTTTCAGTTGCTAGCACTTCCAGGTAATTGGCGGAAGTAGATACAAATCTCCTCTTGACAACTGGAAGTTCAAGCCAAGCCTCAAAGGATTCTTACAGGAAAGATGAAAAACTCACAGTCACAAATCACCAAACACACTAGAAAAATAACTTAAAGTAGAATTTCAAAGAGCAGTTATTGGCAACAGATTCTGAAAGACGAAACCTGTTTGATTTGTTTGGTGCCGAATAGAAAATATACTTATTTAAATGAGTGAGAAATTGAAAATATGGATAGAAATAAAGCAAATTTTTTAAAACTAACCAAATATATTATAAATTAAAAATTAGTTGAAAATTCTGGTTGATCACTTCATCAACAAATTGAATATAACTGAATAGAGAATTACTTTAGATGGAACTGTAGTCTCGAGGGCCAAGCAGTGAAAAGCCCAGCCAGCAGCTCAGTAGCGGAAGTGACTGAGAAATATGAGATAACCACCCATGGCATCCTAGCAAGAATTATGGAAGCTGAGACTAATTTGGTCACTCTTCATATATTTGGCCATTCTCTTAAGGGCTCTCTGAAGGTTCAACAATTTTTATCAAAATGAAATACTATTATCCAACTTTTTAAAATTAAGCAAATTTTATTAATATGAATTTAGATTGAAAATTTAGTTAATTTTTATCCGCAAAGTGGTGTTGTGAGATAAGCGATATTAGCTATAGACAAAATTATTGAGCTGCATTTTCTCAATACATCTGAATATACAACATCACTACATTTGTGTAAGTTTTTATTTAAACTGGCTAAATTCCCACCTAATTACATTCAAATCTAGTCTGTTTTATTACTTCTAAATTTATAATTTTGATTGGAAGATAAAAGTAAAGATATAGGGGAAAATTATTTGACCACAAGTTTCATTGTTTCAATGCACATAACTCTAATGCAAGTTTCATGCAGCACTCATAACCATCTGTTAAGTAATAAGTTGTTTGAATCTTTGTGCCTGGTTTGGAGATCTGGCTTCTGCAAATCTTTAAGTAATTCTACAAGTTTGGTAGGGAGAGGAGACAGAAAGAACTAAAGAATGCTTATGATTTCTCACCAAAGAGCATAGAGCATTTGGGATGGGCCTGGAGTAAGGATTGAGAGGCTAGGGTAGCCTGAAGTGTGTCCTAGTGGTCATTACATCTCCTGTCTCAGGGCAATGATTAGTATAAACATAAAGGACATTTGACTGGGCAGTGAGAAGAGGGGTCTTTGCACTCATAGCAGGCATTGGAGAGCCATCAAATGCCTAGAGGCTGACACTGATATGGAGGTGCTGAGCCAAGATCCAATGACTGTGATGTCATTATCCATTTTGATGACTCATTGAGGCTACCAGTCTTGCCTTCATGGCTCGTCCAATGGCTGAAGGCTAATTAAGATATGAATTGTTCCAAAAGAGTACCTACAGTAATTCCCAACAGCAGAGGGATATGGTGGGAGGAAAAGGCGTTTTTGTTGTTGGCATGGACCCAATGGTTGTATGCTGGATAGGAAGGACAGATCAGGTAAGAACGTATCATTTTAGCACCTATAGTTCATATTGCTCTTATACTTGAGTCAGGAAAAATGGCTTACAAAAAAACATAGGATTAGCAGGTTAAAATTTCAAACTCAAACTGAGAGACATGGTGGATGTTGCTAAATCTAGCCTCTGTCTTGCAGTGGAAACCTACTCCTGGCTCCATGCCCTTTGCCCTGTGTAGGACTTTTCCTCCACCATGACCTGGAGGCCCCCTGCCTCAGGATAGGACATAGTCTTTTATGGACCAAGGCTGTCAAAGCCTGATACTTGATTCATGTGGTTCATGTCCAGTTTGAGGATCTCCCAGAGCAAATTTTTGTCCTCATCCAAAGGATGTGTTCTTCTCCTTACCTCTATTATAGTCTCAATGTTTAATTACTATGTCTGTGGACTTTTAATATAACTTGTCCAAATTCTACTAACATTCTAATAAAATTATATTCTTCAACTTGTAATTTTGCTAAATTCCCAACTTATAAATTTGCTTTGAAATTTCATCTGTACTATGTTTAAAGTCTATCTTAAATGGCACTTCTTTTTAAAAAACTATCTCTAAAAATGATATTAAACATTGAAAATATGTCAAATATATTTATAATTAAAATTAGTCTTAATTAATCTTAATCAAAATTAATCTTGATTCAATGCAAACTTAATGTTAGATTCATGACAAGCTATCCTAGAGAACAAAGAGGTAATATGCAAATTGACCACCATGCCCTCACAAAGATGGCTGCCTATTACCAGGCTGGCAGAGGGGTTAGTGAGGCACAACCAAAAGACTGTACAAGCAGGCTGCGTGGGGCTAGCAGGCCAACAGGGGGTTAGTGAGGGATGACCAAATGACTGAACAGCAGGCTACCTGGGGTGACCAGGCCAGAGGGGAGGGGCATGAGGGATGACCAGGCCAGCAGAGGGGCACTTGGGGACAACCAGGGCCACAGGGGGATAGTTGGGGGTGACTAGGCTGGCAGAGGGGGGCAGTTGGAGGCAACCAGGCTAGCAGGGGAGCAGTAAAAGGCAACCAAGCTGGCAGGGGGCAGTTAGGGGAAATTAGGTCAGCAGGGGGCAACAATTGGGGGCAATTAGGCTGGCAGGGAGGCAGTGAGGGGTGACTAGGCCAGTGGTGGGGACAGTTAAGGATGGCAGAGAGAGGGAAGTTGTAGGCAACCTGACCAGCAGGGGCCAGTTAGGGGTGATCAGGCTGACACGCAGAGGCAGTGAGTGGTGATCAGGCTAATGGGGGAGGGACAGTTAGGGCCGACCAGGCAGGCAGGAAGATGAGTGATTAGGAACCAGCGGTCCAGGATTGTGAGGGGGATGTCCAACTGCTGGTTTAGGTCTAATCCCAAAGGTTAGAGAAGGTGTAGGATGGGCTGAGGGGACCCCCCCCCCCCGCCCCGCTCCTGTGCATGGATTTTGTGCAAAGGGCCTCTAGTAAGGAATAAATGATCAAAATAATTACAATTCCAAATTACTGAAACTTATACTGTATAATATAACTTGAAGACAAGAAACAGGAACTCTTTCTTCCTTTAAAAAGAGGTCTGACAATTTTCCTTTTAGATAATGACTAAGTCTATTCAACTTTTAAAATAGTTCTAAAATTTATTCCCACCTCTGCATTCCTACCATCACTCTCAGCTAAAATTTCATCATTTCTTGCTTATAGTCTTATAACATTAAAATGAAAGCAGAGGGGAAGAGATCAGTGATTGGAAGGCTCACTATGTACTGGGTATCTTGTCATATGAGGACTTAGAAATGATTAAGATGCAATCTTTGTTCTAAGAAAGCTCATAGCCTATAGGGGAGATAGACATGCAAACAAGTAATTATATTAAACTGTGACCAGAGCAATGATATGAGACATAGCATTAGCATTGATGAAGGCATAATTAACTTCTGCGAAGGGGTATTAGAGAATGCTTTCCAAAGTTAACGGAGTAGGTAGGGCAAGGCATTCAGGGAAGAAAGAACAGCAGATACCTGGCCTGCTGTGCATGATCCATCCCCAGCCTGCCTACTCCATTCTCTACTTCACACTTATGGGTACAGACATTAACAAAATGCTCACAGTTCCCCCATAATTCCTTGCAGAATTATGTCTTTTATTTTGATATGTGTTGTTTCCTTCATTTCCCACCTTTATCTTGTAATTGATAATAACTAGGGAAGATTTTTGAGGAAAGAAGAAGCATGATTAAACTTTGTTTGAGAAATATTATTTTTGTGCTTTGATGAGGATGAACTGAAGTAGAAAAAGACTGTAGTTAGAGAAACCAATCATAATACAGTAAGAGTTAATAAGACCCTAAACTAAGGCAATTGCAGTGGAAAGGCCAGAATGAATACAAGATGCTAAAAAGGTGGGCTCAAAACTACTCGACATACTGAGTGAAATTAGTAGGGAGGAGAAATAGGAGGACTAAGAAAAATCTATGATACTAAGGCTTCAGCTTTGCCACACTAGGTGTTTGGCACAAGCCAAGGTAGAGAATGTAGGAAGAATATCACAGTTGAGGGGAATATTTATTTCAACTTGGATGTAAGTGTCCTGTGAGGTTTTGAGATAGAAATAACACTACGCAGCTGGAGTTGAGGCTAGGTTTCCAGAAAGCAGTCTGGGTTAGGTATTTATACTGAGAGGCACACTATCAAACAGGGAATAGTTAAAGGAATACATTTAAAAAGTGAAGAAAGTATGGGTAAAACTCATGGTTGACTTCTACGGGAAGAAACTCACTAGGGTCACTGCTGTCATAGAATCTGTTCTCAGAGTAGCTCAACAGGACAGAATGCTACAATTCCCAAAATAAAACAGACATCAGCTTTTCTAATCTCAGATGACTAAGAATGACCCATCCATGATAGGGAGGCTCCATCCTCTCAGTCTGAGGCCCTTAAGCACTTGCCATCCTGAATACAAGATTATCTGGGTGCAAGAAACCTTCCTGGATGTGCCACCTTAGAATATGAATAAGGTGCTTTCCTCTCTAAGTATTACAGTCAGACTCTAAGTATTACAGTTGAATAACCTTGGGAAAGATAAGTTATGAAATTAATTTTAAATGAAGGAAGGACATGGTGTAGTAACAAATGTGAAAAAACAAACAAAAAACAGTCTTCATAGTCTGGTAAAAGAAGGACAGAATATTGCCTGTATTTCCCCAGTTATTATCCTAGATAGGGCTACATTGACTTATTAACACAATGCACGTTGGAGTTGGCAGATAGAAAATAGGATAGTAAAGAAAGACATATCCAGCAACTTAGTAAAACAAAAGTCTCTCTTAAAATCACATAGTGACATTTATTTTGATAAGCACATAGTAAAGATTTAACAAATTCTTATTAAATTAATTGATGACTAAATTGCATTTGCCCTTCCAGGTAAACTCACCTTTTGGAAAGAGAAAATGTTGACTAATGAACCTAGATATGTAACTGTTGTTAGAGATCTTCCTCCTATGTATGGCACATAATAAGTGCTCAGTAAATATTGAGGGAGAAAAGAAAGGATGGAAAAAAGGGTGGGAAACAGAAGAAAGATTAAATTAATATCTTTATATATATTTGGGCCATGTAAATTGTTTGTGCTAGAACAGTGATTCTTTACTTTGTGTCTGAATCACTTGAAATGCTTAAAAATAGAGAGACTCAACAAGTTTCCATCCCAGATTCATTGATGCAGAATTTCAGGTGACACCAGGCTATGTATAAGTTTTAAACCCATGCAGATGACTGATGATGTTGAACAACCTAGGTTAGGAACTGCTATCCTCAGACCTGATAAATTCTGATACATTTACACTAGTAAAAGAAAAGTATGCAAATTGACTGTACCTCTGCTATGGCCACAAGTCATGCCCACTAGCCAATCAAGAATAAGTATGCAAATCAACCCAGACAAGATAGGTGCAGCCACAGAACAAGCAGGAGGCTTGGGTTTCCTCAGCAATGGAAGAAGCCAAGCTTTCCGCACACCCTGGCAGGCCAAGTCCTCCACTCAAGGCTACAAAGTTTCAATTATAGAAGATAAATAAATCCCAACAAAAATGGCTGCAGCCACAGAGCAAGCAGGAGGCTTGGCTCTGCTTAAGGCAACAAAGTTTCAGTTATAGAAGATAAACAAATCCCAGATACCAGGGCCTCAGCTTGGGTTGGTGGGGGGTGTGGCTGGCCAGCAAACCACCACAGGCCCTTCACCCAGGCTGCCCCATGCCTCAAGGGAACCCCCATCCTGATCTAGGACACCCTTCAGGGCAAACCAGCTGGCCCCCACCCATGCACCAGTTCTCTATCCTATCTAGTAAAAGAGTAATATGCAAATTGAGCATCATTCCAACACACAGGATGGCTGCCCCCATGTGGTCAAAGATGGCTGCCTTATGTGGACACAAGATGGCCAGCAGGGGAGGGAAGTTAGGAGGGACCAGGCCTGCAAGGAAGGCAGTTAGGTGCTATCAAACCTCCAGGCGAGCACAGTTAGGGGTAACCAGGCTGGCAGAGAAGAAAAGTTGGGGGTACTGGGCCTGCAGGGAAGGACAATTGGGAGGGACCAAGGCCTGCAGGGGAGAGCAGTTTGAGGAGACCAGGCCTGCAGGGGAGGGCAGTTAGGGGCAAATAGGCTGGCAGAAGAGCAGTGAGGCATCAATCAGGCTGGCAGGGGAGTTTTTAGGGGGTGAGCAGGCTGGCAGGCAGAAGTAGTTAGGGGCAATCAGGAAGGCAGACAGGCAAGCAGTTGGGAGTCAGCAGTCCTGGATTGTATGACTGCCCATTTAGGCCCGATCCTACCTGGATCAGGTCTAAACAGGCAGTCGGACATCCCTCGAGGGGGTCCCAGATTGGAGAGAGTGGAGGCTGGTTTGAGGGACACTCCTTCCATGCATGAATTTTTCTATATATATAAAAGCCTAAGTGACCAAATGACTGAATGATCGAATGACTGGTTGACTGGTTGACCAGTTGCTATGATGTGCACTTACCACCAGGGGGAAGATGTTCAACACAGGAACTGCCCCCTGTTGGTCAATGTGCTCTCACAGCGAACCTCCCATGGCCCCTCCCCCTGGCCAGCTGGCCCGATGGTCCTGATCTCAGTGGCCAATCTCCTGTGGCTCTGATTGGCCCTGATCACCAGCCAGGCCGAGGGACACCACCTGTGCACAAATTTGTGCATTGGGCCTCTAGTTTTACATAAACACTATCCACATAATAATGGCTTATACTGTCATAAGTACTTGCATGTACTTGTAATATCCCTGATAGTCAACCCTTATGTTCAAATTTTATTTTCATTTATACAGGAAAAGAAAATGGCAGCAAATCAACCCTTTACCTATCTCAGTTATCTAAAAATAATCATTCAATAAACTCCTCATCCCTCAATTCAAAGCTACTATTGTGCATGAGGCAGGGAAATGGTCAGGGACTCCTGGATCAAACAAGGTTGTGCCCAAAAAGTACTGTCACACTCCTTTTTGGGCTATACGCTCCAATTAAAAGATGGTTCTACCATTTGTGAAGATTTTATAAGGGGCAAAAGCAGGAAAAACTGTACTGACACATGTCAATGACCACATAAAATCACCTATGTTTCCAATATCTCTTAGTAGGAAGCATTTTCTAAATGACTGACACTAGTTTGAAGCACATATTATTTTCTCTCCTGAAAATTTTCACTTTTACTTTTCAATAGATATAAAGAAATTTGCTTAGAGGTTTAAAAAAATAAGGCTTTACTGCCATATATATCAGAAAATGCTTTCTTTTCATAGGCTTGCTTTCTTTGTATGGTAATAGCCCTGTCTAGAATTCAAGAATGCAATCAATGCTTTTATGTTAGAAAACCAGCCTACTGGAAATCCTTCCTTCATTCCAAAGATAAACACTGCATTTGTTTACTGCCATTTTTAATTTTTCCAAATTCAGGCTTCTTTCTGATGAAAAAAGTTGGTTTTAGTTTGAACAGGCTGTTCATAAATGTCACTGAGGTTGGAATTGGAAGGGGAGAGGCCTCTTAGATCATCACAAGAAGCATGAAGTCATGTCTGACAGGTAGGACAGACTCAGGAATAACTAGCCCTGAGAACAACCTTCCAGAGAAGATGGGTCATAGCCTCAAGGGAAAGTTCCCTGGCAATTCAACAAACACACAGTCTCAGATTCACACACACATGGATGCTAGGAAAGTGCCAGGGGCAAATGTTGCCTTGTTCTGAGATAGACTAGTATACATCTAAAAATATACATATATTTTATCTATACAGGAAGCATCCAATATTATTAAGTACCCCAGAAGAAAGATGTCAATTTCTAGGAAATACTTGTAAAATGTCAAATTAAAATTTCCCAAGTATTTTTCATACATTCCTCCTTTATGATGACTTGATACTCAGAAATGATTAAGATTTCTGGGCACAGTTGATAATGATCCAGAAAATAAATTCAGAAGAGGAAAGATAGTCATTGCTATAGATTCATATTCATAAGTCTATACACATGCATATGTATACTCCTTCACTAATAAGAGAGTGATCAATACTGATTGAATAGCTCCTCTGTTTAAGACTTCTTCAAAATTTGAAGTGGTAGTGGATCCATCAAGGTTCCAGTAAGGAATCAGATGGCATATTAAAAAATAGTTAACGGAAACTAGTTTAAAGAAAGGATTTTTTACGGTAGCATGATCAAGATTAAGAAAGCCAGCAAGGAGTGTTGCAATACCAAGGGACAAGTTCTTATTGCCACTGTGCCAGAATGAACAAGGAAGACAACGCAACCAGAGACCTGGGGGGAGTGGGAGCTGTGGTTGTAGAGAAACTTGGAGAGTCAGGGAAGAAGTGATGGGAGTAAGAGGATTACTCCATCTTTTTCTTCTCAACATCAGATCTATTGCTGATGCCTTCCGTTGACCCAACCCATTAGGAACCTGGAATGGATCTGCAGCCCAAACAGTTAGCCCCTTAAGATTCAAAGCAAAGCAGAGAATAGATTTGAGGAGGCAACTGAAGAATAATCACCTCAATGAGGAAGCAAACATACACAGAAAAGTTATTTAAGGATATGATACAGTAAATGGCAAACAAAAAACCTGTAGAGGATAATAAATGAAGACAACAGGGGAGAGAGAGTACAGTCTAATAATAGTTAAGAGCATGGACTTCAGAGGTTGGCAGGCATTCCATTAAATCCAGGTTCTTCCACCCACTAGTACCTATAACTGTAAAAATTACTTACCCTCTCTAAGTAATTTTCTTCAGCTTCATTCAGATGCAAATAATAGTGTTTACTCCGTAGGGTTGCTATAAGACTTAAATGAGACAACATACATAAATCATTTGGCTTGATACCTGGCATACAGTAAGTAATCAGCATTAATTACTGTCATTGTCTTCATGTCATCGTCATCATCATCTGTAGAGGAGTTTAATAGAAGAACTTACCAATGGTTCCTGGGGTAGGAAAAAAAATGGGTAGAATTTGTTAAGGTAGGAAGGAAGAGGAAGGAGAAGATTCATGGGGAAGGATGACATGAGTAGATTAAGAAGCAGGAATTCACAGAGCATGTTCACGGGGTTGTATCAGGGGTAGTAGATTCTGACTGAGAGTCATAAAATAATAGAAAGAGGGGAAGACTCAGTGATCCAAGCCCTTGAACATCAAGTCAAAGTTTGGCTTTTATCTAGTGCATTGTAGAAAACAAACAAAAAATTTCAAAGCAAACAACAAGGTAAGAGTTGTGTTTTTAGACTGTGGTATAATGTATGTGTTCATAATATGGCAGAATTTAGGATGATTTTAAATAAAGGAACTAGTCAGGTTTAATAGCAAATTATAAAATTCTTTGAAAAAACATGGGAAAAGTTAATATAAGTAAAACATGTATTAATATCTACTGGTTATTTTAAGTACACTTTACCATTTATCCTCCCAACAGTTACTGTTACCTTGTATTTCCTGGGTCTTGGATGTTGTATTCATTAAAATTTCAATCTGCTTTTACATTCAGTGATTCTAGTCATAGTATTATTTGACTGTTAGTTTCTTATAACTTAAACATTTTAAAGAATAATTATTCTTTGGTTCATAGGAGAAACAAGGGCTTTTAATGATAAAAGTGTATAACTTTTCAGGAAAATCTTCCAGTTGCTGTGCTTAATAGATCACAATGCATCTAATCTTCATTACAAACCTATGAAGAAATTCTATTATTATTTCCATTTTACAATGAGAAAATTAAGGCCCAAGGCTTTTAGACAGCTTATGCAACACATACAATCAATTGCAATTACTAGTAGAGCCCAGCTTTGTACACAGCTCCCTGTGCTACATGTTTCCCTAAAAAGACCCAGTTCCAATTACTAAAGGTTGATCTCAATGACATCATTTTGCCTTGGGCTACATTATATTTCATCTCTCTATCTTATTTATCATATTATATTTTTAAGTCCTTTGCTATTTACAAAGTTTATATCCATGATCAGATCTGATCTTCACCATGATGAAATAAATTTGAAATGATTATCAAATTTGTTCAAAGTTTCCAACTAGTAGCACAGCCAGAACTTAAAGGAAGGTCTTCACACACTAATTCTGCATTTTTCCCACCAGACAAGAGATTTAAGTGACAGCAAAAAATTTAAAGAGACATCTATTTACTTATGTAATAATGATTTAGAAAGAATATGTTAGGTCTTTGACAACATCCCGGGTTCTCATACAAGGGGAAAAATACTCTCTGCCCTCTTCAAGTTATTCATCACCTAGAGAAGAAACAGAGAAATACATGCAGAATGCGAGTCTATCATCCTGTTGGTAAAGATACCAGTTAAGCACCCTGAAAGGACTACTCAGCCTGGAATGGGAGGAGATTGCAATTTTGGTGGGTCATGACTGGTGTGGAAAGAAAAGATTTACTGAAGAAGTAACATATGAATTGAATTTTGAAAATTTTATGTGTGGAAGTGGAAAAGCAGAGAGCTTGTGCAAAGATTTGGAGGCTTTGAGCTCATAGATTGAGGAGGTGCATGAACCCTGACCTGGTAGGAGCACAAGATCAAGGGATGAGGCTGAAGAGCAAATCCAGGACCTGCCAGTCCAGGGAAAGGAACTGGGACTTCAGCCTGCAAGAGAGGAGTGATGTGCTCAGATCTATATTTTAATAGTCTCACTTTAGAAGCAATTTAGAGGACGAGTTGGAGGGGACTGAAACCAGAGGTTCAGACACCCACAGATGGCTTCTAGCAACAGACATTAAAGAAAGCACCCCATGGACATGTAGAGGATGCATGGAAGGATAGATGGACTTTAATGACTCAAAGGGAATCATCAGAGCTTTGTGGCACTTTTGATGCGAGACTAAGGTCAGGAAGAGGATCTCTAGAATAATTTCCTGATTTCTGATGTGGGAAACTATGGAATCCAGTGAAAGTAGAAAATAAGGTGGTGGGACAGGGGAGGAGAGGTCATATGAATCATATGAGATGTATTCTGCTCATTCTGTGTTGACAATTATATGTTAGGCATTAATTTTTCTAGGCATGCCAAATGTTTTTATCAACAAGAAAGCTTTTATGGAGGACATTATTTTCCCCTTTTTATGGGAGAGAAAAATGAGTTTTAAAGAGTTTATGAGGGGAAACCAAGCTGGCGGCATAGGTAAACACCTAAACTGCTGCCTCGCACAACAATTTCAAACTATAACTAAAAGACAAAATACACATCATCCAGAACCACAGGAAGGCTGGCTGAACAGAAATTCTACAACTAGAAGGGAAGAGAAGAGCACACTGAGACTCACAGGAGCTGTGGAAGTAAAGGCAGAAGTAATGAGCTGTGCACCCAGAGAGGGCTGGTAACTGAGTACGTGGCTGGCTTTCTCAATAGGGAGGGAGACAAAAGCTCCCAACTGCTCTGAGCTCCATCCAGTTCTGGACAAGATTTTGGGAACCCAGACTCATAAGGGGAGAAACTGGACTGTCTGGCAGCGGGTGGAACTCAAGGGCGGCTTTCTCTCAGAGGAACTTACAGCGATTACTGTGGGACACTGAGAACCAGGGGCCTGTTAGGGCAGGGCTGACAGGAAGCCATTGCTGTTTGCTCCGCCCTGAGGTCCCATCCCACAAAGTCATTGCTGATTGCTCCTTCCTGAGACTCAGCCCCAACCAAGCTGTGCACAAAGGCTTTTGCATATGAATAGCCTGGTCCTTTGAATTTTATTTTATTTTATTTTTTTATAATATATTTTTTATTGATTTCAAAGAGGAAGGGAAAGGGAGAGAGAGACAGAAACGCTAATGAGAGAGAATCATTGGTTGGCTAACCTCCCCCACCCCCCTCCACACACACACACACACACACACACACACACACACACACACACACATCCCCTATTAGGGATCGAGCCAACAAACCAGGCATGTGCCCTGGACCCCTCAGTCCACAGGCTGATGCTCCATCCTCTGAGCCAAACCATCCAGGGCCAGTCCTTTGAATTTTAAACTTACCTAACAAACTGCAGCTGAGTCAGTGAGACCCAGAACATCCAAAAGAAGGCCCAAGGCTCCAGAGCAGCTTTCATTGTTTCACAGCTGGGCTTCATCTGGGCACCTCCAAAACTCAAACAAAGAAGAGGAATCTGCAGATCTCTCCATCCAGCTCTTGCTGGGTGGCCTCAGGACGAGGCTAACTTAGTACCTCCTTGGGGATCCAAGAGCCAGTATACCCAGGGGTCAGAGTGGAACCATCCAGATTACAGCTCCTCAGATTCATAAGGGACACACTCAGGGGTCAGACTCAGTGAGCACTAAAGCTCCACTGAAGCAAGTCTTATCTCATAAGGGTGTCTCCAGCACAGAAGTTCTCCCATTGTAGACACAGTTGATCCTCACAGCCAATTGGCCTGGAGGTCAATTCCCCCTAGTACAGCCCACAAAGGGGTGCACCAAGAGTGTCTACCTCAGGTGACTGGGGAGGCTGAGCCACGGGGCTCTATTGGACACCTAGCACACAAAGCCACTCTATCAACTCAGGGAAGCTGCCAAAATGTGGAGACAAAGGAACAGATAAAAAACAAAAGAAATGGAGGAAAACAAATGACTGGATATAGCGTTCAAAACCATGGTTATAAGGTTTTCCAAGAATTTTCTAGAAAGGCCAATAAATTTAGTGAGACCCTTGAGGATATGAAAAAGGACCAAGTAGAAATTAATCATGCACTGACTGAAATAAAAAATAATATACAGAGATCCAACAGCAGATTAGAGGATCACAGGAATCAAAGACTTGAAATACAAAGAAGCAAAAAATACCCAACTGGAAAAGCAAAAAGAAAAAAGAATCCAAAAATTCGAAGTTAGTGTAAGGAGCCTCTGGGATAACTTCAACATCAGAATTATGGGCGTGCCAGAAGAAGGGAGAGAGCAAGATACTGAAAACCTACTTGAAGAAATAATGATATTCAGTATAAATTTCTGAATTCCTAATAATCATAGATATCACCATGTGCCAGATTCAGTACCAAGAATATTATAAACATTATTTTACTTATTTATCTAATGATTGGTGGTACTTGGCTTCATGTCAATCTTATAAGATTGTTATTTATCATGAGGATCTTGATAAAGGTTAAATAACTTGCCAAAAGTCATAGAGCTACAGAAATAAAAAAAAATAGAGATTCAACTCTATTATGTGGCCTCTAAAAGGAAAGAACTCCTCAGTAGGCAGGTAAAAAAAAACCACAAAAAACCCTTCACAACTTTATCTAAAATCACTTGCCAGTATTGTCTATACCTTATAGTTTTCAACAAAAGGAATATGTCTGCATATGTCTTATTATCCTAATTCTATTACATCATTTTTGTCATCTTCCTTATCATCATTCCCATCATTCTCAAAGTATGAATGACAATAGGCAAAGCAAGGTTGAATCAGAAGCAGGAGATGAACAGACAAGGTTGTTCCTTACAAAGAGGCTAAATAGTTGTTCAGATAGTCCATTTGTCCCTGTGTAATTAATAAGCTTAACATTGTGCAACTATATATGAAGACAGTGTAATTGAGGGGAAAGTGAATTTAGAGGAAATGATAGCACTTATTTAGCGAGGAAAACTGTCACCTCTCCCAATGAGCTAATATAACAGATTTCATGGAATAGGTGGAATTTCAGGAAATGCATGATAATTTCAGATTTCACTGTATGAATCATTGTGCCTGGCTTCCACAGGATTTGTATGCAAATAATACACTAGATGGTTTTTTTAAATTTTTTTTTAATGTCATGGTCATCTGTGTTTTTTCAGGGTATTAGGTTGACCATCCTATGGTTTTCATAATGTTCACCCAAATGAGTTATCTGTATCATAATATTACAGAAATATATTAAATGAAATAAAACATTTGTGGTAAAATAAAAAAGCATTTAAGTTCTAGTATTTGCAAAGTTTCTATTGAACAATGTGATAGTTTCCGTTGTCCTATATTTAGCAGAGAAAACACAGTTTAGATGGAATATATTGCCGTGAGAAATATTATGCATTAAGATGGTTAGCTTTTCTGGAAGCCAGTATTTTCCTCTGAATTGCTAAAGGAACTTCACAAATATTTATGATTGAGAGAACAATGTATGTTATGCATTTAGCTTTACCACCACAAATAAAATTAATTTTATAATGTTCAGACAGAGTCAAAACTAATTATGTTCACTTTTCACCACAACCAGCATGACATTTTATTTTTTTAATTTCCAGTTATTTGCTTTGGAATGAATTAGACACCATTTAGTGAATTTTCCTATATTAGATTAGTGAGAGAAAGCAGAACTCAAAATACATCCCAAACCAATAAAACAATTAAATATTTTTTTGGACTCACACTTAACCATTCTATAATTATAAATTTATTTCTAACACTATATATATATACGTATATACACAAGTGAAGCTATATGTGGTTATGTGATATACTGTCTTCATATAGTTACATAAACTTATTCTGAAAATGAAATGATATAAAATATTAAGCATAGTAATAATAGTAATACCTAGTCATTATTATAATTATTTTTGTTTATTATATTTTCATATCTGAAGACTGACTTTCAGCAAATGTATTTTACAGATAAAAAACCAGCAAATTCACTTACTAGGATAATACTTATGCTTGTTGGTTCATGGAAATCAGCTGCTGGATTTAACTGAAATGTTAAATTCATTACTATTTTTAACGATGTGTTTAAGTTTCACAAGTGTGAGTGAATTTTATTTTTTTTGCATCTTCTAGCAGGAACTCACTCAATATATTTACACTTAACTGCTATAATAATTATAAAAGATCTTTCTTAAAATTAAGAAATTATTATCCTCCATACATATTTATACAAGGGCACTACATAGTTATTAACAATTCTTGATTTCTTATAATATTCATTCTATTGGTCATTAGCATGAAAGAACAGATTCAAATATAATACACGACAGATTTAGTAGTCATTTGTACTAGGACTGATAATGTAAAATCATTTAAGCAAATAACTTTTACTTTTTTTTATTTCCTAACCTCTAAGACTATTTTTCTATTTTAATTGATTGTGCTATATACTTTCTCAGCAAGTTAGTGATGTAATTGGTAACATGAAATTAATTAACTAACTATAGATATTCATTTCTTGGGCAAATTTTCTTAGCTGCATTGTCTGAAACATTAAGGGAAAATGATTTGAAAAGTTTTCCAAGGAGTTAAAATTCAACAAATTTGACCATTTAAAGGCCCGTCCAATAACATTTCAGGGCAATACCATAGCAATACATTCTCTTCAGAATGACATAGGTGATTACCAAGATATTGTTTTAGACTACAGGAAAGTAGAGATAAGATAACTTAAATTCCTTCAAAATATTCTGTTCTGAAGAATTGCAATGACCGAATACACTCTGCAAAAAGACAGGGCGTAGCGCTACAGATGGATCACAAGCCAGTTCTTCCTGGGAAAGTCATCTAGAATTACATTGAAAGGAGCAAACCATGTCACAACTTGCATGTACTGTCACCAGAGTTTCCGAGTAGGAAATACTTGGCTTCCCGACAACTGAAGGAGACTGAGATAGACATTTCAGGAAATAAAAACAAAACAAAACAACAACAAAAAAACAATCCTTAACATTTGTTCCTATCAAGTTATATTTTCTCTTAAGTAACTGTAAAAAGGCTATTAAAATGTGGCAGAAATAACATCACATTATTGTTCATTGAGAATTTGCTGTTATTTCTGACTAATCAGATGGTACAGTAATGAGAAATGGAAAAAACATATATACAGTTATATGAAGCTGAAGATTTTGAATTCACAAATCATTACCTTTGAACACTATTGCTATAACTTTTCTATTAAAGTGGTGGTGCAATAGAGAAAAAAATATTTTCTTATAAAAAAATAAGTGGTGTGCCCACGGGCATGGCTCAGTGGTTGAACATCAACCTATAAACCAGAATGTCATCATTCAATTCCCAGTCAGGGCACATGCCTGGGTTGTGGGCTCCATCCCCAGTGGGGTGCGTGCAAGAGGCAGCCGATCAATGATTCTTTCTCATCATTGATGCCTCTCTCTCTCTCTCTCTCTCTCTCTCTCTCTCTCTCTCTCTCTCTCTCTCTCTCGTTCTCTCTCTCTCTCCTTTCCTCTCTGAAATCAATAAAAAAAATATATTTTTAAAAAGTGATGCAAGGGCATTTTCTCAATAGAAAAATGAGCAAACACAGGAGAGAAGATAATATAATGACAGTTCAAAACCTTGCAATCCAAAGGCATCAGATGGAACCTACATGGAATTGCTGTTTGTTAAAGTTGCATATTTGCTGATGGGATAGACCTGATCATCAGAATTTGATTCCAGGCAAATATCCCATCATTTCAGCTATTTAGCTGCCTCTGCAATCCATACTGCCCCCATTAAATCTACTATTTTCTCCACTTTTAACCTAGAAAATGGTAAAGAAAACGGCAAATTAGAATATTGAAGTTTGCCCCTAAACCTGCAACTGAGGTAATTATCTATATCTGACAGAAATATATTTCAAGTAATTCAGTGCCTTTTCCATTTATCCCATACATATGTTAAATCAATGGTTACCTGGGCTTGCTTCATTCTTATCTGCCTATCTGCCTAATCCACAGGTACCCAATTTCAAGATCAAGCCCTTTGTGTAATTCTTTTCAAAAGAAATACTGATTTAGTTAACTGCATCTTCTATCTCCTTAACATAATACCCTGGTTCTGTCTGTATTGTGGTTATAATTTGTCTGCCTGCTTCAGCTGTGGACTGAAAACTTACACAGGGCAGATATTTCCATTACTAATCACAATCACTTTCTCTTTGGCACCCAAGAGCAAGCCTGGCTCATGGAAGGGTCCTCAAAACACAGATGTATGAGACCTAAAAATCATAAAGTTGGGTGTTGTTTCGTAAGGCTATTTTTAAAAGATTGATAGCATTAAAATGATTTTTGACTACTGAAAAGTCAGGACAAAAATCATGCGGTGTTATTTTTAAAAAGCTTGGAAAATCAGCAAAGAAAGGAAAGGGTTATTCACATATTTTGTAAGGATATGTGTGTGTGTGTGTGTAAACCCATAACTTTAGAAAGAATAGATTTGTCATAGGCACCCAGAAGGAAGGTGTGCTTTGAATGGCTGTTTTAATCCACAAATGAAAAGAATTTTCCATAAAAGAATATGTGCCAAGTTAGATAGATAATACCAGTCTTGGCAAAATATACCCTGAGGGTATGTTTAAATCTGAATACTGAGAAATTTTATTTTCTTGTGATCAAAGTTTTATTTTCTTGTGATCAAAATATACCTTGAGGGAATGTTTAAATCTGAATACTGAGAAATTTTATTTTCTTGTGATCAAAGGTCACTTATGAAACACGAGTTTAAAAGGGAAATATATGATGTGATGTAGAATCATATCACTGGTGATTTGGAGAAGTAACACTATTCAGTGAAAAAAAGGTTCATCTTTGAGGCAACGGTTCAGAGTTTAAATCCCAGCTCCATTTTTTAGCTGTTTGAGATTATAAAAGGTATTAAATTTATTTTTTAATTCCTCAATTTCTTTTATCTGTAAAATGGAAAAAATAGTATCTTTCTCACAGAGCAAAAATGCCACAAACAAACTTAAAAACAAACAAGCAAAGAAAACACATGCAGGAACATAGTGTCTCTTTAAAAAACATTGTTTACTATTATTTTACTTCAGCCCACTTGTCCTATTCATTATCATTAAGACTTGAGGAACATATCTTAAATTCTCTCTTTTGGATCGCAGAGTGAGAAATGACGTTAAATTATACATATCCTATTAGAAGGACTGTTATAAGACTTAAAGTTAATAGGGTACCATGTCATTATAAAGTCCTAAGTGCCAGATATTAAATATTAACATAGAAAAATGTTTTTCAAACTCAAATAATAGGAGGATGAAAATTGGCAATGACAGAGGTCCAGGGAAGAGACCAAGTTGTCATTATGGGTTTATTTACTATTTGCTTCTTTTTTGGGAACATGGATAACTCTTCATTACAAATTAAAGGAAAGCCACATTTAGCAGCGCTTTTCAAAATAATTCAAAAGACAGACTTTAGTTTGCACGCCACATAACCAAAATAATATATATCCGTCTCTCCCTAGACATCAAAGTTCCCTTTCAGGAACTAGTTCTCTTGTCTGACCTGCTGGGAATCTTAGCTGTTTTTGCCTTAACCAGGGATCCCTGAATTTTTTTTTCTTTCTATTTTAGCTAATGGGTACAGGTGTTGCCACCTCCTGTGTTTCTGGTGGTTCTGAATAGTGGCTCACAGAAGTGCTATGGTATCAAATAAAAACATTGGCATTCTGTCACAGGTACATTATGAGAAACAGAGAGACTGTGTCCAAAGGTCACTTTGCGATCCTTAGGGAGAGAATGCTCAGGGCTGTAAAATTTGATATTAGAGGAGCTGCTCTCCTGGGGACCAGCTCAATCACTGACCTGTGGATCCATCGTGCCACAATAAAAGTCAGCTAATTTTTCTCTTAAAAATAACAAATAGTAAGAACTTTCCATCCACACTTGTTGTTGAAGAAATTATTTTCCACCCCACATTTTCTAGATGAGGTCTTATAATTTGTCCAAGCGACAACTATATGATCAAGAGACAAAAATTTAGCCTGAACCCCTAAGTTAGACCTTCCAGTCTTTTCCTCTGATGATCAATAGTTTCTAAAGTATATTCTGCTGAATATTAGCTTCATGTGATGTGATAGGACAAAGAATACCATTGCCACATCCATTGTCAAGAGAGGTAGTAACCATTGTATCAAAGACAATTCTGCTTACTGTATTCCGTTAATGTGGCAGTGTGTGTTGTCAATTGGAAAAAGAAGGAAAATGTACCACATTACCTACACTTACTTGACCAGGGTTGTCTACAGGACAGGCAAGATGAATACATGTAGGGGAATTTGCATTATATTTATTATATTTTTTGAAGAGCACAGATGTTTCAGTGGATGCCTAATAGTTTGAAATTCTAGCTACTGTCCTCAGCAGCCAGCTGCCATATTGCATGCACCCCAAATCCCTCTGACAACAGAGGGGAACGGAGGCACTGACCAAGTATCTTTATGGGTTCACAGTTTCACAGTCAAAGGCCCAAGAAAATGGAGAAATTTGGTTTACTCTAGTATAACTTGGAGAAAAATAATCTCCAGTTTTGACCATGTGTATCATTTAAATGTTGACTTTAGTACACAAGTCCAAAATAGCCATCTTTTATGTTTTTGAGTTGTATTAAATCTGTCTGGGGAGCTTTCGGGAGGCATTTTGGAAAAGGAGATGAATGTCACCATGTGGAAATAATAGTATTTGGGGGAGGGATTAAAGAAATATTATTCTGTGCTATGTGCATTCATTCCCAGAGGATCCATACAGGAAAATAAAAAAGAAAACATTCTCACCCTTGGTGAGACAAATAAAAGATTCTGTTTTCACTGGGTTACAAAATAATCCCCCAAATATTTAGCAACCGTATCTTTATTTCTCTCATTTCAGATGTTTCATGGGGATAAAAGACGGAATTTGCAAGTGGAAAATAGCCATACATACAGTTTCAACTATCCAAGTTGAAAGCTGGTAGCATCCAATGTTTTAATTAATAACATTGCTGCTATTCACTTTAACTCATATGGGATTAATGCTAGTGAATGTGCTAGAATCTCATTCCAAACAGGACTGCCAAATAGAGAAAAGGCTGCAGAGACAGACGTAGTAGACACGATCCTGTGGTGATGGTTTTTACCTATAACTGAAACACACAGCTGGTGTAAAGGAACTATGGGATAAAGATATACCTATATTCTAAAAGATGAGCATTGATTTAAAGGAATAAGACTCCCCTCAGTGGTGGGGCTGGAAACTTTCTCAGCTACTCAGTGGGGCATTCAAGCTGGTTTGAATCCCACTCCTGTCACTTACTAGTAGTTGTGACCTCTGGCATGTTTCTTAACCTTTCTCTGAGCTTCAGTTGCTTATTTGTAAGATGGAGATAATTGTGCCCATTTTACAGAGTGTGGTGATGGTGAAATAAAATCATGAATATGAAGAGTAAATGTTCTTATGTGGTCTAATCACTCAGTAACTATTCTCTTCACCTGCAACAAAATTGGATTAGGGTGGAAGGTGGCTAATAATTTGAGAAACTTTTTTGTAAAAAT
Organism: Lasiurus cinereus; assembly: GCA_011751065.1. Lineage (NCBI taxonomy): Eukaryota > Metazoa > Chordata > Mammalia > Chiroptera > Vespertilionidae > Lasiurus > Lasiurus cinereus. The sequence goes on along the minus strand of JAAGEH010000018.1, from coordinate 30,924,654 downwards.
GATGCTTCTGTCATTAGAGGTTAAGAATCAAATACACCATGCTCCTTGGAAATGCAGTATATATATATATATTTTTTTTTCCCCTAGATTACTACCTTCATGCTCACCACAAGGATTACCTACTAAGAAAGGAGCAACAACAATCTGTACTCAACTTCTGAGATTTTTACATTTATTAGTTCACTTGATATTTTAAGTGAAATTGCTAAAAAAACAAAACAAAACATTCTTTAGTCTAAAAAAAACAGAGGTTGAGAGGGGATCTATAAAACCTGTGAAGTCATCCCAACTATGGAGAAAAATAACAGATTTGTTTAAAAATCTGGTTTAATAGGCTGAGGAATATAACCCATAAAATGAAAGAGACAGAAATTTAGCTCAAACAAGAATAAACTGTTTCACACAGTGAATAGTATATAGATGATAGTTGTTATCCTCAAAAGATATTTAAAGTGAAGCATAAATCAATTCCAAAATAATTAGCTGAATTCATGGATGGTGGATTCATAATGGATCAAGAGGACTCAGATTGTTTGTGGTTTATCTATCATATTCTGAGGTAACTGTGATAGTTAGAAAGCATATCCCACAAAGCATCCTGGGCTCATCATGGTGTTGATTTCATTCCTTGTAAGTTTTAATGCTTTTACTTGGAAGAGAGTTTTTGCTCATATTCAATTGTAGTCATATGAGCAGGTTATCAAGTAGACAGTTTTGTGTTTTGCTAAATTCTGGGCAACCTAAGGCTCTTTGACTCTCTCTCTGTACACACACTGGGTTGGAGACAGTTACTCAAGTTCCTGGAGACAGCTGATCTCAGCCAAGAAACTCTAACTCAGCTTCTTACTCATCAATCCAGGACTAAAGAGAACAAAGCGTGCCAGATAGTTCTGTTCCTCATCCATGTTTGTGGATCATGACCAGAGCTTGGGAAAGCAATTTATTTGACATTAACCTAATTATTTACCAATTTTAGCTTACTTTTCAAGGTATTTCCTAGGGCCTATAGATACCTGAAGCTTGGAAGAGAGACAACGAACTCTTATAAGAACAAAGAGGCAAGGTAAATTACTTTTCTCTTGAAGACATCTGACTTTAGAGTAGTGGTTCTCAACCTTTTTTTTTTTTTTTTTGCCATACCCCACCTAAGCATCTGTAAAATCTTTATGTCCTCCTGTAACAGATAATTCTTATTATTCAAAAAGTGAACTCTTATTCACATGGAGGAAGCCTAAAAAGTCATTAACTTGATCTAAACAAGCTTCCAAAGAACATGGCATTCATAAAAGAAAAATAAAAGAACAAAAAGTCAGTTGAAGTATTACAGAAGAAATCACTAAGACATGTTAAAATAATAATATGAAGTGATATGAAAAATTAGCAAATAAAGTTTCACAACATATAATAGAGAACTGAAATGCATAAATATTCACAACATATATTTATATACTGTATAGATCTTTAGAACCATAAGAAATGCAAAAAATTCACCATTAATAACTCATTCTCAAATTGCCCCCCCCCCCCACTTAATAATCAAATTGCCTTTCTGTGGGGCTTGTACCCTACACTGAGAACCACTGCTTTAGAGTATCTGTTGTTTTCTCTAAAAAGTTGGCTTTTGCCTTGGACTAACTTTATCATGATGAATAATAATATTTTCTTTTTTGTTGTTGTTATGGTACATTCTCTATTGAATTGTAAATATTAGCTTTTAAGATGAAAACCATCATGGCATTACATATGCGTGCTATTTCTTATGATATTGGTCCTGTGTTCTGATGTCCTTGAAGGCTGGCCTGGGAAAGTGGTGAAGTGATTGTTCACTCCCCTACTCTATTTATATACAGTTATTGAAAGTTAGAGGCTTTCTCCTGGGCTTGGCCTTTTTTATTGGAGTGCAAAACACAATTCCCATTAAGATGCTACTTGAAGCAAGGAAACCGTATTCATATCCTGTGAGCCAATGTGGAGTTTTCCACTCATGCCCATTTCAATGTCTCAGTTCCTGAACGTAAGAACGAGGGTGTCACACAATTAGCGTTTCCAGGATTTGGGATGGGGGAATCCTGTGTGTGCTGTCTCCTGACTTGAGGAAATTTATCTATTCTGAGAAGCTCATAGTTCTTTATCCCTCTAATAATTACTCATTTCTAATTTGAGAAAGAGTCATTTGGGAGGCAAGAGTCTTGTTGCAGTGATTCACGTCTCTCTTTCATTAAGGGGATTAAGTGAACCACTGGACAGAGTACAATGTGAGTTGCATCATTTTATACTACAAATGAGACCAATATGAGATATTAAAGAATGGACATTTTCCAAAGTCTAATTCTGCTTTCTGTCAACAGCAGGATTAACTTTAAGGGTGTCCTTTCTTCTCTCTTTCTTTTTTTCTTAAGTATCTTTAATTCTAATGCCATGTGTAAGGGGGCTCTCAGAAATGGGACAGTACAGAAAACATGTGGTATAACCTCCTGTTTCTAATTCCATGGAGGACCCTTAAGTGGTGGTCCTTTGAGGTTGGCCTTTGTTAGAATTGTGGGAACAAGGCTTAGGGACAGGGACAGGGACTGTCCCTAAGTGAAGAAGCTCAGAACATCTGTGTGCATGAGCAAACATACCACATGGTGACTAGGTAAAGCCCAAAGACTCAAGTGGCAGAGGCGAAGACAGCTTTATGAAAAGGGGAGCAAGCATATGAAACACAGGTGTGTGTGTGTGTGTGTGTGTGTTCACCCATGTACATAAAATCAAGGAACAGAATGCCTGGAAACTAGATGATAGATGTAGAATAACAATACAAAGAACAAACAAAGAAATATTAAGATGCAAATGTATATAAAAAAGTATAGAATTAGTAGGAGACAAATGCCTTCAGTAAGTACATTTAATCTCCCTGAGCTCAATGCCTTTCCAGTCATTGGCAAGAAATCTCTGGTAATTAAACAGACAAAAATTGCTATATTCCTTTTATAACCAACAGCAACTTTTAATGGTTTAGGAAATCTTTTGGGAGTGGTAGTGGTTGGATGGATGTTAAGAGATAAAGTTTTTTTTTTGTCCTTATTCTGTATTTAGATAAGACACCTGACCTCTCTGGAACTTCGTTTTCCCATCTGTAAAACTGGTTAATAAATTCTAAAGTTCCTGCCATTGCTGAGATAATCAACATAAACTTAGTATTTTAAAATAGCATTTTTGAGCTTTGTTCATGTCTACTCACGCTTCTGGTTCACTTTATATGCACTTTTATACTTTACTTTCAGAAGATAAATGTAAAAGATTTATTTGCTTTCAGTATTGCAGACCTCCACTTTAAAGGTAATATCTTCTCATAGTGAAGCAAATAGGAGTATGTGTATTTGAGGTTTCAAATTGGTATTATTGCTGTTATCTGATGCTTTAGTTATCTATCTTGTGTTTATACCTAATTCCTTTCTGATCATTAAAGATAAATGTTATCTCTTCTTGAGTTACAAAAGAAAAGAAAGAAAGAAAGAGAGGAAGAAAGAAACAAAGAAAGAAACAAAGAAAGAAAGAAAGAAAGAAAGAAAGAAAGAAAGAAAGAAAGAAAGAAAGAAAGGAAAAAGAAAAAGGGATGAAGGAAGAAAGGAACCACTGAAAATTTTAGGATGTATACTGTTAGAATTTTATGTGTCAGCATTATTCTATCACTCTTAAGCTAGAGCAATAAAAAAAGTGTTTTCCTGATATGTGAGTTACTTTACTTCAAAACATAAATTCTGTGTCTATACATTTATTAACCACTCTCTCCTTTCCTAAAGCCACATACCAGTCTGCACTTCTACTTCCGTACCTCTAATAACCTCCTCACCCTATCAGCACACTGTCTTCTGATCCCACCTACCACTGCAAGTGTTCTTGCCAAGATTACCCAATGGGCACACCTCACTCTCTACAGCATGTAATCCTATTGGCCATGCTTTCTTCCTGAAAATTCTCTCCACCTAAGAGCCCATGACATCAATCTTTCCTTTTTTTTTATTTTTAATTTTCTCTACATCTTGGTCATCTGTTAGGATTTCTTTGTGTCTGCCCAGTCTTTAAATGCTTTGTTTTTCAGGCTTGTGTCCTTGACTTCTCTCTTTTCACATACACTTGCTGGGTGATTTCCTTATATAATTTTTTTTTTTAATCTCAAGTCTAAATCTCTTTTCTGAAGCTCCAGGCCAATGTTTCCAGCTGCTTTCCAGAATTCCCCACCCACAGGCATCTTATATGCAAACATTAAAAATCCAACTTTTTATCTTCCAGCAAAACCTACTTTTCTTCCCACAAATTCTGTCTCAGAAATGTCCCACCATCTATCTACCCCATCACCCAACTTAATTTGGAAGCATCCTCTCATCCCTCCCTTCTGATAAATCACTCAAACCATCCCTTCCTCTCTGCTTCCACTATCAAGGTTCAGGATTTGGTCATTTTTCACTTGAATTACTGCAAAAGCCTCCTGTTTGTATCTTTGATTCCAGTTTTTTTCTTTCTTTCTGTGATCAATTTTCTATAATGCAGCTAGAAAGATTTTTCTAAAAATAATCATGTAACAATGTCATCCTACCTCTTCATTCACAAGGCTTGGAAGCTTTCTGTTTAACTTCAGGTTAAAATCTAAACTGATTTTCTAGTACTTCACAATCTCCCCTTTCCTGTCTGTCCAGTTTGTCTGCCAGCACACACTCTCTGCTCTGCCAACCTGTATTAATCCCAGTCTCTTTAAGCAGCATGCTCTTTCAACAACTGTTTTAAAATGTTCTTTACTGGCTGTGGAGTGTCTTTTCTTCCTGACTTGGCAGAGTGTCTTTGGATTGTCTACTTGTCTTCTACCCTGACAATAAACTACTAAAGAAGAGGCCTAGGTCTTACACCTCTCCCTGCAGGGCTCCCAGAAGTTCTGAATAAAGCAAAACTTACTACAAAATAAAAGTCTAGTTTTAAATTTCAACTTGCTTAAAGAAGTTATTTCAAAATTGCTGTATGATTAAAGCATGCTTTATTTCCTCTTGTTTTCTGTGTTTTCTGATAGAAAGAAGCTAAATTTTTGTTTATTCCCATGTTAAATTTCTCAGGGACAGACTTAAATTGTTTCCTTCAATGATCAGCTACAAGTTTCTTTTAGAGGATCCCCACCAGTAATCATGAATCACTGACATTTTTCTTTATTATTCTGATCATAGTATAAATAAATGTAGCAGCTTGCTATTAAATTAAGGCAACCGATAAATTATCAAATGGAATTCAAAGTCTATGTGCAGATTTTCTCTCAAGAGAATTAATATTTTAAATTCCTCTGCCTTGTTTATAATTAACATTGCTTCTTAATTTATTTTATGGATAATGAACAACATTGCACATGGATTGTTTCTGCTCATTTACTCGCCTGTCTCCCCCTTTCTCTCTGAGCTCCCAGAGGGCAGGGACTGGGCCTATGTTTTTGACATCATACCTCTAGCACCAAACCTTACCCATAGCTGGCACATAATACATCTTTTTTAAATAAACATTGAAATATTTAGTTTTTGTCTTACAAAAGTCATATTTTTACACATGTAAAAACAAAGTTAATCAACTAAAGATGAGATAACATGCCACACCAGTCACAAAAATTGTAATTGGACAAAGTCTTTATCAGAAAAACAGAGGTGTGTGTGTGTGTGTGTGTGTGTGTGTGTGTGTGTGTCTGTGTGTTTTCACTTTCATGCCATCCTAAGCTGATTCTAACACATTGTTGAAAGTAACCTTTTGGTCAGCCATAGTCAGTCCACTAAAACCCAGGGTGAGTTTAGTACCAATCAAGCTGGTCATTGTCTTTATGGGAAGTAGGCACAACAAAATGGATTTCTATGTGCAAGTCAGAGAAGCAACGACAAACCCAGAGATGACTCCACCTATATGAACACGAACATTGGGCTCAGAAGTATCCATTAACCCAAGCAGATTTTTCAACAAGAGACTTTCCCAGTATTACAAAGTACGTGTTCCTCTGCAGCTTCTTCATTAGTGACCACTTCATCAGGAAGTCATGCCACATCAATGGAGGCCCATAATAGACTCAATATTCTCCATTTAATATCATTTAAGCCAGCCATTGTCTTCACATTTGTGGTTGTCAAAAAAGAAGAGAGTTTTTTTCAAAGAATGTGCCTCTGATTAGGAGACAATAGGAGAAAACCCAGAGTTTCAAAAAAGTGACATTTTTGTTTCCTGATTCAGCACCAGGAAAGCCAGAATCCTGAAAGTGGTGTGAGACCCTGCAGTCCCAGGCCTGCGCCAGACGTGGGTATTGCAAAAACAGAATGAGATATGCGAAGGTGGCAGTGCTCGGAATGGCTGGAAGATCTTCCTTCTTTCTGGGAAATGTCACTCCGTTTTGTAATAACGCTGGAATGACTTTCCAACCAAGACACTGTCAATGGAGAAAAGCACGAACGTTCCAGTTTTCCAAATGCAGGGAGAAAACAAGTTAGATAACTGTTTACAAAAACTGGTCCAGTGAAAAGGGGGCTCTGTTAGCGATAAACATTTATCTCATTCTGTGTATTTAGTATGGGAAAAGCACACATTGAAAGTTGGCCAAACATGATTAGTCCCCGAATCTTGTATAGAGATTGTTCTCTAACTAAAGTTTTTCTATTCTACTCTCAAATGAATTAACAATAGGCGAACAGAGAAAACAGGGCAAACGGAAACAGAATAAAAACTAGCATACTCACCGTGCAACTTACATGACACTGTGCCCTTTTTCTAACTCTGTTAACTAACTTCCATCTCATCTCACAAGTCAAACTCCCCTTTGACTCAATTCAAAGTCATCTCCAGCACTTTTTACCCTCAGAAACATCTCCATAGTCTGCCTTATCTGACTGCCACGTGTGGACTCACACTTTTGAGCTCTGTACAGACATCCTTACTTAGCTCTGCAGTGCCCAGAGATTCCTCATCAGTGGAATCTAATGCAACTTTGAGTAATCATCCCTTTATTTTTTAAAAGTTGTGAGCATTTGATCACACTATAAATGACATTAAACTACCATAAACCATCCTAAATTGCTATTAGTAATACAACATCTTTTTTAGAAACAGGTAACATCTTTAATGTGACTTACATAAGTGAAGATAATGTGAAAATGGTGTAATTATCTTTCCTTTTCTTTTTACCGTGTTGGTTCCTGGTGTTCAGAACTGGTTCCAAGCATCCCTGCTGATGTTTCCTGCTACTATGTGCTACTGAACTGCAATGGCCATTTTTGTACCTACTCATCCTCCTCCAGATCCAGTATCTACCCCCCATATCCGGGGTTCTCCTTTTTTGGAACCCTGCTTCTGTCACTCCCCTGGTCATTTAATTCATGTTTCATTCATATCCTCGTTTTTTACATGGTTTGTTCTCAAATTCCAAATACCTAAGAACTCTTCAGTGGTAAATATTTGGGCTCTGGGGAACTTGGAACAAAAGAAACAGGGCCCCCACATGATGCAGGAGGCAGGGGACTGTTTGACCACCATTCTGAAACAGGAGATTCAGGTTAGTGATAATGTTGAGAGGGGAGGGAAATGGAGAGGACTCAAAAAGAAAATCAACACTGACCCTTACGCTCTGTTATAATAAGAGCTAAAATTACAAGAGGTTTGATGGTGAAATAAGTGTCATAATACAATGTCTTCAGCTGTCGCATTTGACGGAGTTGTAGTAGGAGAAGTGACTAAAGCATCCTAATGGAGCAGGTACTAAGAGAAAGAGCCTGCCAGGGGCTGGGCTATCCCGTACGAAGGGCAGCCAGTAGGTCCTGCTCACGGTGGCCAGGGTACACTCAGCCCTCAGGCAGACTAGATTCAATGGCTGAAAGGTAAGTTTAGTAGTTAGGGAAGGCAAGACGGCCAGGGCCCTCTGGCCAGGAGCTCTGCTTATCTTCCAGCAGGTGATATAGTCACATTCAAGGAATCTTTCTGTGTAGGAGGAAGCCCCCGGAATGGCAGCAGGTGGAACCTTCAGAGATCTTTAGTCACAACAAAGGACTGGAGTGGAGATTAGGAACCAGAATACTACTCCAAGCACATATAATAAGGGACAAGTGTTAGAAGAATTATGACTAAGTACACACACACACACACACACACACACACACACACACAGTAGCCAGAGTACACCCAAAACCCCACTAGAACAAGGAAATTGGTGCCAGCCCCACCCCCTCGGGGCAGATGGAGTCATGAATTTGTTGCATTTGTTCTAGTAAATGGGTGGGACAGTGATCACAGGACCTTTTGTACCTGTGCCACAGGACTCAGGAATGGGCAGGTATAAACACAGGGAAGGAAGATAGGAGTTTGATCTAGGCTCTGGGCACTTCTATTGTCTTGATGCAGCTGCTGTGCCTGGGAAACTCCACTGTACTGTTCAAGTCCCAGAACCAGTGTTTGGGTTTCACAGAAACGTTCCTCCAATTCCCCAGGCACAGTGAGCACTTGGGGAGAGATAGCCACCACCACCACCACCATCACTGTCATTACTGCTAATGTCTCCTTCAAGATCAATTCCAGATCTCAGTAGTTAGACAATAACTACTCACTTAAAATGTCATCCAACTGCTAACAATTGGTTGACACATTTTAAAGAGTTTTACTCCAAAATTAGAAATACTTTATTATTTATTTATTTAAAAAAATATATTCATTTCAGAGAGGAAATCAGAGGGAGAGAGACATAGAAACATCAATGATGAGAGAGAATCACTGATGGCTGCACACCCACTTCTGGGGATTGAGCCCTCAACCTGGGCATGTGCCCTGACCAAGAATCAAGCCGTGACCTCCTAATTCATAGTTCACAGGTCAACCACTGAGCCACTGCAGCCAGGCTAGAAACAATATTTAAACAGCACATAACTTAGAGACTTATCCAAATTCTGTGAATCCTGTTTAAAGTATAAACGGGGTGTGTCAGTGCAGATGCTTTTGGCTGGAGATAGCAGGAAAATCTATTCCAAACAGGCTTAAACAATAAGGGAAACTGCTTGGCTCGTGTGATGAGAAGTCCAGAGGGAGGGCTGGTTTCAGGTGTGGCCTCTCCAGTGGCTCAGTGATATCACCGGGAACAGGGTTTGTTTCCTTCCTCCTTTCTTGCCTTCTGCAGTTCCCCTCTGAGGCGAGCTTGCTAGAATTGCGAGGCTACCGACACCTTCATTTATGGATAGCAGGACAGAGAGAACTTTGCCTCAGAAATCTAGACAATGTCTGGCACTCTCCTGTGACTGGATCATCTTCAGGGACTTGCCCTTTCAGGAACCAATCACTTCATTGATAGGCTAAGCAGAGGTCAGTTCTCTACCCTGGATCCTGGGGTGATGTTCATTTCTCCAGAACCACATGAATCCTGAAATAGAAACCGGAGCTTTGGGAAGGAGGACAAGAAGAATGGATACCTAAAGAAATATCAATCAGGTGAAAATTAGAAACTAACTGTAGCTAATGTAAAGAATGCACTAGAGGGCAATTGGGTAGCTTAATAAACTACCACACAGACTGGAAAACCAGGATGGGTACAAGTGCATGTATCAATTTGCTAGAGCTGCCAAAACAAATACTACAAACCAGGGGTCTTAAACAAAATTTATTTCCTCAAAGTTCCCGAGGATAGAAGTTGGAGATCAAAGTGTCAGCAGGGTTGGTTTCTTCTGAGGGGCAGAGGAGTAAACGTGAGTATGTGTCCCAGGCCTTTCTCCTAGCTTCCGGTGGCTTGCAGGCAATCTTTGGAGTTCCTTGGCTTGTAAATGCATCACCCTGGTCTCTGCCTGCATGTCCACATAGTGTTCTCCGTGAATGAACGACTGTCTCTATTTCCAAATGTCTCCTTTTTACAAGGACCTAGTCATATTGCCCTAGGGCCCACCTAATGACCTCATCTTAATTTGATCATCTGCAAAGACCCTATTTGCACATAAGGTCCCATTCACAGGGACTGGGAGCCAGGCTTCAACATCTCTTGGGGCATATAAATCAACCGGTAACTATAAGAATCAACTCATGCCACAGCAACCACCTCGCTATGTACCATCTGCGGCATATCAGCCACTGGATGCTGCCTGATGCTTATTCTAGCAGCCCCCAAAGCTGTTCCTGTTTCCCGGTGTCACTGCCTCATGTCAACCTTTTGACATCAGGGTGCAGGTAGAGAGAGGGAGCATCTGACTCCTTTTCCTCTCATCTCCTCAAATATTTACAAAATTCAGTGTTCTCTCAACACAGGAAAGTCTTAAGTTGCTGGGCAGCCAAAATTGAAAATTTTGCCCACTACATTGGCAAACAACAAACTAGATTCTTTCCTGCTTTTGCGTAGGAGAGGGTTGGGGAAAAGGCACGTACTATGTCCTCATGGGGCCAGGGGATCTCATTCTGATAGAGTCAAAAGGAGCAGAAATGACAGTCTGGAAAAGCCAAAGACAAACTCCTCCTGTTCCATATATTGTCCTTGAGGTGACTCAGTTTATCTCCCTCTGCCCGTGGATGAAAAGAAGCTGAGTTTGGTGGTTCTTTTAAGCTGGGCAGTGCACGTGAGCAGAGGCGAGCCAATCCACGCTCAGGAGTGAGGGCTGCTGCCAATGGGGCCGCAGAGGAGCAGCAGAGCCCACAATCAGAATTGTCCCAATACCTGACCAGGGGTAAACTCATGGAGGCATCTTGATGAGTCCCAGCTGCTTTTGAAATGATGCTAAGATGCCTGAGTATCTTAGAAAAGCCAACTCAATACTAGGCTAACGTTTATGCTCTAGTAAGTGTAGGATTCATTCCCTGGTGATATAACTCTATGTCCACCTAACTTACAAAATTGTAACTTGTTGGCAGTTGGAGAATATCTCATTTATTATAGTGTCTGTAGTGCCTAGGCTGGCATCTGGTATACTGTTGATGCCCAGAAAATGTCAGATGAATTAGGGAACGGATGGGTAAAATCACTTGTGTGTGGGTGTTGATTTTGAGGGTGAGGCAGGGGCAGGAGAAGTTACTAAGCAACTTTGAAAGGCTCTCAACTTGAAAAGAAAAAAAATTCAGTGCAGTTTTACCATGATCCATGACTATTTATTTTGATCACAGCCGTGGTGCAGAGGACAATAAGAGGACACTAGAAGAGGCAGTGGGTGTACACTTACTCTCCCAGGAAGACAGGGCTTGCTCAGCCCTGAGTTAGCATCTCAGCAGAGGTTTCTAATGGGGCATGAGGCTCCTTCTGCTCCTTCTTCAAGGAGAGACCCTGGCAGTGATTTTGCCAACTTACACCTTCCTAAAGTAACTTCAGACTAAACTGTCATTACATCTGTTCCTGATTTTTTACTTACTGGTATGTTTTTAAATTCTTATCCTGGAAATCAAATAATAATAAGAAAAAAGAAAGAAAGAATGATTTTAAAAATGTGAGCTGAGAATAGAATTTGAAATGCTTCAGCCTGTGTTGTATTCAACTCTGAAAATGCATGAACCCAGTCTTTGAATTTGATTTCTTTCATAGTTCTAGAGCACATAACAATTAATTTCAAACAAAAAATCTGTCTTATTTATATAATACAAGTTTGAACTTAGAAAAAAACCCACATGTTTTTTAAATTAAATTTTCTTTGAAAAACAAAGGCTTAAAGTTAAGAGGAAAATGTTTTGGAAAACTTGAAGCTTCAAAACATAAAACTTGAAGAAAAATAAAAATGGTTTTAGAGCTTTTAGAAATATCCCTAATGCAGCTGAACCCTCATTCTACCATTCATCATAAGTGCTGGTCTAGACATTCTTACTGTCCTAACATAAAAATGGAACCTCTTTGGAGGTAGAGTGGTACCTTGAGATACGAGTTTATTTCATTCCGTAACCTTGAGGTGTGGGAAACTATGAGACGCTGGAGTCGCGGTAAACTGCTGGGTAGTGTGCAGTCGGCCGATCTGCGTGATTACTCCTATCTCAAATGTTGCTCATATTTCAAAGCAAAAATCGCTCGCTCGACTGCTCGTATCTCAAAAATCTCGTATGTTAGGGCACTCGTATCTTGAGGTACCACTGTACAAATAAAGAGTTATTACCTTGATAACTCCCTTCTATTGTTTATAATTTTCAATTAAAATGCGAAAGATCTGATATTATAAGTTTAAAAATTTCAGGTTGGAGAGAGCGCATTTAACCAGCAACAATCCGAAGCAAACAAACGGAACACATCGATTCACCTTTTAGTCTAAATTATTCATTTGAATTCTTTTCAAATTTGAAACACAAAATAACCAACTGAACTACAATTTCCTAAAAAAACAAACGCATTTTATAATGATTATTTCACAAACACATATTGAATGCTAGCTATATTTATCCTGTATAATAAGAGGGTAATATGCAAATTGACCCTGAAGATGGAACAACCAGGAACCACAGGTTGCTCTGATACCCACTGACCACCAGGGGGCAGATGCTCGACATAGGAGCTGCCCCCTGGTGGTCAGTGCGCTCCCACAGTGGGAGCTCCTCTCAGCCACAAGCCGGGCTGAGAGCTGCAAGCACAGTAGCGGTGGCGGGAGCCACTCTTGTCTCCTCAGCAATGCTAAGGATGTCTGCCTACAGCTTAGGCCCACTCCACGCAGGGAGCAGGCTTTAGTCACAGGCAGACATCCCCCGAGGGATCCCAGGCTGACAGAGGGATGTCTGACCGCCAGCTTAGGCCTGATTGCCCAGGGAGCAGGCCTAAGCTGACAGATGGACATCCCCTAAGGGCTTCTGGACTGCAGTAATAATAAGAATCACATTATTATTAAGTCTCATGATAGTTTGGGGCACCGGTAGTAAACTCAAATGCATTTATTGGCCAGATGGTAAGAGAAAATGTGAAAGAAAAGGGGGAGGGTAGAGGTAGGCCTTTGGCAAACTGGGGAATACATGCTCTGCCTAAAAGCATTTATTAGTACATTCATTTCAGTCTTGGTACTAGCCAGACAGAACAGAGCTGTTAAGAATATTTTGTCTGTCTGTAGAGTTTGATTTTTTTAAAAACATTTTGGATAATAAGATAATGTAGACCTCCTCCTTTTAAAAACACAAATACAAAGATTTGTGGTCTGTTGCTAATTTCTGACTAAGGTAAAAATAAGCAACTTAAAATACTTTCTGATGAGAATGCAGTTAACTAAAATAATAAAACTACTTAACTGGAAACCAATGTTCATTGCCAGGTTGACCTATGAGAGCTATATGCCATATTGAATTCCCAGGCACTCGTAGGATTGTATTTCTTTTATTATGAATTAATTGTTTGAGAGCTCTTGTGGGCAAATTTTTGCTCTGTGTATTTACTTGGAATCACTAGATATGATATTTTGTTTTCCACACCGTTAACTCTAAATTCAACCCAGTCGTCATTCCCCAAAATCAGAGGGAATGCTCAATTTACCTCCAGAAAGATGAAGCTGATCTCAAAAGAATAATGGAAAAGAATTAACAGCTGCTTCTAACACATCTTACAAACACAATTTAGCATAGACACAGAACAGGAAGAGAAAATAAAGACTGGCTAATCGCCAGTGGACCAGGGTGTGCCTGGAGCCCTAAATCTGGAAATTATTAATTCATATTTTTTCTCTCACCTCCCCAAAGGTTCAGTGAGTACACTGATGTCTGGAGTAAAATCTACACAAGCTGCATTTTCACAATAGCATCTGGTTCTCTGGGAACTCCATCGCCTGCTTTCTTGCTGCCTTTAACCTTTTTGTCTGAAGCATGTTCTGGCAGCCAAAGATATGTCGGAATTACTTTGTGTTTTCAGGAATCCCACTTTCTCTTCACTCATAAAATCTGCAACCTGGTGTGGGGATGTTTAAAATATGTTTCCTGAGTCCATACATTTTGGGGGAGGGAAATGGAACTAGTCACTTTAGATCCACCCACATTTCAATTCTCATCCCACCCAGAGATTGGGGTTTCCTTTTGTCAAATGGCCTGTAGTTAAAACCACAAGCCCTCCTGTGATCAGTGAAATCATGTCTTTGTCATTCATCTCTGCCTGATGAATGAGGTAACTATTAGATCTCCGTTCCTTTGTGAAAATAACACAAAATGAAGTGACTATGAAAAAGAAACCCATTCATTCTTAAGAGCAAAAATATTTGTTTGAAAAATTTGTTTATTACACTATTAGCATCAAACCTAGATGCTGTTATGTTAAAAACAGATTTTAAAAGTATTAAGAGCCTAAAATGTGTATGTCTCAAGTAAGCTTCTTCCTTTATTGAACCAGAACCAAATATGTTATATAATGTGACTAAGATAAAACCACAATCAGTGGCCTTCCTCCTGCAAATAGAGGTGAATTAAAAATGGCATGGCCCAGTTACACCATTGTCAGTGTTGCAAATCACATGGAAGATCAAAGCTACAATGATTAAAGTTCTCCAAAGAATCCTATCTAATAAAAGAGTAATATGCAAATTAACCGTTACTCCATGACAAAAATGGCAGCTCCCATAGCCACAAGATGGCGGCGCCCAGTCCCCTTAGCCTTACTGCTGGAGTGTCTGGGTCTGTCCACTGGAGCAGTGAGGCTGGATCCGCCATTGGAGGGGGCAGATCCAGCCTCCCCGCTCCACTGCTGCTTCAGTGTCTGGGCCTGGCAGCCCTGGTGGGGTTTGTGGGGACTAAGCAGCAAGGCTGGATCCTCCCCCAGACATGGCAGACAGAGCCCAGACAGCAGGGCTTGGAGGCTTCATTAGCGTGGTGGCAGCAGGGAAGCCCCAGGGCCAGCACACAGAGCCCAGACAGCAGGGCTTGGGGGCTTTGTTTGCAGGGTGATGGTGGGGAAGCCCCAGGTCCAGCAGATAGAGCCTGGATGGCAGGTCTTGGGAGCTTCCTTAGTGCGGCAGTGGTGGGAGCACCCCCAGGCCCAGCAGACAGAGCCCGGGCAACAGGGGATAGGGGCTTCCTTAGTGTGTTGGTGTTGGCGAAGTCCCCAGACCTGGCAGACAGAGCACACGTAGGGCATCAGGGCTTCCTTTGCATGGTGCATGGTGAGAGTGGAGAGCAGGGCATGGGGGCTTCATCTCCATGGCTGCAGCAAAACCCCCAGGCCCTGCAGAGAGCAGAGAACCATGAGAGTGGGCCTAAGCCATCAGAAGGACATCCCCTGAGAGCTCCTGGATTGTAGAGGGTGCATGTTGGGCTGAGGGACCCCCATGCATGAATTTCAAGCACCAAGCCTCTAGTGTTTTATAAATCCTTATAGTGACAATTTCTCTTTTTCAATTGTAGGCTGTGGGAGGTTACTAATAGTTCGGTATTTATTTTTTTTCCATTCTGAAATGATTATCCTATATAATAAAAGGGTAACATGCAAATAACTGAACAGTGGAAGGAGAGGTGGCTATGATGCTCACTGACCACCAGTGGGCAGACACTCAACACAGGAGCTTCCCCCTGGTGGTCAGTGTGCTCCCACAGTGGGAGCGCTGATCAGTCACAAGCTGGGCTGATGGCTGGCGAATACAGCGGCCCACTTCCGGCAGCAATAAGGATGTCCAACTGCGGCTTAGGCTCCAGCTTAGACTCCCCACGGGGAGCAGGCCTAAGCCATCAATAGGACATCCCCCGAGGGCTCCCGGATTGGTAAAGGGCGTGAGCCAGGCTGAGGGGACCAACTCCCCACCACTACCAGTGCATGAATGTCGTGCAACGGGCCTCTAGTTTAGAATAAATGATTCTATTGCATTCTAATGAGAGTAACTAGGTCCACTAACCTCACACTAGTTAATATGTAAACTTAGATATTTAATTAGCATTTATGATTCTATAAATTACAGAGTATTTTTGTAATCATTTGAGGGTACTCTATAAAAATGCATATGTTCTTAAAGGGAGAAGCTGATTTGTATAATACTATGCAAATCCATTCTCCTGATGAAACACAAGGAATAGTGTGGATATGCAAATATTTGTGAGTGGTGCTTGTAATCATATGTGAATGTTAAGCTAAAAATCTACTCTTGGAAGACTTGTATGTGAACTACCTATTCAAGGTAAACAATTGTATTTATTCTAAAAAGAAAGTCTTTATATCTCCTGCTTGAGCAACCAGGAAAATATGCTTTATTAAAATGGTTAATATTCACTCCATATTTGATGATTGGGTTGAAAATCTTCAAGTATCAATTTCAATCATTTGTATAAAATCATTAGATTAAAGCATCAATTTAGGATTAACTTAAAAAAAAATTAAATCTTTATTATTCAGATGATTACATTTGTTTCTCTTTTTTCCCCTCCATAGCTCCCCTCCACCTGGCTCCCACCCTTCCCTCTACCATTATCTCCCTCCTGTTGACCTCATCCATAGGTGTATGATTTTTGTCCAGTCTCTCCCTGTTCACCCCTCACCCCTTTCCCCCTGAAAATTATCAGTCCATTCCCTTTCTGTGATCCTGATTCTATTATATTCACCAGTTTATTCTGTTGATCAAATTTTTAATTCACTTAATTTTTAGATTCACTTGTTGATATGTATTTGTTGTTCATAATTTTTTATCTTTTACCTTTTTCTTCTTCCTCTTCTAAAAGGGTACCTTTCAGCATTTCATATAATACTGGTTTGAGTTGATGAACTCCTTTAGCTTTTTCTTGTCTGTGAAGTTCTTTATCTGCCCTTCAATTCTGAATGATATCTTTGCTGGGTAGAGTATTCTTGGTTGTAGCTTCTTGCTATTCATCACATTGAATATATCTTGCCACTCCCATCTGGCCTGCATCATTTCTGTTGAGAAATCAGCAGACATTTGTATGGGTGCTCTGTTGTAGGTAATGAAATGTTTTTCTCTTGCTGCTATTAACATTCTCTCTTTGCCTTTTCTTTTGGTATTTTAATTATGATGTGTCTTGGTGTAGTCCTCTTTGGATTCCTTTTATATGGGGTTCTGTGTGCTTCCTGAACTTATAAGTCTATTTCTTTTACCAGATGTGGGAAGTTTTCAGCCATTATTTCTTTAAATAGATTTTCAGAATCTTGCTCTCTCTCTTCCTCTGGCACCCCCACAATTCTGATGTTCGTATGCTTGAAGCTGTCCCAGAGGCTCCTTACATTATCTTCACATTTTTGGATTCTTCTCTCTTCTTGCTTTTCCAGTTGAGTGTTTTCTGATTCTTTATATTTCAAATTTTTGACTTGATTCTTGCCTTCCTCTAGTCTGCTGTTAGGTCTCTGTATACTATTTTTTTTTAATATATTTTATTGATTTTTTACAGAGAGGAAGGGAGAGAGATAGAAAGTCAGAAACATCGATGAGAGAAAGACATCGATCAGCCGCCTCCTGCACGCCCCACAGTGGAGATGTGCCCGCAAGCAAGGTACATGCCCCTGACTGGAATCGAACCTGGAACCTTTCAGTCTACAAGCCGACGCTCTATCCACTGAGCCAAACCAGTCTTGGCATGTATACTATTTTTTATTTCAGTCAGTGTATGTTTAATTTCTAGTTGGTCCTTTGTCATCTCTAGTTGGATCTGTTCCATCTCTTGTTGGTTCTTTTTCTTCTCCAGTTGGTTCTTTTTCATCTCCTCTTGGGTCTTGCTAACTTTATCCATTTTTTCTAAGATATTCTTGAAAAACCTTATAAGCATGGTTTTAGACTCTATATACAGTTGTCTGTTTTCCTCCATTTCTTTTGTTTGTGATCCCTTCCCTTGTCTCGGCATTTTCACTATGCCGGGAGAACTTCTGTGCTGGATTCAGCCTTATGATACCAGACTTGCAAAACTGCAGAAGCCTCTCTGTTGAGCATGGGATGGGTGGAGTCTCAGAGCTTAAGGGACTGCCTTGCCTTCCAGTGGGCCCCACCCTCCACGGCCCCTGAGTAATCACTGAGGTGGTCCCTGTGCGTGCACACCTGCTTTCTATCGCAGTGCCTCTAGACTGCTGCTTTTCCAGCTACTCTGCACTCCGGGACCTTATGAATCTGGGTCCCCAGGGTTTTGCCCAAAACCAGGGTTTAGTGGAGTTAGAAGTGACGCAGTTGGGAGGGTCTGTCTCCTGCCCACTCAGGAAAGCCAGCGGCACAATCAGCAGTCAGTCCCCTGCGCGCAGTGCCGTGCGCGCCACCAGACTTCTCATCTTTGCGACTCCCCTAAATTTCCGTGCACTTCTCTCTTCAGAGTCCAAACTTCCCTTGTATGAGTTTCAGTTGGATCTGGAGTTTAGTGTCGTAGGATAAGGGGTTCAATGATGTTGAGAGTTTCTGTCTCACTCCCGCCAGAGAAAGCCAGCCAGGTTCTCTGGCACCCGCTCTCTCCACGTGCACGTCTTTGTACCTCAGCTTTTTGCAGCTCCTCTGGGTCTCTGTGAGCCCCTCTCTTTCCTTCTAGTTGTAGAATTTCCACTCAGCCAGCTTTCCTGTGGTTCTGGATAATGTCCGTTCTGTCTTTTAGTTGTAATTTTGAAATTGTTGTGCGAGGCAGCAGTGTAGGTGTTTACCTATGCCGCCATCTTGGATTCTTCTCCCTAGGCTTAACTTCTTTAATAACTAATGTTTATCTAGCATTTTCACTTAACTGATTTAAACCTCATGTATACAAAGGAACTTGTGCTCACGAAATTTAAGTGATGCCCTTTAAGTTTGTTGAAATAATAGAGGGAAATAGAGTTGAAATATCTATGTTCTGGCTCAGAATCCATAAATTGCCCCTTAGAACAGTGGTTTCAATGACCCACAGAAAGAAATAGAAACACAGATATTAATATTTGAATTATAAGTTTTACAAAATAATGCTTCTCTTTATTATATATAAATCACTTCTATTCTAAAGTTGTGTGTGTGTGTGTGTGTGTGTGTGTGTGTATGTGCGCGCACGCACACGTGTGTTAAAGCTGGTTAAAACCCATTTCAAAATCAATTTTACTGCTAATGGGTCACAGTTCACAATAGGCTATGACCATACTTTGGAAAACTGTACCACAGGGTCCCTCACTGCAGGGCTGTCATGTGCAATCTTTGTAGTTTGCACAGGGCCCTGTGCTCAGAGGGGCCCTTGTTTTCATGTTCTGATGTAGCCATCTTGAAATTCTTAATAATTTAATCTCTGAGCTCATGTTTTGGAGGTGAAGTCCAATGGAACAGCAGTATATGAACTTGAGCAGAGATTGTACTATCTGTATGTCTGCTGTTCCTTAACATCCATTCACAACAGCATTCACGATGCCCCATGAACACAATACCCAGTGGCCCCACAATGCACAGGAATGCAGAGAAACTCAGAGTGAGTAGTACCAGGTAAGTGACTTGTACTCACTTTGACTAAATGGGGGCACTGACAGCCTTGAGAGGCCATGCTTTCAATTCAAACTTGAACTTGCTTCAAATGAGAAACAAGGCAATGACATTCTAAGAAACACGAATTACAAAATGATCTTATCAAATCCTTTCTTATTTGGATTACTTCCCTGTATTAGCCAACCACTTACACTGAAAATGATGGCATCAAAGGAAAAGGAAAGATAGGGTAACTCAGAGTTCCTTTTCCATGTTGCCAGAAAATATGTGCATCAAGAAATGTAATAAAAGTAATCAAATTAGGTTTGTGCAGCATTTCCAATGCTCTGGTAAGAATGAAATACAAATGCATGTATTAGTTATGAAATACAAATTGTATAATTTTGGTAATTCTCCGTATGAGTTAAATGCTATTATATTTGCATTTAAAATTGTCATTGCACAAAATGAAGATAACTGGTAAAATTTCATGCCAATAATTAAAAAGTTCTTTCTTACAATGGCATTAAATATCAAATAAAAACCATGACAATTCCGAAGCCGGTTTGGCTAGGTTGATAGAGCGTCGTCCTGCGGACCGAAGGATCCCAGGATCGATTCCAGTCAAGGGCATGTACCTTGGTTGCAGGCATATCCCCAGTAGTGGGCGTGCAGGAGGCAGCTGATCAATGTTTCTAGCTCTTTATCCCCTCTCCCTTCCTCTCTATAAAAAATCAATAAAATATATTAAAAACAACAACAACAACAAAAACAACCATGCTAAGTCAAGAGAGAGAAACCATAGTAAGAAAGAAAAAACTTTTTTAGTACCTTTTATGGCATGGGTTTCCTGGTTTTTGAATATGGGGTTTGGAATTTTTATTTTGTTCTAGAAATTATATAACTGGCAATAGCAGGTTGAATGCTAGCCCTCAAAATGATATGTCCATGAATTAATCTCCAGACTCTGTGAATATTACCTTATATGGCAAAAAAGTATATACTACCTTCGATAGCAAAAGATGTAGTTCAAGATCTGGAGAGGAAGATCCTATGTTGGATTATTATGGTAAACCCTAGAGGCAATCATATGTTTCCTTATAAGACAGATACACGGAGAAGAGGAGGTAATGTGACCACAGAGGCAGAGATTGAAGTGATGTGGCCACAAGCCAAGGAATGCCTGGGGCCAGTAGAAGCTAGGAGACACAGAATCTCCTCTTAGAGCCTCTGGATGGAGTACAGTCCTGCAGACACCTTGATTTCAGACTTCTTGCCACGAGAACTGTGACAAAAAAAATCTCTGTTGTTTTAAGCCACCCAGGTTGTGGTAATTTATTACAGAACCCTAGGAAACTAATAACCTGGCTCTGTTTCATTGAACTGCTTTTCTCAAGCAAGACATATGGGCCTTGCTCGAGAGGAGTTTGCCCATGACACCAGCCATGGAGACCTCTTTATTCTGTAGATGTGGTTGTATTTAATTACCCCTGACCATGAGGATGGCGATTTCTGGCCATTCCACACACTTGTTTTACCCCTTTCTTTTGGCTCTGGGCTCTGAACTTCTTGGGAATGAAAGCATACTCAGTGTCCATACCCTCTAGACTGTCTTGAACAATGGTCGTTTCATAGAAAATTCTCAGTGGATTCCTGCTGACCACAGGCTTGAAATACTGATGAGGTTTTAATTTTAATTTGTTTTTTTTTCTACTTAACACTTAGAGAACTTACACTGAAACTTTTTTTCATCCCCATTTGGAATGAATACAGAATATTTTAGAATTGAATCTCAGACAAATATATTTTATTTTAACAAAGTGGTTGTTGTACAGAGACCTAAAAGTAATTTAAATCCAAAAGGTCTAATAACCTTACTTTTTCTGTTGAAGAAAGTCAGCCCCAGGTGACATGTTCTCCAGAGGCCTTTCTTCTGTTATATTAAATATTGTTGCTCCCATTACATGTGGTAGAACTTATGGCGAATAGAGGAGACATTCTGGGACAAAGGCTTTTCTATGTTTGTTTGTTTCTTTTTTAATATATTTTATTGATTTTTTTACAGAGAGGAAGGGAGAGGGATAAAGAACTAGAAACATTGATGAGAGAGAAACATCAATCAGCTGCCACCTGCACACCCGCTATTGGGGATGTGCCCACAACCAAGGTACATGCCTTTGACTAAGACCCTTCAGTCTACAGGCTGATGCTCTGTCCACTGAGCCAAACTAGTCAGAGCACCAAGAGATTTTCTATATCCTGGCAATAGAGGAGTCTTCATGGGACATACAGTATACAAGTCTTGTTTAAAGGATATATGATCCTTCATTTAAACTTTATTTTAATTGTATGGAAATCAAATTTTTTTAAATTTTAGAAGATCATCTAAATTAAATTTAGTTCAACAAATATTCATTGAGTATCTTCTCTGGGAGAAGTCCTTACTAGTCAGCTGTGGGTATGTATGCACAAATTAGTGAGACAGTTCATGTTCTGAAGTGGTTGACACTCTAGGAGGGTCAAGCAATTACACAATGTCAGTCTCTAAGATTGATTAAGACTATTAAGATACATATGTGCACTCACATGCATACACATATACACATACATACTCATACATGCTAATGGCATGCCAGGAAGAGAGTAATTAATTCTGAGAGGAATGATTGGGGGATGGGCTCATTAAAGATTGTAATATTTGGACTGCATCTCAAAGAATGGGAATTTTGTCACAACCAAAACCATTTTAGAAGAAGGATACTCTAGGAAGAGACCTCCCACAGGCAGGAAAATATGAGCATTGTGGTGTCTGCAGGGCCCTGGTAGTGTATCACTGATGTTTCAAGAGGCTATGTGTCTGAGAAGATGTGGTAGGAGATATGACTTGAAAAGGTGTTTGAACTCAATCAGAGCCTTAAACTTCAGGCTTTGAAGATCATACTTTATCTCATTGGATGTGAGAAACTTCGAAGGTTTTTGAGCAAAGGAAACACGTAATACAACCTTTGTCCATTTAATGAGGTGTGGATCAAAGAGATAAGAGTTTAGTTGTAATGGAAGCGATTACAAAGGTCCAAGGAAGATATTTTGACACATGGATTTGAGAAGTAGCCTGGGAAATACATATGAAGAAATAGAGTTGTTTGAGAGATAATTAAAAAATAGATTAAACAGGATTTAGGGATTGATGAGATATAAGTCCAGAAAGAAGTCCAAGATGAGTCCAATAAAAGTAGTCTGAGAGCAGGGAGGTTTAAATGAAACATGCAGGGAATTTAGAAGGTGAAATTCTAAAAGAAACTTTCCAGGAAAGCACAGTTTTAGGACTTGGTGTTTTTGAATTGCCAGCAAATAAATAAATATATATTATATATATATATATATATTATATATATAATATATATATAATATATATAATATATAA
>JAAGEH010000018.1:30873817-30901865 GCA_011751065.1 Lasiurus cinereus | reverse complement strand
TATATATATACACTTTTTTATGAAGTTTTTTATTTTTTTTATTTAATAAATCTTTATTCAGATTATTATATTTGTTTCTCTTTTTCTCCCCTTAGTTCTCCTCCACCCGGCTCCCACCCCTCCCTCTGCCCTTATCTCCCCCCACATTGTCCTCATCTATAGGTGTATGATTTTTGTCCATTCTCTCCCTGCACCACCCTCACCCCTTTCCCCTGAGAATTGTCAGTCCACTCCCTTTCTATGCTTCTGATTCTATTATATTCACCAGTTTATTCTGTTCATCACATTTTTAATTCACTTAATTTTTAGATTCACTTGTTGATAGATATATCTTTGTTGTTCATAATTTTTAATCTTTACCTTTTTCTCCTTCTTCTTAAAGAGTACCTTTCAGCATTTCATATAATA
Organism: Lasiurus cinereus; assembly: GCA_011751065.1. Classification (NCBI taxonomy): domain Eukaryota; kingdom Metazoa; phylum Chordata; class Mammalia; order Chiroptera; family Vespertilionidae; genus Lasiurus; species Lasiurus cinereus. The sequence goes on along the minus strand of JAAGEH010000018.1, from coordinate 30,901,457 downwards.
CTGGTTTGGTGTTGATGAACTTCTTTAGCTTTTTCTTATCTGTGAAGCTCTTTATCTGCCCTTCAATTCTGAATGATAGCTTTGCAGGGTAGAGTATTCTTGGTTGTAGGTTCTTGGTATTCATCACTTTGAATATTTCTTGCCACTCCCATCTGGCCTGCATAGTTTCTGTTGAGAAATCAGCTAACAATCATATGGTTACTCCCTTTATGTAATTAACTGTTTTTCTCTTGCTGCTTTTAATATTCTCTCTTTGTCTTTTGCTCTTGATATTTTAATGATGTGTCTTGGTGTAATCCTCTTTGGATTCCTTTTATATGGGGTTCTGTGTGCTTCCTTGTAAGTCTATTTCTTTCACCAGGTAGGGGAAGTTTTCAGTCATTATTTCTTCAAATAGGTTTTTAGTATCTTGCTCTCTCTTTTCTTCTGGAACCCCCAGAATTCTGATGTTGGTACGCTTGAAGTTGTCCCAGAGGCTCCTTACACTATCTTTACATTTTTAGATTCTATTTTCTTCTTGGTTTTCCAGTTGAGTGTTTTCTGCTTCTTTATATTTCAAATTTTTGACTTGATTTTTGTTTTCCTCTAGTCTGCTGATAGGTCTCAGTATAATATTTTTTTATTTCAGTCAGTGTATGTTTAATTTCTAGTTGGTCCTTTTTCATCTCCTTTTGGGTCTCGCTAAATTTATCCATGTTTTCTAGGAAATTCTTGAAAAACTTTATAACCATGATTTTGAACTCTATATCCAATCGTTTGTATTCCTCCATTTCTTTAGTTTGTGATCTGTTCCTATGTCTCCACATTTTCACTATGCTGGGAGAACTTCTGTGTTGGAGTCAGCCTTATGACATAAGACCTGCAAAACTGCAAAAGCCTCTCTGTTGAGCTTGGATGGGTAGAGTCTCAGAGCTTCTTGGCTTGCAGTTAACCCCACCCTACATGGGCCCTGGGCCTCAAGTGTCTCTGTAATCGCTGGAGCCTTCTTGTGCACATGCGCATGTTTCTGGTCCACTGCCTTTCAGCTCCCCTGCACTCCAGGATCCGTATGAGTCTAGGTCCCCAGGATTTTGCCTGAAACTGGGGTTTAGTGGAGTTAGAAGTGGTGCAGTTGGGGGGCTCTGTCTCCAGCCCCCTCAAGCAAGCCAGTGGCACAATCAGCAGTCCCATCTTCTGGGCACAGTGGCAAGCACACCCCCAGACCTCTGCCCTTTTTGCGGCTCCCCTAAATTTCCATGCACTCCTCCCTTTTCACTGTCCAGACTCTCCCCATATGAGTCTCGGCCAGGGCTGCGGTTCAGTGCAGTAGGAAAAGTGGTTCAGTGCCATAGGATAAGTGGTTCAGTGCAGTTGGGAGTCTGTGTCTCCCTCCTGCCAGAGGAAGCCATCCAGGTACTCTGCCGCCCGCTCTCTCCACACACGCATCTCCGTACCTCAGCTTTTTGCAGCTCCTCTGAGTCCCCTCGAGCCCCTTTCTTTCTTCTAGTTGTAGAATTTCCACTCAGCCAACTTTCCTGTGGTTCTGGATGATGTCCATCTGTCTTTTAGTTGTAGTTTTAAAACTGTTGTGCAAGGCAGCAGTTTAGGTGTTCACCCATGCCACCATCTTGGTTCCTCTGCCAGCAAATATTTTGAATTGGAGCTCAGGAGATGTAAAATTTGGAGGCACCAGAGTGAAGACTGTGCTAAAGCCACAAGAGAAGATGAGAGACTAGAAAGTAGAGAGTGAGGAAAGTAAGGGAAAAAAGGGAGGAGTTTTTGTGGTAGAAAATTTAATTGAACTACAACACACCTGAAATTCAGAGCCAAAAGTTTTTTCAGTCATGTTTATTGAAATGCAAATTCATATAGTGAATTCACTCTTAGAGTGTAGAGGCCTGTGTTTTGACAAATATATATATAGTTGTGTGACCACCACCAGATTAAAGGTCTAGAGCATTTCCAGTCCTCTTCTAAAATTCTTTTTTTAAAAAAAATATATTTTACTGATTTTTTAAAAATATATATTTTATTGATTTTTTACAGAGAGGAAGGGAGAGAGATAGAAAGTCAGAAACATTGATGAGAGAGAGACATTGATCAGCCACCTCCTGCACATCCCACAGTGGGGATGTGTCCACAAGCAAGGTACATGCCCCCGACCAGAATCGAACCTGGGACCTTTCAGTCCTAAAGCCGACACTCTATCCACTGAGCCAAACTGGTCTCAGCTATTTTATTGATTTCTTACAGAGAGGGAGGGAGAGTGATAGAGAGTTAGAAACACAATGAGAGAGAGAGAGACATTAATCAGCTTCCTCCTGCATGCCCCCCACTGGGGATATGCCCGCAACCAGATACATGCCCTTGACTGGAATTGAACCTGGGACCTATCAGTGCACAGGCCGATGCTCTATCCACTGAGCCAAACCAGTTTCAGCTCCCCTAAAATTCTTGTATGCTCCTTAGTAATCAGTCTCCCACACCCCAGTCCCTAGGCAACAACAAGTCAGTTTTCTTATCCTATATTTGAGTTTGGCTTCCTTTTTCTAAGCATTACTGAGATTCATACAAGTTGTAATGAGAATTGATAGTTCATTCATTTTTTTAAATGTATTCATTGATTTTAGAGAGGAGGAAGGGAGGGGGAGAGAGAGAGAGAAACATTTATGGGAGAGAAACACTGATCAGCTATCTCCTGCATGCCCCACTGGGGATCGAGCCTTCAAACACGGCCTGTGCCTGACCTGAAGTTGAACCAGAGATCTCTTGTTTCATGGGTTGATGCTCAACAACTGAGCCACATCAACTGGGCCGATAGTTCATTTCTTTTTTATTGATGAGCAGTATTTCATTGTGTAGATATACCACAATCTGATCCATCTACCTCTTGATGGACATATGAATTGTTTTCAGATTTTGTTGATTATGAACTAAGCTACTATGAACATTTGCATACAGATTTTTGTGGAGCATACTTTTTGTCTTTTGGGGGTAAATACTTAGGAGTAGGATTGCTGGGTTGTGGGGCAGGTGTAAATTTAACTTTATAAGAAACTGCCAAACTGTTTTTCCAAAGTGGCTGTACTGCATTGCATCTGTATCTGCAGTGAATGTGAGTTCTGTTGCTTTGGATACCTGCCAGCACTTGTTATTGTTATTATGATTATTATGCATTTAGGTATAGGTGATATATCACTGCAGTCAGTTTTTTTTATGTATAATGGAATATGTGCACTCATCTGGGAAAGTTCATAAAGCCATCAGATTATCAAGGGTCCATGAACCTGAAGGTTAAGGGTCATCAAATGCAAGTTTTGAGAATGAAGAAGAGTCAGAAAAGCACAGTGAGAAGACTGGAGAAGAATTTACAATGTAAAGTCTGCTTTGCCAGGGGAAGAAGAAAGTCTAAGATGTGAACTAAGAAAAGGAGACTATACCCAACAAGGCAAGATTCCTGATGATCTTTGAGATGGAATGGAAGGAATGAGAGGTGAAAATAGGAATGTACTGGTTTTAAGCAGAAATGCAAAGTATGGAAATGGAGGCAGCATTTGCAGACCATTTCTCTGACTTTCATAATAAAGGACAATCAGAGTTAATCCCTGTTACTAGAAAAACCACTTATGGGGAGTCCTAGTGGGGGCAATTTTGATAACAGTGAGCAATGTTACTGGTCTAAACATTACCTATTATTTTGAAAAAAATATGGTTCTTTAATGTACATTTGATTTTACTGGCATTGACTTCAAATTTTCCTGAGAAGCAAATTCATTTTACCACTAATGCCACTGACTTGGCTGAAAGAACTTTTGGGCACATAGAATGTTATTGTGGCCATAAGAGCTTTCCCCAAGTACATGTCCAAGGGTTTTTCAACATGCAATAAGTGTGCTGTCAGGGAATTTTACAAGTCAGCTGACGCGTGCTGTAGCGCCACACTCATCCCCCTTCCCGGGCTGCATGCTCTGTGCCGACCTCAGTTGATCTCTTTGGGCATTTTCCCCAAACACCAAAAAAGATGGGTACACCGAAATGAGAAAGGAATCAGCATGTGGTCAGAAAGGATTCACCACTTTACTTTTAGACAGTTTAGGAGAAAAGTTGTGGAAAGACAGGAGGTTTAATTTGAATATAAGAATCATCCGTTCCTGAATATCTCTCTCTCTCTCTCTCTCTCTCTCTCTCCCCAAAGAAACTGGAAAGCAGAAAATACATAAGTTACACTGTCCATTACCATTGCTCGCCAGTTACACGCGCGCGCGCACACACACACACACACACACACTCTCTCTCTCTCTCTCACTGCTCCATATTTTGATTCATGCTAGCTCATTATCTAAGCTGTTTTTGTTTGGAACTGGGTCAGGTGGATAGAAGGTGCTAGGGTTGTGAGTAACTTGTCCTCCACTAGTTATCTCTAAGGGCTGGTACAAGGGAACCACGTTAATGCTGTCAGAAGACTGGAAATCTCACCTAATGCCTATTTTTCCCCCTTTACTTATCTTAAATGCTAGATTCACAGTTCAACTTGAATTCTTTACATGTCAGTGTTACACCCTAGAACAGATCACAGTTACCATGGCCCTATGGGAAGAGCATAGACATGCAGTTAAGAGAGATGGGTTTGATATACAGTGCTGTCCCACGTTAGTCATGTTATTCACTCTTCTGGTCTCAGGATTTTCATCAATACAGTAGAAACAAATGGGTCCTAGCTCATAATTAATCTTGTATTGGACATTCAAACAATGTCATGAAAGCTCATAAGAACTAACTCTAGAGGGTTTGACAGTTACTGGGCATTGGTTGCCATGATCACTCTGCAAATTAGAAAGCTGGCAGTTCTTGGCCCCGCCTCCCTGGGAGCTGCAACAGTGCAGCTCTTGCCTAAGAAGTGTGTCCCTTTCTTCTCCTACCTGCCATGCCTTCCTTCCATCTTTTGGAACCAGACTTCGACACATTTTGTCAGCTCCACTTTCTAATGTAGACATCCTTAAAGTAGATGACTTTATTATGTTTGCAGGGCTCTGTACCTCTCTTTCCTTGATTTTGTTATTATGAATTACCTTTATGATTAAAGGTTATCTTTTCAAAGCAACCTCTCTCATGCGCCATTTACTACTCCTTTCCCTCAAGGCATCAATGTCAGCTATTTGGTGGGATGCTGTTGAATGGGGAATTTAGGGAAGCACTGGTGCAAGGGAACCCCTTGGGTCACAAGGAAATGCACTGTAGATCTAGTCTTCTCATATATTTCAGAGTAGGTATTTATATTCCTGAGATGGTTTCTCTTTGCCCACACCATTACTTCACAAACATTTCTGGTATCTACTCAACCAGTTTCTAATAATGTTCCATTTGAATTTATTTGATATTGAATAAGGCTTTTTAAAAAAGCCTATGTGAATGAATGCTCTTATCTCAGCATCTTAGACAAGGTACTATATAGTCAGACTGATAGAAACAGAAAATTTGTTAAGTACATGGTAGATAAGATAAGTTAGTTTATGATAAGCCAGGACCTAAGTTAATGACAATGTGATCATGCTTTTTCTTGCAGAATGGGAATCACACACTGCCCTTTGCCTATAAAAATATATCCTACTCATACTAATGTACAGAGTATTCTTGGGCCAAGGACAAATTTCAAAACTGGGTAAAGACTTTGAAATAATGGATGAACAGCTAGCTTGTCAGTAGGTAGACTATCATATGACTGAATTAGAGACAATGATCTTCTCTTGCTTCAAAGTTCCTTTGAGGAATGGCATGTTTTAAATTTGTGTTCTCTGATCTGCACTTTGTCAAAAAATGTTAAATGTGGAAAGATAGAGTGATTATATATTTCAAAGAAATCCTGCTATTTTTGTCTTTTGACAAAATTGGGTGCATTTTAATTTTTTTGAACCATGATTTGATAAACCGTATTTGTATACACAGAATCCAGTGGATAAAAGGCCTTGACAAATATTTCTTGAGTGAAACTATGTGTGATATTGGATTTGGAAGTGCCAGGAAGTGCTGCATGACACTCACTTGTTAATGTAGTCTTTCTCCTCAGCTCTTTATTTAGAAAATGATTCCTGTGCTATTTCAAATCCCAATTGGGGAGGGGTCAAAGACTAAATATTCCCCTAAAAGAAGACCTCTACAGAGATAGGATTAAGATTCAAATTTCTCTCAAATCCTTAACAATCTCTTCCCTCCTCCTCTCTCCTCCAGGCCCCCCATTATATCTACTTGTAAATTCTCCAAATTGCTCTAGGATTAGCTTATTCTGAGGTCAGTTTGTAGCCTTGCAGAATCAGCACCAGCTCATGGGGCCTCTTAGTGATATGCTGTCCGAGGCCTGGGTTTCACAGAAGGCAAACTAACCTGAGAGAGTTGGCCTTTTTTTGGTTATTTATGTTGGGAAGGCTTTTATTTTGGATACTCAGTTCTTGTTTAATTAAAGTGGTATTTTACTATATCTGCTCACACTCACCTTCTAAAAGAAAGGTGCCCAGGGTTTCCAACAACTGAACATTAGGTAGTTATTCCATTCTCTGGCCAGTTTTCTTAGAGGACTATGTGACAGCATGGTGGTCATCGGGGGAGCTGGCCTATGAGTGCCCTCTCTGGGCTATTGATTGGATGAAAATGAATAAATATCATTGTAAAACCTGCTTTCCTAGGAACAAAGTATGTTTGAGTAGAGATTTAGAGCAGAAAATACCGTGTCTAGCAAGGAAGATAAACATTTTAGGCCATGAGTTCTCATCTCCGCTTCACTTCATGGAATTAGTTTCACTGAATGAGTGAATCCAAGGTATTTTTCAAAGCTCTGCTGAATTTTGTTTTGAAAGTCAGCTGGGAATACATAATATGGAAATTTCATTTCTGTGAAGAGGTGAGCTTAGCCATGGAACTGTGAAATGGTTAATATCCCTACTAACTACAATCTGGGCAGTCATTTATGGTATGATTCATGAGTGCTAAATAGAAGGGAAAAGTTCACTTTTAAGACCATTATCCCAGTAATCTTTGAGAATTTAATCCAAAGCGCCATCCCCTGCCAATTGAGAGTCTCTCGGTGTTTGTGGGAGATAACCTCTTGACTCTTTTTTTGCTGCAATATGTCTTGTCTGGTGAACCTGGAGTTCAGCAGAAAAAGATAACATCCTCTTCTTGTGGACTTTGACAAATGATAGGTTCCGAATCTACTGGAATCACTTTATTCTTATCCAGAGATATGACAAATGATAAGTTCTGAGTCTACTGGAATCACTTCATTCTTATCCAGAGATATCTAAGAGTCAGCGTGCTTTTTTGAGTTAAATCATTCACTTTCTAATTTTTTCTTAACTCTTGACATACTATTGTGTTATGTAGTCATGGATTCTGAGCAGTTTTAGCGAAGATTATGGTATTATTAATAAGGTTAAAATTAATAATGATTTCAATTCCATGTATGTTTTTGGTAGAGCTGCCATAATGATCAATGAAATAATGTGTAAAAAACTGTGCATAGCACCTGACACATAGTAAGTGTTCAATACAAACTGTTTTTCCAATCATTCCACTTTGAGTCCATCAAAGGGGCTTCGATGATCAGAAGTTTATAATTATTACATGGCTGCAACTATACACTGATCCTAGAGCGTAAGCCTCAAGAGCAGCTTGAGACTAAAACTCAACTATCCATAGCTTTAAAATGGGTTAATTGTGAGGCAGGGGTAGGCTATAAGGGGTCAATGGAAGATAAGAGAGGATATATGTAATACTTTCAACAATAAAGATTAAAAAAACAAAAATAAATAAAATGGGTTAATTGTTTTGTTAGCATAATTGTGAAAACTTACAATGCCTTGGAAACAAAAGTTTCATATACCTTAGAAGGTGACTCTTTTTGGAAGTACATGTTTCTATTGCTGAGTCAGCCCTTCTAGAATATTCTTTTCTGTCTAACCAAATAGCTGGGTAAATCTGCTTAATAATTTCCCCTACCACAACAAACCTATAATTGACAGGAGGACAGTAGCTTCATCACCCTGACTCTTTTCCTCATTGAGGTAGAATTCGTTTGTGTCATTGAATAGGGAAAGCAGATACCTAGAGACAGTAGTGGTCTTAGTATAGTCATGATTTAAGATGGTGGACATGTATAAAGTTACACGCCAACTACTTTGCAAACATCTCTTTTAATCCCAACAACATCCTTAGAAACTTAACTTCGTTAACAGATGAAGAGACTAAGAAACAGAGAGGCTAACTAACTTATCCAAGGCTATCTCTCTAGGAATGTTGAGGTAGGAATTTAAAATCAGGTTATCTGAATTCAGAACCAAGGTCTGTAAATCATCATGCTGTTAGAGCTCGATAGCTATGAATCAAGATGAGGAACAGCTACAGAGGAAGCTCAAGAACTTCTGGTCTAGTGGGTCATTTCTCAGTCAGGATGTCCCTAAAGTGGTGAGGTTCCCTGGAGATCCTCACTGTTCCTTAAGGAAAGTGACGATGGCTATCATATCTAAACCTACTGTTAATGAATGAGAAAAGTAGAGTTTGGGAGGGTGGTATTTCTCCATATCTGCTTCTCCTGGTAAGACAAAAGTACTGGGAATCCCCAGGATCATAATAAATAATAGTTGAATCTATTAAAAAGTATGAAAGAAATGGCATGCATGTAATTCCTAGTACTTTCCTGGTTATGTGAAAAATCTCTGCCTCACTTTGACTATGATTTTTACATGTCAAAACCATGTAAAAATAAACAACCCAGTTAAAAAATGAGCAGAGGATCTCAATAGAGATTTTTTTCAAAGAAGTCATAGAAATGGCCAACAGTTACATAAAGATGGCCAACAGGCTCAATATTACTAATCAGGGAAATGCAAATAAAAACCACAATCAGATAATGCCTCACTTGTTAGAATGGTTATCATCAAAAGCACAAGAAATAAGTATTGGTGAAGATGTAAAGAAAAGGAAATCCTGTGTGCTGTTGGGGTGAATATAAGTTGATGCAACCATTATAGGAAACAATATAAAGTTTCCTCAAAAAATTAAAAATAAAATATAATAACATGACGCAGCAATTCCACTTCTGGGTATTTATCCAAAGAAACAAAAAACATTGACTCTAGTAGACATATGTACACCATAATTATTGTAGCATAGTTTACAATAGCCAAGATATGGTAACAACCTAAGTTTACATCAATGAATAAATGAACTTTTAAAAATATTAATGTCAGTTTTGAAAGTAAATCTTGTACCAATATGATGGACCTTGAGGGAATTATGCTAAGTGAAATAAGCCATACAGAGAAAGACAAATACCGTATGATCTTACTCATATATGGAATCCCCAAAAGAAGAAAATTGAGTTCATAGATACAAAAAATAGATTGTTGGTTGCCAGAGGCAGGATGTGGTAGTTAAGTGAAATAGGTAAAGGTAGTAACAAAGTTCAAACTTCCAGTTATAAGATAAATAAGTCATGAGGATGCAATGTAAAGCATGGTGACTACAGTTAATAATATTATATTGCATATTTGAAAGTTTCTAAAAGAGTAAATCTTAGAAGTTGTCACATACCAAAAATTTCTTGTAAATAATGTATGGTGACAGATACTAACTACAAAGATCAAACCATTAAGCTGCAAACCTGAAACTAATGCAGTATTATATGTTAATTTTACCCCAATTTAAAAATAATAAAAGTTAAAGCTTAAATAGATAAATAAATGTATGAATCTGAATTTCATCTGCTATAACCTGGCATGTTTTCCTCAATTTCTAGCTGAAAATTAGTTGGTAAAAGGAGAAATGGAATAGAAATCTAAATTAGACACTAAATGGAGACAGAGGAGAGAAAGAACAATAAAAACAGATGTAGGAAAAGAAGGCAGAGATCACCAACCTTGTCACACCTCCATATGCCAGGTTGTCCATCTCTGATAGTTCCTCCTGTGAGACATTCACCCCCTCCCATCAAAGCTCAGGGTTCACTCTCCTTACTATTTAACATCCTCTCATTCATGTTGTAGTTGTAAACTTATGATAGCATTGGACAACACTTTTTAAGTGGGTTGTTGTGTTGTCCTTGCTGTAGCACATGGGAAACATTTTGGAGTTTACACAAATATTATTTGATAATCACCAGTATCTTAACAATCATAATCTCCATTGGTCACCTGGAAATTTTCAGAGGAGGTGGAGGTACAGGTTAAGAGCATGGGCTTTGGAGCCAGACTCATTGTGAAGCCAGGTTGGGCTGTTGTGTGCTTTCATCAAATGACCCAACCTTCATTCTCTATTAGGGTGATAATACTAGTTACTAGACAGGTGGCCATAAGAATCAAGTGGTATGAGGGGTTCTTAACTTTATGTGCCATGGGATATACTTTAAATACATAAAAGATATAACACTATAAAAGCAAAACAATTATATTACAGTTACCAAAATATTTTTAAAAGCGAACTTGGGATTAGTAATAAATGCATTAAATAATCTAAAAGTAGGTATAATGTCAACAGGAAATTTTAAGTTTGCAATAAGTATAAATGATATTTTTGTGATATCTGACCCAAATGTAATGCAATATGAAAATATCTGTGATTTCTATTGGTTACAAAGACCAAGGTGCTGATAATGTCAGCAAAGTTTGCTGCTTGTGCCTTAGCATTTGAAAGAAATGCAAAGTTCAAGTTCAAGTTTGGTGAAAATAAGTATGCAAATTTTTTATCCAAGTTCAAAGATCCTCCCCTATTCTAGCCTTGGACTTTTGGGGGGGGAGTCTATAGACTCCCAGATAAAGACCTTGAACTGATGTCAGGCAACTCTTAGCACAGAGTGGCTCTCAGTGGCTCTATAAATTACTCCTTATAGATTTCCCCTTAGTAACTGAAATGGTGCCATGCTGTTAGTATAAACCACATGAAATCACCATTTCGTAAGCTAAAAGAAGAAATCTTGGTAATTCCACATGGTTCAATCTGAAATAAAGTATTTTTGAAACTATTTTAATTACTTAATTACTTAATATATATATATATGTCACATATATATATAGTGACATTTTGTTTTTTGTTTTATTCCAAAGAAAGTATATATTAGCTTAGTGGGTTTGTAAGAGCGTAGACTATTTGGAATTACATTTGACTATTTCTTTTGGTTCTTTCCAGTATTTGTTGACAAAGACAAATGGACACATATTAAGGTTATTCTGAGATTTATGATGCTTAAGATACATCTTTATCTTCTTAATGATAGAACATTTGCTATGCCTGTGATTTACTCATTTCTAATGATTCATTTAAACCTAGAAAATCTCTCTCATGTTGCCAAAAAATGTAGCTTTACTAATTAGGAGGAAGTCCATGACCTTGCTCTATTTAAGTGTTACATATTATTTAAGAAACTACCTTAAGTAAGTTGCCTTAATCACTCCCAAATGAATAACTCTAAAATAAAGAGCCAGAGTGTAACAACCGATCAGGACCAAAGGCTGACCAACCGGAAGTCAGAGCTGGGTCTTGGCGACCCAGCGTTGACTACTGATGCTGCACACCCAGTGACCCAGCAGTGGCTGCTGAGGAGGCTTTGAATCAGGCCAGGAAAGAGACCTGAAGAGAGAAGCAGGGGCTGATCTGTAGCGTCTATGGCAACTTTTGACCAGCACTTGCCTCTCTCTTTCCCTCTGAGCCTGGCCAGCAGCCCTGCTCCATTTCTCTTTGAGCCTCCACCAGGGCTACTGATCAGCCCTGCCTTTCTGATCAGGCCCTGTTGATAGGCCCAGAGATGCTGACTGGCATAGAAACTGGCCAATCAGAACCAAATCTGAGTCAACTGTGAGGAGGCAGCGGCTATTTAGGAGACAGAGCTTTTGACACTGATTGGCATAGAAACTGACCAATTAGAACCAAATTGGCCAGCAGAGGAGGGCAATTGGGGGCAACCAGGCTGGCAAGAAGAGGGCAGTTAGGAAAAGATCAGGCCAGCAGGGGAGGGCAGTTAGGGGTGATCAGGCAGGCAGAGTCAGTCAGGTGAGCAGGTGAGCAGTTAGGAGCCAGTGGACCTAGATTATGAGAGGAATGTCTGACTGCTGGTTTAGGCCTGATCCTGATAGGGCCTAAACTGGCAGTTGGACATCCCCCAAGGGGTTCCCAATTGGAGAGGGTGCAGGCTGGGGTTAGGGAACTGCCCTCTCTGTGCATGAATTTCGTGCACTAGGCCACTAGTCTAGTATAATTGCAGAAATAATATGTCACCTTGGGCAGCACTACACTGTCCCCAGATTGAAAAAATGAAGGCAAAGGGGAGATTTCAGTTATTTAATACAAATACAAGTTCTCACTTTTTAAAGTATATGATTGTCTAACCATGGTCCTGTACATCTGAAACTAATATAAAATAATGCTGATGTAGACTGTAATTGAAAAAGAATTTAATTTAAACAAATTAAAATAAAAAACCACACACACACAAATGAACCACAAATGCAAGTTCTTACAACAAAGTTTTATCATTGCTGGTTTACATCCCTGTGGTTCCTGTTAGGTGATAAAATCTGAGGGTATGGATTCCCTCTCTCATCCATTATAATAGCCCCTGTATTTAGCTCTGTGCCTTGACAGAGTAGACATTCAATAAGTATTTGTTGAGTGAAAAAATGAAGTGGTGAAGAAATGAAATGCTAGCCTCATCGACTGGTCTTCTCACCTCCAACTCATAAAAGAGTCATTGTGCTGTGATTCTAGTTTGGTTTGTCTTAAACATTCCAGTGTTAACTTTTCACTCTCAGAAATATTGTCAAATCAATAAAATATAATTAAATTGAGAGAAATAATTAATTTTGTAAGCATTTGTAAAATAAATTGCTTTTGAAAATCATGCATTCTATGAAAGAGAATGTATTAATCAAATTAAGCATATAAACAAGATTGCTGAGAGCAAGGTTGACTTACTTAAAAAGAAAACCAAAAACAAACACACCTTTTAACCATCATCAAGCTCCTCAGAGGCATCTGTTTATATTCAAACTACCATTATTACTTAAAATGTGTAGTTTATCATGTAAAATATGCTCATGAGAAATATGTAAAAAATATTCATAAGAAAATATTAAAATCACCTGGCACATAGTAAGTGCTCAAAAATATGTTATTTGAATTAATCAGATAAGAAATAAAATCACTTTCTTGTTTTAATTTTGGTTTTTAAAAACTTGTCATAAAACTTTGGTATCTTTTCACATGTTTATTAACCATGTGTATTTTTATTTTTTACTCTGAGCTGTTTTTCTCTGTCACTTGCCCTTCTTATTACAAATGTGCTCTTCATATTTTTAATTGATCTATTAGAGCTCAATCTTTCATCCTAAAAATTGATACTATTTTCCCCAGTTTAACATTCATATTTTGACATTATTTATATGTGTAAATATGTGTTTGTTTTTGCCACATCAATGATGAATATTATTCTACTAGAGTCCTGGTGTACAAAAATTTGTGCAATGGCCAGGGGGTAGGTGGGAGAGAGGATGGGGATCAGTTCCTTAGCCCGCCCTGTGCCCTCTCACAGTCTGGGACTCCTCCCTGGGATATCAGGCCTAAGTTGGCAGTCAGACATCCCTTTGACACTCCAGGAGCCCTCGGGGGATGTTCACCTGTCAGCTTAGGTTCCATTCCCAAGGGGAGAGAGTCTAAGCCATTAGTCAGATATCTTAGTGCTGCCACCACCACCACTGAGCTGGCTAGCCATAAGCCAGCTTCTGGCTGAGCAGTGCTCTCCCTGTGGAAGTGCACTGACACCAGGCGGCAGGTCCTGCATTGAGTGTCTGCCCCCTGGTGATCAATGTGTGTCATGGTGACCCGTCATTCCGCCATTAGGTTCAATTTGCATATTATCCTTTTATTATATAGGATATTTTAAAAGGCCTTTTCAATACAATATTTTAAAAATATTTAGTTTTGTTTCATTCTTTTATAGCTGGATGTCTTTGTATTCACATCTTTGATCTACCTGATTTAGGAGAAAGGAATTAGGCAGAGGCTAACTCAGAGTCCCCGATGGCTATCTAAGAGTCCCAAACCTTTTATTGTAAACCTGTTTTTCCCCCACTGATTCGAAAACCCAACTTTGTTGAAGTCACCCTGTCATAAACTTGTGACCATTTCTGAGTTCTTTCCATTGAGCTCTCTATTGTTGCAAACCACAATTACAGCTGGTTAGTCCACACTTGCTATTTTCTTTCCCAGAATTTTCTTTGCTATTCTCTAATGTTTATTTTTCAGATAAACTTTATAGTTGTTTTGCAAGTTTCCCTACACTTGTGATTTTGCTTAGAGTTTTATGAGCATTTAACTCACAGCCTGACACATTTAAGTCCTCTATAAGTGGGAAATACAATTGTAATTTCAACAATAATTGTGAATGCCACATCAAATACAATGACAGATATGTAGAGGATTAACATCTTTGCAATTTTGACTCTCATTACTCAGGAGACAATTAGAATGGTTTCCATTTATTTAAACTTAAAAAAATATCTTCCTCAGTACAGATGTTCGTTCTTCTACTAACAATGGGGTTATGTCTGATGAGTTTAAATTGCATTTAATACACATAATCTAATGACCATCATAGCTTAGCCTAGCCCAGTGGTCAGCAAACCGCGGCTCATGAGCCACAAGTGGCTCTCGAGCTGCGGTTTGCCACTGTGTTGACTAATAAGTTTGCCGACCACCCTTTACCTCTTTGCACACAATAGAACACAATTGCCTAATCCTCACAGCTTCCGACTACATGGTAACATTTAGTCTAGGCCAATGGTTGGCAAACTCATTAGTCAACAGAGCGGCAAACCGTGGCTCAAGAGCCGCATGTGGCTTGCGAGCCGCAGTTTGTCGACCACTGGCCTAGCCTACTTGAAATATACTTGAAACACTTATGTTAGCCAAGAGATAGGCAAAATCATCTAACACAAAGCCTATTTTATAATAAAGTGTTGAATATCTCATGTAATTTACTAAATACAATATCAAACAATCACACGGCTGACTCATACCTTTTTCTGTGTTCCCATCAATAATATCTACTTGATTACTTGAAATCTCCACTTTAAAGTCTCATTGGTACCTTATCTTAGATTTAATTTGAGCCATACCCTTCCCTACTCCATTTCACTTACTTCTCCTGGATGTGGGCATAAGGTTTCTCCATCCACTCATTGCTCATGCCAAGATCTGGGTGGAATTGATATCATCAACATCTCGCATCCCAAATCATTATCAAACCTGTCTCATGTTTCTTGAGTCTATTCACTTATTCTCTTTTTCACTGCCCCACCCAACTCTAAGAACCCCATCACTAACTTGGACTCCTATAACTGCTTCTTTTCCCACATATTTTCAGGTATACTTTCCAAACAAGCTGTTCTCTGCCTGAAAGTCAAAGTAATCATTTAAAAATATAAATTTGTATTACTTCCTTGCTTAAGCCATTTTAGTGGCTTCCCATTATTCTCATAAGAAAGTTGCTACGATTACAAGGTCCAGTATGACCTGTTCCCAGACTATTTCTTCAGCATTACCTTCTGTCAAGCTTATTTATGATTACTGTTCTCTACTGAGACTCCATCTTTTTGAAGGTGAAAATCTTAATCTTTTTCCTCCTTCCTTATTTGTCCAATACCTCCTCATTCTTAAGCTTCACTTTAAATATAACCCTAGTCTTTCTTGATCCTTGAGTACAGACTAGATTTCAATATTTGTATGCATTTATGGTACCAAATATTTTTCTTCCTATTACCTAATAGTAGTTATTATAGTGTTTTTGTGTCTTTAAGTTTTTTGTAATCTATCTCTATCACTAGATGGAATTATATCTGATGTCAGGGACCATATAATTTTTAAAACCTTTTTATTAATAGTTGAGTCGCATGCAGTTTTAAGAAATAGTACAGAGAGATCCTGTGTATACTTTTTCTAGCTTCCTCTAATGGCAACATCTTTTTCTTTTTTAAAAAAAAAAAACTAACAAACCTGACCCAAGTATATTTTTCCATTGATATTTAGAGAGAAGGAAAAACAGAGAGAAATAGCAATGTGAGAGAAACACATTGATTGGTTGACTTTTGCATGTGCCCTGACCAGGGTAGAACCTGCAACAGAGGTACATGCCTTTAACTGGAATTGAACCTGGGACGCTTCAGTCTGCAGGTCGATACTCTACCCCACTAAGCCAAACCGGCTAGGGCTAATGGCAACATCTCAATTGACCATAGTATAATATCACAACTGGGAAACTGACATCAGTGAATGTGCCCAGCTGATTCAGAGTTGACCATTTTTATATGTGCTCATCTGTGTGTGTCTGCTTTGTCCTATGCAATTTTATCGCAGTGACAAACACTACTGTGAAGACATGGAACAGATCCATTGTAAGGATCCCTTGTGCTACCATTTTCCAGCCATTGTCACCTCCCTCCTCCCTATGATGTTTAAAATTGCAATATCTATATGATTTAAGACAGAACTTGATATATAGTGGAGAATATTTATTACATGAATAAAATAAATTATATAACTTATCAAAGTGAAAACTCATTAAAAGAATAATTTACCACAAGCAAAATAGATTTATCCTAGAAATTCATGGAAGGAATTTCTATCAAAATAACATTTTATTACAATATTTAAGAAAAGAAAAATTAATAATAGACAAAACTATTAAAATGTGTCAATTTTAAAATAAATATTATTTTAAAGTATGAACTACTCATACTCCATATAATAAAAGAACCCACTTTAAAGGAGAAGCAAGTATTAATTCCACGGTAAAACATGTTAGTCTCTTTACACAAGGATGTTTGCTCTCACTGCTATTATTCTATGCTATTTCAGAATGTGGTCAATGTGACAAGGTATGAAAAAAAGAAGAAAAAGAGCTTGGTCTGAAGAGACTGTCATTGTCCTCTAGACCAAGACTACCAGGAACACACCTGTTGTTAAATAATTTGAGTTTATTACTCATTGCAGCCCTTGAGAACAGGCTTTCCAGGGAATTAAGGGAATGAAGAGTGTGTGGAGTATCTCAGTAACGAGGTATTGGAAAGAATTATGTAATTTGGTGTCTGTTCAGTGATTTGGGGGAGGGTTTAGGGCTTATCTCTGGATAGGGTACTATCATAAAGTGGGGATACCTCTATGACTGGGTGTCTTTTTTAAACATGTGAGAGACTAGACCAAAGCCAAACATGTCACTGGTAAAAATTTAACCATCACACAGATTAGTCAAAATAGGGATACATTTTGTGGCTTAAATATTGTTTATGTCTTGTCTGTGTTTAGGCCAGAGTGATCTTGCATTTGTCTGGATCCTTAATGGTCACAGTGTGGCCTTGATGTTGATATTCTGTGAAATTTGTATGTTTAAGGAAAGAATGCTCAGGCCTGGCTAATAGTGCTAGGTCAGTTCCTGGATGTCAGGGACTGCTTTCTTTTTCTCAAGACAACTAGCATTATTTGCAAATCATATTAATATCTACACATAAACCATTGTAAGAGACTAACAATTAAAATTTACAAAATTTAAAAATACAAAAGAGTGTATTATTGCCTGACTGGCATGCCTCAGTGATTGAGGGTCAACCTATGAACCAGGAGATCACGAATTGATTACCGGTCAGGGCACATGCCTAGTTGTGGGCTCGATCCCCAGTAGAGGGCATGGAGGATGCAGCCAATCCATGATTTTCTCTCATCATTGATGTTTCTCTCTCTCTCTTCATCTCTAAAATCAATAAAAATATATAATTTTAAAGAAGTGTATTATTCAATAATATTTGTATAGATGACAAAAATAAACAATATATATATACATATATACATATATATATACACACATACACACACACACACATGTATATCTATATTATCAGCAATAGGTCACTTTGGAAAATAGAAAACAAGTGTGTAAACTGGGATTATCTTAGTAAGATAAGTCAAGGAATTTTAAATAGAAAAGAAAACAAATTTGTATTCTCACAGAAGATGAGCCAAACACTTAGAAATGTTCTTAGTACATATTGAACACGTCTTTTTATATTTTTTGTGATGCCTCAACTATTCCAGATATCTGCTCTCCCCAGTCCTCTTCTCAGTGTATCAGAATACCTATTATGAAAGGAAAGCTACAATACTAAGAGTTTTTTTCCCCAAGAATATTTTAGGGTCTAGTCTACCAAAGGAATAGGACAAAGCTGGCGAGACACTATAATCTTTGTGAAGAAGTGTTTTCTAAGAAATTAATTCTAAGGTTAACTTAAGAAGTTAACCTATAAACATGGAGCATGTCATGGGGATTGCCATGAGTAATAAATGAAGCAACTAACTCTTATCTTGTCAAATTACAATATTTTAATGATAGAAAAAAGATTTTTTTAATTTGTTACTCAAGATATTAACAAAGGTAAATAAAGTGAGAAATGACTAAAAATACAACATTAATTTGACAAATGATAGCATTAGAGTCTTCTCATGTCCTATGAGAGATAGCAATTGTGGGAGAATGAGTTCAATTTTGGAAATTAGAAGGATCTGGCTACAAATTCCTTCTCCACAATTTACTAGGCTGGAGACCATGGGCAAATTATTTAACTCCTGAGTTTCAATTTCTTCATCTGGAAATGGGGCACATGCCCAACATATGGCACTTTTACAATAATTAAGTAAGACTATGCATTAAAAATAAGAACTACCTTAGTGCTTGACACAGAGCAGGTTCTCAAAAAAGAAAAGAAAATGGTGATATCTTACATTTGCCCTCCCTTTCTCCCCTCTATTTTTACCTGAGATTGATTTAGAAACCAGGGAAATTAAGGTTGCATTTCTGAACAAATACCTGACATTAAACATTGTGAACCCAATGCCTAACTCTGCTGTAGTAGAAGTTTAGTAAATATGACTACAGAGTTAAATGTATAAAACTTTTAAAAGATCATCAGACATCCACCTTAAAAAGGTTCTGAACACCAATTCCAACGTGTGTATGTGGGTTTCCACACACCACCAAGGAGTTTCCAATACCAGCTGGTTATCTCACAATTTAAATAAATTCTGAGATAGCATCAGATCTCACTAGTTAAGGGCTCGGTCCCACAAGACAGCCCCCCTACCCCTTCAGATGCCAATCGCAAGTCCAGGGTGTTGGTAGTACTTCTGACTGATTGGTTATAAGTCACAGATTTCCACAACCCCTTCCTTGGATTTAATTAATTTACAAGAGTGGGTCACAGAACTCAGGAAAACATCTTACTTACAAGAATACAGGTTTTCTATAGATTATAATTCAGGTATAGCCAAAAGAAAGAGATGCATGGGGCAAGGTATGGAGAAAGGGCTAGGAGCATCCATGCCCTCTCCAGGCACGCTATTCTCACCAAACCTCCATGTATTCACCAAACTGGGAGCTCTCCAAATCCCCTCTTGTTTTAGTTTTTTATGGAGGCTTCATTGAAACCCAGGCATGATTGATTAACTAATTTGCCAGTGGTGATTGATTCAACCACCATTCCTCCTGCTCTCCCTCCCCCCACCCCCAAAAAATTAGTATGACAGTTCCAACCCTCTATTCATGGGTAGTTCTCTTGACAACCAGTCCCCGCCTTTAGGTGCCATCTCCAAGTCATCTCATTCAAATAAACTCACTTCATCTTTATGGCTCAAAGTCTTTTAGGAACTGAGGATAAGAAACCAAGCATTGTAATAAAAGATGATCCCATTGCTCTTATACTTAGGGGTTTGGAAACTGAGAGCCAGGAATTGTGGATGAAAATCAAATATGCAAGAAAAATATATTTTGCTCACCTAAATGGCCAAATATATATTTCTTATAAATCAGAATATTGCCCACCTTTCCTGAAGTTCTTTAATGTTAGGCCACACCAAAACATTTTGCTCCTCCAGGCAAAGAGGTATCTCTCGTTTCCTTCCCACTATCAGCACCAGTTAAAACGCCAGTTGAAATCACAGGTGTTTCACCATTGAAATGCTGGAACAGAAATGTCACCCTGACACTTTTTACCTGGTTCTCATTGAAGAACTCATAAACCCATCAATAGTATTGTTTCCTTGATTATCATGTGAAATGACTGTGCTGGAAATTTCAACAAGCCCTGGATTTTCTTTAGTCAGAGAGGGTTTCAAAGCATTCTTCCTTAAGGAGTGGCTTCTACAGCACCTCCTTTGCCTACCCCCAAACCCCTCCTTCCAACAGGCTGGGATTTGCTTGACGCTATGAAACACACCATTAAAAGCAGACTTGTAGTTTTCACTCAGATCTTGTGAGTCTAGTTCCATTCTCTAGTTCTCTATCTGGTTACTCATTGAGATTGCTGCCTCCCCCTGCCTTCAAGCCCCACCCCTGTCTGGTGCTGCCTTAGTGGAGCCTTCCCTTATCTGTGCACTTCTCTGAAGTTGAACACCAGAGGCATTTACAAACTTGACTGGCAATGAACTTGGAGCCACCAAGCTCAAGTCTCTTGTGAGCCAAATCATTATTTAATCAAGTTGGTAGATATGGAAGAAGAGAGAAAAACCACTTAAATATAGCTGATAATAGTCCCTGACTTCACCTCTACTTGTGAGAAATAATTACTCTTCCAGTGACACATACAGTAAGTCAGAAGATTGCCATTTACTGCTCTTGCTTTTAGCATATTCCTCATCATTATATATGACATTCCATCTATCAGCAAAACATTAGATTTCATTGACATATAGCTTATAAATTCATATTGGAAAAAATAAGACTCCTTTTCTGACATGAATATATAATATATGAGCATATACAACTTAGTTCTGTCTTAATTTAATGATAATATGTAGTTTTCCATAATTTATTTGTGTTATCTATACCTTTTTTAAGGTTCAAAAACTCTCTGATGCTTAACATTCTTTCTATCCTATATTTCTTAGTTGAGAATATTTATAAAGTCACCATTTTTGTCCATTTCTTCTATAATATTGCTAAATTTTCCTTGGAAATATTACTGTTTGAAAAAGATAAATACATAGGAGGAAAGGGATATTTTTATTGTCAAAACTGAATAATATAAGATCATTATTAACTGTTTTACATGAACATTAAGGTTCTTCCATCCTGAAAAAGTCTATCCTATAAAAATATGCTGGCTAGAGAAACCAAGATGGCAGTATAGGTAAATACCCGAACTGCTGCCTCACACAACAACTTCAAAACTACAACTAAATTGGAGAAACCAAGATGGCAGCATAGGTAAACACCTGAACTGCTGCCTTGCACAACAATTTCAAAACTACAACTAAAAGACAAAATGGAATCATCCAGAATTACAGGAAGGCTGACTGAGTGGAAATTCTACAACTAGAAGGAAAGAGAAAAGCACACTGAGACTCACAGGAGCTGCGGAAGTAAAAGCAAAGATATGGAGGCGCTTGCAGAGGGCTGGCAACTGAGTACATGGATGTCTTTTTCAAGTGGGAGGGAGACACAAGCTCCCAACTCTGAGACTCTGAGAACCCATACTCATAGAGGGAAAAACTGGACTGTCTGGTAGTGGGCAGAACTCAAGGGTAGCTTTCTCTCAGAGGAGCTTACAGCGATTACTGTGGGACACTGAGAACCAGGGGCCTCTTAAAGGGTCAGGGCTGATGGGAAGCCATTGCTGCTTGCTTCGCCCTGAGACTCCACACCATCCAAGCTGTGTGAAGAGGCTTTTGCATATGAATGGCCTGATCCTTTGAATTCTAAACTTACCTAACAAACTACAGCTGAGTGAGTGAGACCCAGAACATCCAAAAGAAGGCCCCAGGCCCCGCAGCAGCTTGTATTGTTTCACAGCTGCTCCTCATCTGGGCACCTCCAAAACTCAAACAAAGAAGAGGAATCTGCAGATCTCTCCAACCAGCTCTTGCTGGGTGGCCTCCGGCAGAGGCTAAATTAGCACCTCCTGGGAGATCCAAGAGCCAGTGTACCTAGGGGTCAGTATGGGACTATCCAGATTACAACTTCTCAGATCCATAAGGGACACACTCTGGGGGCAGACTCAGTGAGCACCAAAGCCCCACTGAAGCAAGTCTTGTCTCATAAGGGTATCTCCAGCACAGAAGTTCTCCCATTGTAGACACAGCTGATCCTCACAGCCAATTGGCCTGGAGGTCAATACCCCCAGTAATACCAACAGCAATAAAGGATTAACTACAACAAGACTGTGCACACAGCCCAAAAAGGGGTACACCAAGAGTGTCCACCTCAGGTAACTGGGAAGGCTGTGCTACTGGGCCCTATAGGACACCTAGCACACAAAGCCACTCTACCAACACAGGGAAGCAGCCAAAATGTGGAGACAAAGAAATAGGTCACAAATGACAGAAATGGAGGAAAGCAAACAACTGGATATAGAGAACAAAACCACAGTTACAAGGTTACTCAAGAATCTTTTAAAAGCCTCAAAAAATTTAGTGAGATCCTCAAGGATATGAAAAAGGACCAACTAGAAATTAAGCATTTACTGACTGAAATAAAAAATAACATACAGAGATCCAATAGCAGATTAGAGGACCACAAGAATCAAGTCAAAGATTAGAAATACAAAGAAGCAAAAAAACTCAACTGGAAAAGCAAAAAGAAAAAATAATTTAAAAATATGAAGATAATGTAAGGAGCCTCTGGGACAATTTCAAGCGTACCAACATCAGAATTATGGGGTTGCCAGAAGAAGAGAGAGAGCAAGATACTGAAAACCTATTTGAAGAAATAATAACCAAAAACTTCCCCCATTTGGTGAAAGAAATAGACTTACAAGTCCAGGAAGCACACAGAATCCCAAACAAAAGGAATCCAAAGAGGACCACACCAAGACACATCATAATTAAAATACCAAGAGCAAAGGACAAAGAGAGAATTTAAAAGCAGCAAAAGAAAAACAGTTAGTTATCTATAAGGAAGCATCTATATGACTGTCAGCTGATTTCTCGACAGAAACTATGCAGGTCAAATGAAAGTGGCAAGAAATATTCAAAGTGATGAATAGGAAGAATCTATAACCAAGATTACTCTACCCAGCAAAGCTATCATTCAGAATTGAAGGGCAGAAAAGGAGCTTCACAGATAAGAAAAAGCTAAAGGAGTTCATCACCGCAAAATCAGTATTATATAAAATGCTGAAAGGTACTCTTAAGAAGAGGAAAAAGAAGAAAAAGGTAAAGATAAAAATTATGAACAACAAATACATATCTATCAACAAGTGAATCTAAAAATCAAATGAATTAAAAATCTGATGAACAAAATAAACTGGTCAATA
This sequence comes from Lasiurus cinereus, assembly GCA_011751065.1. NCBI lineage: Eukaryota > Metazoa > Chordata > Mammalia > Chiroptera > Vespertilionidae > Lasiurus > Lasiurus cinereus. Next base: position 30,878,145 of record JAAGEH010000018.1, on the reverse strand, counting down.
TAATAGAATCAGGGGCATAGAAAGGGAGTGGACTGATAATTCTCAGTAAGAAAGTAGTGTGGGGGGTACAGGAAGAGACTGGACAAAATTTGTACACCTATGAATGAGGACATTGTGGGGGAGGTAGGAGCATGGGGTGGGGTGAGAACCAAGTGGAAGGGAGCTATGAGGGGAAAAAAGAGAAACAATTGTAATAATCTGAACAATACAGATTTATTTAAGAAATAAAATAAAATAAAAAATAAAAATAAAAGTATGTTGGCTGTCATTGCTAAACTCTTTATGGGTATTATCTCAATTTATCTTCATATCATCCAAATATGCAGATACTATTGTTTTACCTATTTTGAAAATATGCAAAGTGAGTTAATTTTCAACAAGTTACACAACTAATTAGTGACAGAGCTAAAACACAAATTCACTTTTAAGATAATGGAACATAATCTCCCCCTCCGCTCTCCCACTCCTAGATGTGATGAATAATAATTTTGCCAAGTGTGCATAAGTAACAAATTAACCAACAAAACAAATGTAGAAAATATAATTTTTCACATCCTCAGATGTGTAAGAAAATGCATTTTCCTCATATTACAGCAACATAATTTCTAGCCTGTTATTCTTACTTCTAACGCCCTCATTTGCCTTGTCCCAAAGCCTAAAAATGCTCCCACCTTCTGGGAATCTAAAATGATCCCATGAGTGATTTTTTGAAAGACAGACCTTAGTCAGTCAGCCTGGATGCACCTTATATCTGTTCTTCTTTGAGTGTTTGCCACCTCGGTAGAATTGCTGCCTTGCAGGCAGGACCTGAGTCCACACTACTCTTGGGTCCAGAAGTCTTTCTCATTCTCTCCACATTCTTCACCCATTGTTTTATTTTAGGTGGGGGCAATGAATGGGAGACCTGGTAATCGCCTTCTCTCCCCACTCCATCCACTCTTTCTGTATCTGGGAATCATATTCTTCATTATTGACACCAAACTGTCTCCATTCACCAAAGGGTTTAGGCCTTTGGAAAAGAAAACCACAATGGTTGATGCTCTGCTCCTACTTCATACCTGACCTCAACTCTTCTGTGAGGCAGTGAAGTTTGGAGCCAACTGCCTTCTTGAGTGAGAAAAATGAGGGGTAGGAGAAATATAGCAGACGATGTATAAATTATTCTCTCAAAGTATAATCAAAAGTATTTAAGAAGTATGAGAGCTGTCTACATTTTGAAGGGGCAAGGGAGTAATTTAGAGAATACTCAATAAATAAAAGAAATGATCTCTATCTCTAGGAGCTTACAACCTTTTAATAAGTGTACTAAAAGAAAAAACGTACAAAACTAGAATCTATTAAACTGCCAGAGAACAAAAATGCCAAACTGCAATAGGAATTCAGAGAGGAGAAGATTTAAAGAGCTGAAATAACAAATACTGATATATTTTAGTAATACCTGCTGCCAAATTAATTAGATATTACAATGCAATTAAAAAATATTGACTATCCATGTACTAGATACCAAGCATTCTACTAGGTTCCAGAAATACAATGAGGGAGTATAATTTTATCCTCCAAGTCAGAGGTGCTGGCTGAAGATGGGCAGGAGAGGAGGGATAGACATTGAAAAATACTTTTTAAAGGATGAGGTTTGGATTTGGATATTAGGGTAGAATTTTTGCAATGAAATTAAGATTAGAGAAAAAAACTGAGTGCAAAGGCAATGATATAATTGAACCAGTTTTGAGCTTTCTCTTTCCCCTCAAACTTGGGAGTGGTCCTGTTAGGAAAAGGAAACACCATGAGTGGAAGGAAAGAATTTTTTCATCTATAGATAGAGACTATTTCTTTTATTTATTGAGTAGTCTCTAAATTACTTCCTTGCCCCTTCATCAAATACACTTTGGGCAGAGACTTTCTCATAGGGCATGACGGGGTGGGAAGGGGCTAGTTCAGATTCCCTTCCATAGATTGAGGGTGAGAATTGAAACAGAATCTGTAGCTTATAAAATAGTCTTCAAATAAATGGCTGAAGGTCTTTGTTTAGGTATATATGTTCCAAGATCAAACCATAGTCAGAATGATGTAATAGCAACTCTACAAAGATCATGTGTTCCAAAAATGAGAATTCTGACTATTCCAGCAGCTTGCCTGCCTTGTTTGCAGATTCTGAACAATCCATGCCAAGACCATCTTATGACAAATACCAGTCCCCAGGCCTTACAAGTGTCTGTCCCTAAGCTCCCTCTCTTTTGACTCACCCCATGGTTCCTCTACTTTGGATTGTCTCTTGCTGCAGGAGACCACATCAATCTAACTTATTTTCATTTTTACTACAATTGTGTACCCAATGGTCTCTAGAAAATGAATTTTAGCAAATGAAGGTCCTATTAAGATTTATCAGAGAACCTGCTGCTGTAGAACTGACCCTTGATGACAGCCACACCTGACAGCCCTCTGACTCTACCTCCTCAAAGCCACCTACCTGTGATGAAAAGCCCAGTCTCTCTATAAATGTGAGCTCCAAATATTTTGTTGAACCTTTTAGGCTTGGTTTTGTTTTGTTTGTTTTATGAATAAAATCTCCAGGACTCTTTCATTATGTGATCACATTTGTACTTTATTCTCTTGAGGTTCTGCCAAAGTATCATGAGTACTTTTATAATATTCTTCTTCCTATCTGCTGTCTATGTATTGGCAATCCTATGATACATCTATGAGATGCGAAGGCCAGGAGATAGGTATAGGTCCAATAAATTTGCACTGCAGATTGGTAGTTGGTAAACAAATATCACAATTTTGTGGATTTTTTTTTGGCTTCTATAAGCAATAGGGCTTTTGTCCTTTGGGTGGGGGGGGCAGTGGTGGTGGTGGTGAATATTTGTTGAAACACTTGGCATGGTAGCACCTGAGTAGTAGAATTTAATACTCTGAAGATTGTACATATTGTGTTTAAAACATGGATAAACACTAAGGCAGTAATTATTATTAAAGGTTCAAACATATCGCAAATGGCACATCATCAATTTGGATTTCTTTCTCTCTCTGAGAAAAGCTGGCTGTAATGTCATGAAGCCACTCAAGCAGCCCTGTAGACATCCCTGTGATGAGGAACTAAGACTTCCTGGCAACAACCATCACTAATTTGTCAATCATGCGTGGCCACCTTGGAAGTGGACCCCACAGCCCCTCAAGACTTTAGATGACTGCAGCCTTAGCTGACATCTTGACTACAATCTCCTGGAGAAACCGACCAGAACATCCTAGCTACACCACTCCCAATCCTGACCCACAGAACTCTATAAGAAAATAAATGTTTATTTATTTGTTTTAAGCCAGTAAGTTGGGGCAATTTGTTATTTAGCAATGGGTAACTAATATAATAGATAACTAATATCAAGAGAAAACATTAATATGATAGATATTGAATGACCTTTTCATTCAATTTGGACATTGATAATTTATCTTGGACAGTGATTGTAGGATTAATTTCATATCTGCTCATTGTCAGTGGTTTTGAAAATTCGATAACCTTTGGACAAAAGTGTCTACTATTAATTTATTTGTTTTTTTGTTTGTTTATTTCTACTGCAAAAGAAATAAACAATTTATTTGTTTAATTAAATAGTCTCTAGAGAAATCTTAGAATTGAGAAGTAATGTGCCACTTCAGTTGCTCAGATAGACACACTGAGTTTAGATCTTGAACCAGCAGAAAGCTAAAGTTCACCCTTTCCTGAGGTCTTGTCCTATTTCTTCTAGAAGACCCAATTTCTGATTATTGCTAGGGTCTTTAGGTAATTATAAGGAAGAAATGGGAATTCCTCTGGATAATAAGTGTATTCGTTGGTCTTTCAGGTGGCCCCTAATGATTCTTGACTCCTAGTATTTATGCCGTTATATGATTCTCTCCCTTTGAGCACAGACTGTATTTAGAGACTTTTTTCTAAATAGTAAAATGTGCCCACTAGAGAGATCTACTTAGCAAGGAAATGATATCTCTGGCCAACAGCCTGCAAGTACCAAAGTGGTCAGTCCAACAGTCCAAAAGGAGCTGAATTCTACCAATAAGTAAGGACACTTCCTTAGTTATGCTTTAGTCAATATTTTGAGCCAAAGGTATCCAGCTAGGTCATGCCCACATGACTGAACCACAGAAACTATGAGACAATAAATATTTGTTTTAAGCCAGTAAATTTTGGGATAACTTGTTATATAGCCAGACATAACAGTATAACAAATAAAATAAAATAAGATAACATTTTTCTGGTTAATTTCTATAATAAATTTTTCTATTCTATTCTATTCTATTCTATTCTATTCTATTCTATTCTATTCTATTCTATT